>OW388082.2:59261089-59578407 GCA_936449025.2 Sarcophaga subvicina | reverse complement strand
AGTCTAAATAAATGTTTAACATATGGATTTTTTTTCTTATTTTAATAAATAAAGTACAAATATAAATTTTATATTTTTTTTAATATTATGTATCCATTTTTGCTCGCCAGTGTATATAGTTTGGTTTTTTGTAATCTACAGATTAAAATGTTAAACCACTATATAATTTTGTTCTTCGAGGTATCAGGGGAGGTAATGTTCAATGTTCTAACCACCGTATAAATAGTATCGAAACGCAATTTTGACGTTTAGCAGCGAATTATGAAAGCGACAGCAAATACTACCAAAAAGTATTTCTGTCCCTCTCTGATTGTAACTCTGTTTTGTTTATTTATGTTTTTGGGGTGGGTTTTTATTATTGGCGCGAATTAATAAAAACAAACGTGAAAAAGTGTGTGGTGATAAAATTGAAAGTAAGTTTCTTTAGTAAATTATTTAAAAAAATATAATTGAGTGAATATTAATTAAAATGCAAAAATATATGAAATAATAAAATAATCTTTTTATTTTAAAACAAATTGCAACCAAACTTCCGCAACAAACTATTTGTGTCTAGCTGCAACAAGAAGCACACAGGAAAAATGTGAGTATATGTGTATATATTTATTTTATAAAATAATTGAATAAATTTGTTGCAGGAGCAGAAAATGCATAATGGGCTGTCCACCAGGGCCAAACCTACACCTGTTTCCGGAGAATGCTGCGAGGTAAGTACTTTATATTATAAGTTATTACTATTTAAACTATTTTATGTGGGAGGGAAAATTGTATTTTATTCTTTAAAAGTGCGTTTATTTATATTTGTGAGGGAAACATTTGTTTAAAATACGAAACAGGCCTCGGTTTTTAAGGCTGGTTTCCCTCACAAACGGTTCTATATTGTTAAATTTATCTATTTAATTTATAATATTAAAAGTGCGGTTGTTTTTTTTGTGGGGGAAAACTTGTGCTTTCTACCAAAACACAATACTGGCCTCCGGTTCTTAAGGCTGGTTTCCCTCACAAACGGTTCTATATCGTTCAATTTATCTATTTAATTTATAATGTTAAAAGTGATGTTGTTTTATTTGTGAGGAAAAACTTGTGCTTTCTACCAAAACACAATACTGGCCTCCGGTTCTTAAGGCTGGTTTCCCTCACAAACGGTTCTATATCGTTCAATTTATCTATTTAATTTATAATATTAAAAGTGATGTTACTTCTTATCATTCTTTCTAAAAATCTTATTATTCTCATTATTTTGCTATTAAATTAGTCTTTTTGATTTAGATTGACAATAAAGTCCTTTCCCTGATCACATTCCCAAGCTGTTTACTTTAATTTTTCATTAAATTTGTTGTTTTTTTTATACAAAATGTTGAATTTAAACGAAAACAAGTAGTAGTTTAGTAAATCATTAATAGAATTGTGTAAAGCGGGTCCGCAACAATTTTTTACCAAAACACAATACTGGCCTCCGGTCCTTAAGGCAGGTTTCCCTCACAAACGGTTCTATATCGTTTTTATTATACATAACATATATTCTACAAGTGACAACTTGGATGAAATGGCCCAAATATTTATTTCTCCATTATACGAGCTTGTCAGAAATTTGAAATTTAATTTTAAATTTTTGTTTTGCTTCTATGGAGTTTGGAATTGGACATAGGTGAATTCTTTTTGAACTCATTAGTACTATGGCTAATTCTAATTAAATTTTATCTTATTAACAATAATTATATAAGTAATATATTATAGTATAATCATATATATATATATGTATATAATAATGTAGGATTGAATGATAAAGATTTTTAAAAAGTTTTAGGTTTTTAAAAGGGCTCAATTGTAGAGCTCAATTTTCTTTATTGTATTCAATCCGAATGATTTTGATTTGGGAATTATTTCCTCTTTTATACAGTTTTTTAGCTGATCCGACAATTTCGAATCAACTCCCTTAATTCTATATAGTTCTATACTTATTACATATGTTTGCTTAAATGTTCTAGTGACCTATATTCTATCAATTAATAATACATGTGTTTGTGTGTATGCAACACGATCCAAGCCTTCAGCCCAACACCAGTAATGCAAACAAAGCATAATTCCCACGCTAGCCAGCGGAGAATACACAACAACAACAACATGCACATAATGTATTGACGACTTGAGCACGCGTCAAAAGCAGCGAGAGTCAATGTCCAGAATTATGTTAATGACACACTCGCTTATGTTATTTGATATTCATTTGTTTATACATGTTGTGCTGTTAATGATCATTAGCTTATACAGAACATTGTGTTGGCATAAACGGCAGTAGGGTCGTGCTACACCTCCCTTTTTCGGAAGAATGTTCATATAACTGAGAGTTCTATGGACATTCTTTTACAATAATTCTTAAAGTAAATTTATTATGTACTATCTTTTAATTTCTTAAGTAATTTTAATATTTATTTTGTTTTTAATAAATGCTTAGTGATAAGTTTACTTAGTTACTACTAACAAAAAATTATTTTAAAGATTATTATTTCACTTTTCTGGCCAGTTTAGTGTTATAGTTAAAACTATTTGTTATATAGCTTAAGTCTATTCTTATGTACAATTTGTTCCTTATTAGTTATCTTATCTACTATAGTTACATTATTTTTTAAATCTAATTTCTTAATTTTATACGGACCTTTATAAGATTGTTCTAGTTTGTGTCCATTGTCATTTTTGAGTAAAACTAAGTCACCTATTTTAAAATTGTAGTCTAATATATCCTTATCGTAATTGATTTTCTGCTTAATTTTATTTACATCTAATAATTGTTTTGCTCTCTTAAGTGCTATTTCTAACCTAAATTTTGCCTCTTTGGCATAGTTATCCACATTGTATAGTGGTGCAACTCTATCTATTTCACCAAAATCTTTAAAACTATTTGGTATTTTACTGAAAATCAACTCAAAAGGACAGTAATTGTGCACAGTTGATGGTGTTGTATTAAAACAATATGTAAAATACTTAAGCCATTCATCCCAGTCGTCTTTATCTACTGATATATATGAGCGTACGTATTCATTAAAAGTTCTATGACTTCTTTCTATCGTACCTAAAGTCTGGTGATGATGTGCTGTTGACGTTAGTTTTTCAATCTTGAATAAGTTGCAAAGTTCAGTCAGTATAGAATTTTTGTATTCTGTACCCATGTCCGAAATGAACGTCTTCATTGGACCATAGGTAAGTACAAAGTTCTCAAATATCGCTTTTGCGACAGTTTTTGCTGATTTATCTGGTATTGGTATCGTTACTAAATATTTTGTTAGGTCACATACTAGCGTGACTGCGTATTCATTTCCATGAAGTGATTTTGGAAATGGTCCAATTGTGTCCACATAGACCGTATCAAATGGTTTACTGGGTGTCTCTGTGATAATCATTGGACATTAAATGTGTTCATTTGTTTTTGCTAATTGACATTTGTGACATGCTTTAACGTATTTAGCTATGTCTTTTGTCATATTTTTCCAGTAGTAATATCTTTTTATCTTTTCAGCGGTTCTGTATATCCCGCAATGACCTCCTGCAATGGGATCATCATAATATTTCAGCATAATATCATGAATTGCCTTGGCATTCTTCTTTTCAATTACAGTTACTTTGTTCAATAGCGCTATTCCAATCTTCTTCAATATTTTATTGCCCGTATCTTTAAAATCATTTATTGAGATAAATTCGAAAATCTTCTCACTAGGTGCTACTTGTAATTTATTGATATTTAGTTTACTGGCCACTTTTTCAAGCCTAGAGAAAAATTGTCCTAAGTCAAATCTCTCTGAAGTAAACGTATCATTTATTTTTATGCTAGCTAATATTGATTTTCCTTTCTTTATGTAGCATTTGTTAGGAAAAATCTTTAATTTATAAAACTTTCTGACGTCACTATTCTTAATTGGTATATAAATTTTGGGCTTCTCTATTTTATCTTTTTTATGCTGATTATTTATTTCACTACTGGTTTTTGGTTTAGTCATCGATCTTGTCGAGACTCTTAATGCGCACGATACCTTTTTATTTATGTTTTTAAAGTCATCAATTGTAATTCGCGATAATGCATCCGCGACATAGTTATCCTTTCCAGTGCCTTATTTGTCATACATTTTTATTTTTGTTATTTATTTCTCTAAAATCGTTAATTGTTTCTGTCCAAAGTCTTATACAGCGTCTTGTCACTATTTACGAATTTAGTGACTGCTTTGTTCTATATTTTTTTTTTCTTTTTTTTTTCAACATGGCTAATCACAAATTGAAAACAATTTTTACTTCAAAGTATAGTGGCTAGATTTATATAAAAAAGTTTGGCTGGGTGACGTTGGTATTGGCTCCATCAAATTCTTCAATTCTTTGTTTGTTCTTCATGAACATGAAAGTTGACATGCTGGAGATGTTGTATTCTATGGCAACATCCTCGCAGTCATCAATATCAACCCTGATAAAGACAATTTTGTCAGCATAGTCCTTGGAGAGTTCCTCCAACCTGGGGGCCATCACTTTGCAAGGGCCACACCAGGTGGTACAGAAATTGACCACAACCAACTTATCACCAGCATTTTCCAATTGCTGATTGAAATCGGACTTGTTCCTGACAGTATAAACCATTTTGTTGCGATTAAACAGCTTTTTACTGCGACCACACGCTTTAACCTATACCTTAGTAATGCTCTGGCTTGATTAATTTTATATCTATCTAAAATTCTGGTCTGTTAAAGTTCTATATATTTTTAATGTTTTATTATTCTTTCTTTTCATAATATTTTGCATAAGCTATAAGCATAGCTATTATTTCTTTTTCTCCTATATCTATTTTCCTACTATAAAGGTCCATAATTCTTAAAATATCTTACATTTTACTAACAAAATTGTTTTATTATAATTTTTTGAATTGCGGTTATCATTTTTATTTTTCTAATTTTTAATTTTAAAGATTTTCTTATCTGTATTTTTTTCTTAGATAATATTTTGGGTAACAATTACAAAAAAAAAAAATCCGAACATAATTAATTCTTTATGCTCTTTTTTTTGTGTATAAATACTATAGATATACTATATATAGAATAATTATAATTAAAATATTTTTATTTTAAAAAAAGAATTTTTGCCAAGAGCGGTTAACGCTTTCTGGCCTATGGGAGCGGCTAGAACGCTCCACTTTAAAATAGCTAAACTAAAAATTTTCTTGCTTTTTTTTTCAGTTAATACAATACCATAATAACAAATTTTTCTTTATTCAGCTTCATTCTTTTTTGTATAGCGTTGTTTCAACAGTTGTTCAATCTGGTCCACCTTTGCCCATAATCTGGTGGCCTCGTCCCATGGAGGGGGTTGTTCACCGTTGATTATCCTCAGGAGGATGGCCTTTTGTCTTCTTAAGTTTGTCGTGTAGCCTCCTCTTCTCTTCGGTTTTTTTGTTTTTGGAATTTTTGGTGACGCCGGTCTTTCTTTGTTCTGCCCAGTCCTTTTTTTGTATTGTTCTATTGTAATCGGCTTGGGTCCTTCAGCCATTTTACTGTCTCTCGGCCAGACAGTATCCTCTTTCTTCGCAGCTGGCGGATCGTTTTGGCTGATCCGCCAGGACAAAATTGATTTTATTTATGGTGCAATATTTGTTGCACTCCTTTAATTTGCCTTGAATCCTGTGTGCTTTTAATTGTGAGCACTTCAGGATTATGGCAGGATCGCCATGTAGGATTGAATGATAAAGATTTTTAAAAAGTTTTAGGTTTTTAAAAGGGCTCAATTGTAGAGCTCAATTTTCTTTATTGTATTCAATCCGAATGATTTTGATTTGGGAATTATTTCCTCTTTTATACAGTTTTTTAGCTGATCCGACAATTTCGAATCAACTCCCTTAATTCTATATAGTTCTATACTTATTACATATGTTTGCTTAAATGTTCTAGTGACCTATATTCTATCAATTAATAATACATGTGTTTGTGTGTATGCAACACGATCCAAGCCTTCAGCCCAACACCAGTAATGCAAACAAAGCATAATTCCCACGCTAGCCAGCGGAGAATACACAACAACAACAACATGCACATAATGTATTGACGACTTGAGCACGCGTCAAAAGCAGCGAGAGTCAATGTCCAGAATTATGTTAATTACACACTCGCTTATGTTATTTGATATTCATTTGTTTATACATGTTGTGCTGTTAATGATCATTAGCTTATACAGAACATTGTGTTGGCATAAACGGCAGTAGGGTCGTGCTACAATAATAAGAATAAAATGAATAGGAGGAAAGCTTTGGTGGAAACCAATTGCAAAAAAAAGTAGACTAATTTTGGTTGTGGCTACATTTTGTTAATTTTTATATTTATATGCATGTAGAAATTTTTTTCAGGATATAAAATCGCTAATTTTTAAATTTTATGGAAAAATTTTTCTATGGGTTTTTAGATATCTAGAAATGCGTTTAGGTTTCGTTTATTTAACAAAAATCGGTGAAGGTAGCTCTGTAAATGTTTGATTTTTAGTTTTTGTACACAAAATGTGGATAAAAACAGTCCTTTTGTAGCAAAAATTACGTAAGTAACATAGTTTACGTAGAATGTTGAGTTGTGAGAGTTGTCCCGGCCTATCGATGGCCGGAGATATGGCAGTTTAAGTATGTGGTATACGGTACGATTGAAGACACATTTGTTTATTGTATTCTGCTTATATAGCTTTTGCTTATGTTGGCTTTATTTAAAGAAGTGTGTATGTGTGATGGTTTAGCTTTTGGTTAAATTCTTTTTGTTTTGTATATGAATATGTTGATTTAATAAGAACTAAGGGATGAAAATGAAATTTTTGTAAAACTGTGTCAAAAAATTTTTTCCGGGAAATATTCAAGTAGTGAAGTTGTTAATATTATTAACTAAATTTGGTATTTCTTTTTTTGAATAATTGTTGTTTAGAATTTGATCTTTTTTCACTATGGCTTTTTATGTGTTTTGTATTACAGCAGCTTTTCTTTCTTTATTTTTTGTTCCTTTTTTAGACGTACTGAATGGCTTCGTATTTTAAATGTGAAGTCATCAGTGAAGCGCTTGTACGCGTGTAGTGTGCATTTTGCTCCGGAATACATTTTTGGAAATCGCATTTCCAAATTTGCGGTTCCGAAATGTGTTCAACTAAATTATTTGTCTAGGGAGAAACCAATTTCAAGTTTAACCAAAGTAGTGAAATTAAGATAGACAATGAAATATCCTGTAGTTTTAGCGAGACCCCTCCCATTCAGAAAAAAATTTTTTATCCAAAAACAAAATCAGATGCTAGGACATTAAAAGCAGCCTTGGATCATTTTCGTAGCCAATAATTATTAGAAAAAAGATTAAGAAGTAAGTTGAAGGTTGCTAATGCCAGGTTATCTAGGGAAGTAGAAAAATATAAGACAAAGGTTGAAAACTTGGAATTGGAGTTAAACAAGAAAAATGATTTTTCTTCAAAAATTAGTAAACCGCTTTTGGTTTGCTTAGAAAATGGTTTGACTAATTATTCCCGTGAACCGAAACAACGTCGGTACAGTGTAGGATTGAAATTGATTTCTCTAGCTGTGTATTTCTTTTCTCCTTTAGTGTATAGATATCTACGTCCAATGTTAAATTGTGCTTTACAACTCTTCGTAAAGCACTGGCCAAAAGCTCCGGGAAATTTAAACGGAACTTTTGAGGCACTAAAGGTGAGAGCACAGGATTTTGCGGAGGAAGATAAATTTGTTAGTGTTTCCTGCGACGAAATGTCTCTAAAAACTTTTCTTGACTACGATAGGTTCAAAGACAAAATTATAGGCTTACAGGACTTTGGGGACGAAAATCGTTCTCGCAACTTAGCTACAAGCGCAATGGTCATCATGGCAAGTGGGATAGGAAGACAAAGTTGGTCGCAACCTGTTTCATACTTCTTTATTTATGGAAATTGTAGGGGATTAACAATGAAAACTTATATTTTCGAGGCAATCTCAAAATTACAAGCAATAGGCTTAAAACCTTGCCAGTTCGTTTGCGACCAAGGTGGCAATTTTGTCAACTTTTCTAAAATCGTTGGGGTAACCTTAGAACGTCCCTATTTTCTAGTTAAGCCCACTTCACACGATAATACTTTACGTACGTAAAGTCTAATGAAAAAGTAAAATGAAATTCCATCCGTATGACAAAAAAGAGAATAAAAGTCGTATGATTTATATTTTTTGCGTTTACATGATCGGTATAAGACAATAACAAAGTAAAATGAAAACAGCTGTTACACTTTTGTTCTATGTGTTTACATAAAAATACATCCCTGATCTAATGCGACTTGCTTGTTTTTTGAATCATTTCAAAAAATGAAGAGAGCCATACGACTGTCAAACTTTTCATTCGTATATTCTCTCAATGTGTGGTGGTTTCGTTACATACTACGTTTAGACGATCACATCCGTACTCTTCTACACAAAATTTTGACAGATCATATTACTTGTGAGACCGTGTAAAGTAGGCTTTAACGACAAAGGATTTATTTTATGCATGACAGTCCGCATCTTCTAAAAAGCGCCCGAAATTGTCTGCTTTCAACCGAAAAGAAAGTTTATTTCAACAATAAACTTGTGTCCTGAGCAGATGTTATCCATTTTTATAATGTAGATTCTAGTACAATTAAATGTGCTCCTAAGCTAAGTTTGGAACACATTTATCCCAATAATTTCCAAAGGATGAGAGTCGACTTAGCAGCTCAAGTTTTAAGTCGGACTGTAGTAGCCGGTATGCGAACTTTGCATAAGTCTGGTAAATTAGATAGCTCGAAAGCCCTAACATTCCTAAATACATCCGAATACTTAGAGTTTTTTAATAATTTATTTGATATTTTCAATAGCCGCGCAGAAAGCACGGTTTTCTTATGTTCACAAGAACAATTACAGTTTTTAAGAGAAGCCTCGAACTTTTACGGACAATAAAAGTTACAGATTTGGAAGGGAATGACTTAACGAAAAAGTTTAAATTTATTGCGGGATGGTTAACAAACATTTCAGCCTTGAAAAGTCTGTGGCCACATCTTCATCAAGAAGGTTTTCAGGGACTTAAAACTCGCAGTTTGACCCAGGATCATTTAGAACACTTTTTTGGACAAATACGTAGAGGATCAGGTGATGCTGTAAGTATAACTCCCCAAAATTTTTCAAGCTCTTTTCAAAAGCGCTGGGGTTTACACTACGTAAATGTTGTTGTAAATGGAAACTGTGAAAATGTTTCCTCATTTGACAATATCTTCGATTTTTCTATCGTGGACCTAGCGTATACTAACGATAAAGATCATACGCAATGGGATGAGTTCCATTCTCTACCAAAACCTTGCCCCTCCATAATTGATATTGAGTTACGCGATAAACATTTCAGTAGCGAAGAAATGTTGGTCCTTCAAAACAACGCATTTGTCTATATTTCAGGATATTTTTATAAAAAATTATCCCAAATGCACATATGTGAAGTTCCTATGACCTATTTTGATGATAATGACCCTGTCCCAGATGATTATTTCTTCACATATAGCAAACAGTTCCCTAATAGTCGCCTAGTTAAACCTCCTCAGGGCTTTGTAGATTATTATAAAGCATTGGAGAGTAAATTTATAGATTTGTTCAACAAAAATTGCCATAGACATGGTCTTCGTCAAGTACTTTTCGACGAACTTTTCCAAGAACGCCCCTTTCTTTGTTGTTCCAAAGTAAAACATGAAGATGTTTTAAATCTATACGTTAGAATTAGAATTTATTTTATTATTAAATTTTTCAATCGTAGGATAAAAGAACCAAATTTCAAGCATAAGTTGTTATGTGTAGCTCATAGATAGGTTTTTGTTTTCAAACCATTTTCCCTAACCGTAATTTGTCGCATACTCAATTTAGTTTAGCACATTTCGGAAATTGTATATATTTTTTATTTATTGCAGTCCTAACAAAGTAATAATACTAACACAAAAATTCACATGGTTTATTGATTTGGAAATTTATATTTATTTTGCACTTACACCTACATGCATACAACATTACTAATTAATTATTACCATTAACATTCAATTTAACTTATTCCAATTACAAAATCATTTTTCATTTTATTGTTATATTCATGAATGCATATACATAACATAATATCACCACACAACAACTCGTCATACACATACACTTCATAAACAAAATATGGATTGTAAGGGTGCTTTTTTGTTTACTTATGCCACTTGTATATATGTATTTATGAAATAAATGTATTCTTTTTATTTAAAACAAATTTGTTAATTTGCATAGCACCCATTATGAAATTTGTATATTTTTATATATCATTCTATCTTCATTGTATTTATCTATCAAATACTTGTTTTTGTAAGACTGTAAGATGAACGCTTCAACGCTATCGAAAATTTTTATGCAAATAATAATTTCATATAAATTATCGAACATATGAAACCTCTCTGCAAGAAGAGGGTGAAATGTATGCAGAGGTCACTTCTGTGGTCACTGCATACATTTTTGGCATTTAGAAATAATCAGTATATACAATTACTGAATTTCAGGAGTAAGTGCAGCGAAAATAAAATGCATTTCCATTTCTAGCTTCTCCTTACTCAAGACCATCATGCGTGGTGAAGAGCCACATCCTACTCGAGGTGATGCTGTAGTTAACAAAACATGATGGATCTAGACCAGAGAAGGTCGATAAATAATCATAATTTCAAAAGTTTTTAGTACCGTTGCTATTATTGTGATTTGTTTCTTTACAGAAAAAAACTAAGACCATGGTTACATTGGTTTGGATGTGACGATAAAATTCGGAGAGGTGATAAATGGAAAAAAAAACATACGCAATGTGGTAAGTCTTATAAAATAATATGTATTAATTATGGAACTAATTTCTGTTTATTTGTTAGATGGCAGACACTAAAGGCTCGACTTGTTTGGATTATGAAATGTTTTGTCTGCTTTTTATATCAAAGGCCCTTCTTAGGGCCACAAATGTTTAAAAAAAGAGATTTTGTTTTTTATTCAAAAGTCCTTTATACAGCCATCATTAAACGTATAACGAGTTGTCCACATTTGTTTAAAGTTAAGTAGCTCAACATTGTGCAGCAAGTATTGTATAATAATTATATTATAGTTATATCACTAAATTTTGTTTATTAATTAGATGCCTTGTCTTGTCTTGCTTAAGCTGCTACAAAACACACAAATACAAACAAACACCACAAACATCAACACCAAACGTAAAAATAAAAATGCTGTCTATTCACTGTTGCTTTCTGAATTGGCGATGCAATCTTGCCACCAAATACACCAGCACTGAATTTAGCTTCACTACATCAAAGGCCCTTCTTAGGGCCAAAAAAATTTAAATAAAGAGATTTCTTTTTCTTCACAAATTGCAGTATTTGTTGATTTCATTTTTTATTTTGTATGTGTTTTATTAATCTAGCCATTATTTTATATCAAGGATTGTATAACGATTATTTCCAATTTTCTTTTATACTTACTTAATACATATACGTGTGGATTGTTTGTTAACAATCTACTAGGCATTTTGGAAGCAAACGTTTGTTTCATATATGTACATCAAGCTTATAGCTTCTAGTATCAAAGGTTCTTTTAAGGGCCTCAAATATATAAAATAAAGAGATTTTATTTCTTATATTAGGACTTAGTTTTATTATAAAATATTTATAAATAAGTTTTTTAATAAAAAGTGACTACATTAGTTATTTTGTCATACAAAGCTTATGAATTATATAGATTTATATATAAATAATTTCTGTTGGTGGGTGATTGACGTTGTTAGATGATAACAATAAAGGAATGTGTGTTGTTTGTTAATATATTGAGTGTTGAATAGCAGTTGATAGAATAGGATGATGTTGATGGAGAATATGGGTGTAATGTATTGAATATTTTGGTAGAAGTTGATGATATTTTGCTAGAATAACAGAATAATTTTTCAATAAAACGGGTTCTTGGTTGAAAGGAGATGAAGAGTAATTTGGAACTAATGTTTTGGGTGACACCTTTCATCGGTCGTCATTAACTTATTATTTAACCAATTTAGATTGTATATTCTCTAATTCCTGAAACAAAAACTTATGAGTATATATTTTGTTATATTTTTCTTCTTACTTACCTTTTGTAAACGGAACTTTTTTCAGTGTGAAGGAAAATTTGTAAGAATTCGATTAATGATGAAAAAATTACCGAATTTTATCGTTTGCATTCAAGAAATTAATAAATACTGGAAATATACAAAATTTTCTGCAAGAAAAATTTTTTATGAGCAATATGTCTTATTTGATCTTGATGTATTCAGCTTCTTACTTACCTTTTGCACAAGAAACTATATTCATTGTGACCGAAAATCACATACATTTCGATTAATATTTAAATATTTAAGAATCTTTAAACTTTTCATTGAAGAAATTAAAAAATATTCAAAATTTTCCCTTTTTTAACACAAAATAAATTTTTATTTACATTTAATTTTTCTGCTTTATCCGACAGTTTTCACTCTATATACCTGTTGCTTCTAACACATTTGATTCGCAAAACATTATAACATTCTCTCCCTTTAAATTGGTTAGTAATTTGCTGCTATAAGCGTTTGTCAAAAGTCAATGGTTTCGATACTGCTTATACGGTGGTTCTAAAAGTTCTAATAAAAAAAATAAGAAAATAATAAGAAAATTCATAAAATTCTGCAATTTAATCAACCCAATTGGTTAAAAAAATATATTGATGTAAATAACCATCATGGAACATTGGCTAAAAATACATTTGAACAAAACTTTTTCAAATTACTCAATAATGCTGCCTATGGTAAGGCTATGGAAAATGTCGATAAGAGAAAAGACATCGAAATAGTAAACGGATGGGAAAATAGAAGAAAACGATATACAAGCTAGAGATGAGCGATCCAGTGATTTTTGAAGAACGTTGTTCTCAGTGAACGTGATTTGTTAATCACTGTTCTTTAAAACAGTGATTGTGATCATAGTATTCCAAAAGAAAACAATAATGACAATAACATATTGTTACGTTTTTACCTTTTTAAAAACGTTTAAATATGAGTTCGTTAATTGCAACAAAGCAAAAACAAATATGTCTTTGGTTTTTCTTAACTCTCTTTATTATTTACACTACTTTTGTGTGCCACCGTATAGAACTTAACGATGCACCAATAATAATCTCTTTTATTCACTAGTTCACACAACTATTCGCTAGATCTTTACAACCACGATTTATTTTATTCACACGCAACTTCACACAAGGCTGACTGAATTGACTCTGACTGCTGCTTGCTTTGTCCAGCCCTTTTATAGTCCGCACGCACGTATGATCAGTATGATGAACGTTCTCGATGTGGAAGGTTCTCGCTCACGCCTTCTCGAGACTTCTGCTAGTACATTGTTGTTTGTGTACTTTGCTTATGTTGTCCGTTACATATTTGTCGTAGCTGGTTTACTTTATGTTGTTGTTGCTACCTGGTTCGTTGTACACATATGTGTGTGTGCAGCTTTAGATAATCGTTGTATTCTTAGTGTTGGTGCGTATTTGTGTCGTGTGTATTGTGTTGGTGTAGCTGATAGCTTTTGTTTATCGTTTTTATTGTTAAACGATATTAGGTCGTTTCGATTTACGTAACACTGCCGCCCACTTAAGCCTGTTCGTCCCGAATAGGCTCATTATCTCCTTTCCCATATTTTGCCAGTCGCTCTATGTGTACGACCTTCATTTTTGTTCGGGGGCTGTTAGCTTTCTGTATCCTGTACACGACATCGTTTAACCGCTTAATTATTTTATACGGTCCATCCCAGCTGGTTTGTAGCTTGGGAGATAATCCCTTCTTCCGCTTTGTGTTGTATAGCAGAACAATTTGTCCCTCATGGAAGCCCTCCGTGTTTGCTGCTCTATCATACCTGGCTTTCATTCTATCACTGACCATTTTTATACGGGTGCGTACAAACTCATGAAGTTCATTCAGGCTTTCTTCTTTTCCAGTGTATGTTTCGTTCCTCTCTGTGGCGGGCTTAACACCAAATTCTAAGTCGCCGGGCAGTTTTATCTCAGTCCCAAAGATAATCTTGGCGGGTGATCTGGATGTTGAATCATGGACTGCAGATCGGTTTGCCAGTAGAAACCTCGGAATGTGTTCGTCCCAATCCTTCTGTAGCTCGCTCACTACTTTCCCCAAATATTCCTCCAGGGTTCGGTTAAATCGCTCTACCATTCCGTCTGACTGTGGGTGAAGCGGCGTCGTTCGAGTCTTCTTAATACCGTATACTTCACACATTTCCTGAAATACAGCCGACTCAAAATTTCTGCCGTGATCGGAATGTAGTTCTATTGGAACCCCGTAGCGGCATACCCAGTTGTTGACAAAAACAGTTACTATAGTGTTCGCCTCTTGATTTGGTATGGCATACACTTCCGGCCACTTGCTGAAATAGTCAATCACAACGAGAACATATCGGTTTCCGGCATTGCTGATAGGAAAAGGGCCTGCTACGTCCATCGCTATCCGCTCGAAAGGTGCGCCTGAGTTATACTGCTGCATCTGACCTCGACTTCTTCTTGTTGGACCTTTAGCTTCAATACACTTGGTGCAGTTGGCTATGCAATCCGCCACTGCTTGTTGACATCCAACCCAATAAAAACGTTGTTTTAGCCTTTCCAGTGTCTTTGTCAATCCAAGATGTCCTCCGCTAGCTCCATTATGGAATTCATTTAATACTTCTTTCATTTTGGAGGAAGGCACTACCAGTAGGTTGGATGAGGTCTTGCCATCAGCGCTTTCCCAAAGTCGATATAGGCACCCATTTATGATCTTTAGGCTGTCCCATAGGGCCCAATATGCTTTTGTAAGAGGACCTTCTGCGGATATCTCATTTCTTGTAGGGCGTCTGTCCTCCTCCTTCGCCAATATTGGGTCACTCCTTTGTGCTTGGGACCAGTCTTCGTTGGCTTCAATCCGCGTTAGCCGGATATCGACGATGGATTCTTTGTTCTCAGCTTTCACGCAATGTTTACACTCTAAATTACAAGGTCGGCGTGAAAGAGCGTCAGCATTTCCATGTTTTATGCCCCTTCTGTGTTCAATGCTGAAGTCGTAAGTCTGGAGGCGTTCAATCCAACGTGCTAGTTGTCCTTCAGGGTTCTTGAATTGTAGCAGCCATCTCAGTGCGGAGTGATCAGTCCTTAGCAGAAAATTTTGGCCATACAGGTACTTATGGTAATGTTTGATGCACTCCAGCACTGCCAGTAGCTCTCGTCGGGTTACACAATAATTCCGTTCAGGCTTTGACAATGTGCGACTATAGTAGCCTACGACTTTCTCTGTTCCATTGATCACTTGGGAAAGTACGCCACCAATACCATATCCGCTAGCATCACTGTCTAAGATGAATTTTTCTCCTGGGACAGGGTACGCCAAAACTGGTGCAGCACACAATAGGTCTTTCAGTGTCTGGAACGCCTTCTCCTGCGGCTCACCCCATTGATAGATTTTTGACTTCTTGGTGAGCTCATGTAAACTTGCAGCCACGCTGGCAAAGTTAGGCACAAAGCGTCTGTAGTATGTGCATAATCCCAAAAAGCTGCGTAGTTCATGAAGATTCTGGGGACGAGGCCAGTCCTTTACTGCTCGTATTTTATCTTCATCGGTGGATATGCCATCTGCTGTGACAAGATGCCCCAAATATTTCACCTGCTTTTGGAAAAATGCACATTTCTTCACGCTTAGTTTTAGTCCAGCCGTTGATATCCGTTGCAGAACTTCTCCCAGGTTCTTGAGGTGTTCGTCGAAAGTTCTGCCCATCACTATTATGTCGTCGAGATACACCAGGCAAGTCTTCCAATGCAGTCCCTTTAGCACACGTTCCATAAGCCGCTCGAATGTGGCCGGAGCATTACAGAGTCCAAATGGCATAACCTTAAACTGCCATAAGCCGCCGTTCGCACTCAATGCGGTTTTCTCTTTGTCCTTGTCTGCAATCTCCACCTGCCAATACCCGCTTTGTAGATCCAATGTGGAGAACCATTTTGTTCCGGCTAGCGTGTCGAGTGTGTCGTCAATTCTTGGTAGCGGGTAACTATCCCTTTAGTGACATCATTCAGCTTCCTGTAGTCTACGCAGAATCTTGTACTGCCATCTTTCTTCTTTACTAAAACTACAGGTGAGCTCCACGGACCCGATGATGGTTCGATTACACCGCTCCTCCTCATTTCGTCGACTAACTCCTTAACCTCATTACGCTTCGCCAGCGGTATGCTTCTGGGTGCCTGCTTTATCGGTCTCGCTTCGCCAGTATCAATTTCATGTTTAACCATGGCTGTTCTTCCTTGACTTTTGTTGTTCGTGGCGAAAGCGAAAGCATACCTCTTTAGCAGCTTTTTGGCTTTGTTTTTCTCTGCAGCTGCTAAACCTGCTATCCATTTCTCCATATTTTCATCAAATCCCTTTTGATCCCTGGCTGACATATCGGCAGGTTGCGGCGTTTGCTCGCTGTTTATTATCGCCTCTACTGGAACACATTGGTCCACCTCTGAGTTTTTACAGACGACTCTTTCATGGCCTGATAGATTTAGCACTCTCACCGGGACTATTCTTTGTTCTGTGGATTTGACGAGGGCCTTTGCTAATATTAAATCCGTCTGTATTTCTGCTGGTTCCACAACCCACAAGCGGTTTTCCACACAATTTCCATTCATACGCGCCCATATCAGTGATTCACTCTGAGGTGGTAATTTGAGTTGTTCGACCGCAACTATCCTTCTGGCGTGCACTTGATGATTGTACCCCACGTCTAGAGGTATCTCTACATTTCGCCAACTCATAATCTGTTGCCCCATATTCAAATTGATGCCATGAGCTATCATAAAATCGGCACCAATGATAACCTCGTCCACAATATCGGCAACAATAAAGATGTGACTTACACTGATGTTGGCTATAGTCACCTTCGCCTCTGTTTTTCCGTGGACGGTGGCAGACTCTCCCGTAGCTGTCCGTAGTCTTACATTGCTAAGTGCCTCACACTTTCCCTTCATTACATCTGGCCTGATGATAGACTGCGTCGCCCCGGTGTCTATAGTGAAGGTATGTGGTCTGCCATTTATGTATCCGCACGCCGTAAGATTGTTGTTGTTCTGTTGCATCACTGATATTGAGATTGTGGGGCCCTCGCTTGTGGGAGCCAGCACTTGCCCCTCAGTGCTAGCTCGTTTTAGTTTAACGGGGACTCTTGTGAAGATGGTTGGTAGTTCGCCCGTTTCTTATTTCTCGATGGTGAGGTGGATCTTGATCTCTTGCGTGGCGCTTTGCAGTTTCTTTGGAAATGACCACTCTTTCCACAATTAAAGCATTTAAGTTTAGTCCTTTGTCCGTTTTCTTCCAAAGCTTGCTTCACCATCTCCTTAACTTTAGTTAAAAGGCTTTCCTCCTCCTCCACGACTTCCATTTTTCGCACTTTGCTGACTGGTGGTCTAGAAATCGTGCGAGCGGTCTCCTGGGCTAGTGCGAAGGTCACGGTCTCTGCAAAAGTTGTCTTCTGTGTAGAACATACCACTAGTTTAATATCAGGATCGCGTATACCATTCACAAACGCCTCGGTCTTAATGTTGTCTATCAGCGGGTGGTTTTCTCCGGGGTATGTAAGCTGCACTAATCTCTCGACTTCCATTGCAAAGGCCTGAAGTGACTCATTAGCCTTTTGCGCCCGGCACCTTAATTCCATGCGATACAATTCTCGTTTGTGCTCATCACCGAACTTCCGCTGTAATGCCACCATTAACTCGTTGTAGTTGTTTCTATGGCTGGTTGGCATGGTCTCTAGTATCTCGGCTGCTACACCCTTTAACGCCAAAATTAGTTCCAAAGCCTTTTCCTCATCGTCCCATTCGTTCCTGCTGGCTACTGTCTCGAATTGAAACTTCAATACGGATAGGGGTGAGGTGCCATCAAAGCAAGGTGCTTTTATTCTGCCGGTACTTTCGGATACGACTCGCACTGGTTCCGGTCGCTGGCTCTGGAGATTGTTGATCTTCTCTTCCATAATGACTAGTTTTCCGTCAACGGTCTTTTCCAAATCTGAAAACCTTTCCTCGACGCCATTGATTCTTTTGTGGAATGACTCACGTATTTCAGCCAGAAGTTTCTGATTTTCGGCTCTAGAAGCTTCAAGTAACTTTTGGTTTTCTGCTCTAGAAGCTTCAAATAGCTTCTGGTTCTCAGCTCTAGAAGTTTCTCACAACTATTCGCTAGATCTTTACAACCACGACTTATTTTATTCACACGCAACTTCACACAAGGCTGACTGAATTAACTCTGACTGCTGCTTGCTTTGTCCAGCCCTTTTATAGTCCGCACGCACGTATGATCAGTATGATGCACGTTCTCGATGTGGAAGGTTCTCGCTCACGCCTTCTCAAGACTTCTGCTAGTACATTGTTGTTTGTGTACTTTGCTTATGTTGTCCGTTACATATTTGTCGTAGCTGGTTTACTTTATGTTGTTGTTGCTACCTGGTTCGTTGTACACATGTGTGTGTGTGCAGCTTTAGATAATCGTTGTATTCTTAGTGTTAGTGCGTATTTTTGTCGTGTGTATTGTGTTGGTGTAGCTGATAGCTTTTGTTTATCGTTTTTATTGTTAAACGATATTAGGTCGTTTCGATTTACGTAACACTGCCGCCCAGTTAAGCCTGTTCGTCCCGAATAGGCTCATTATCTCCTTTCCCATATTTTGCCAGTCGCTCTATGTGTACGACCTTCATTTTTGTTCGGGGGCTGTTAGCTTTCTGTATCCTGTACACGACATCGTTTAACCGCTTAATTACTTTATACGGTCCATCCCAGCTGGTTTGTAGCTTGGGAGATAATCCCTTCTTCCGCTTTGTGTTGTATAGCAGAACAATTTGTCCCTCATGGAAGCCCTCCGTGTTTGCTGCTCTATCATACCTGGCTTTCATTCTATCACTGACCATTTTTATACGGGTGCGTACAAACTCATGAAGTTCATTCAGGCTTTCTTCTTTTCCAGTGTATGTTTCGTTCCTCTCTGTGGCGGGCTTAACACCAAATTCTAAGTCGCCGGGCAGTTTTATCTCAGTCCCAAAGATAATCTTGGCGGGTGATCTGGATGTTGAATCATGGACTGCAGATCGGTATGCCAGTAGAAACCTCGGAATGTGTTCGTCCCAATCCTTCTGTTGCTCGCTCACTACTTTCCGCAAGTATTCCTCCAGGGTTCGGTTAAATCGCTCTACCATTCCGTCTGACTGTGGGTGAAGCGGCGTCGTTCGAGTCTTCTTAATACCGTATACTTCACACATTTCCTGAAATACAGCCGACTCAAAATTTCTGCCGTGATCGGAATGTAGTTCTATTGGAACCCCGTACTGCTGCATCTGACCTCGACTTCTTCTTGTTGGACCTTTAGCTTCAATACACTTGGTGCAGTTGGCTATGCAATTCGCCACTGCTTGTTGACATCCAACCCAATAAAAACGTTGTTTTAGCCTTTCCAGTGTCTTTGTCAATCCAAGATGTCCTCCGCTAGCTCCATTATGGAATTCATTTAATACTTCTTTCATTTTGGAGGAAGGCACTACCAGTAGGTTGGATGAGGTCTTGCCATCAGCGCTTTCCCAAAGTCGATATAGGCACCCATTTATGATCTTTAGGCTGTCCCATAGGGCCCAATATGCTTTTGTAAGAGGACCTTCTGCGGATATCTCATTTCTTGTAGGGCGTTTGTCCTCCTCCTTCGCTGCTATTACCTTCGCCAATATTGGGTCACTCCTTTGTGCTTGGGACCAGTCTTCGTTGGCTTCAATCCGCGTTAGCCGGATATCGACGATGGATTCTTTGTTCTCAGCTTTCACGCAATGTTTACACTCTAAATTACAAGGTCGGCGTGAAAGAGCGTCAGCATTTCCATGTTTTATGCCCCTTCTGTGTTCAATGCTGAAGTCGTAAGTCTGGAGGCGTTCAATCCAACGTGCTAGTTGTCCTTCAGGGTTCTTGAATTGTAGCAGCCATCTCAGTGCGGAGTGATCAGTCCTTAGCAGAAAATTTTGGCCATACAGGTACTTATGGTAATGTTTGATGCACTCCAGCACTGCCAGTAGCTCTCGTCGGGTTACACAATAATTCCGTTCAGGCTTTGACAATGTGCGACTATAGTAGCCTACGACTTTCTCTGTTCCATTGATCACTTGGGAAAGTACGCCACCAATACCATATCCGCTAGCATCACTGTCTAAGATGAATTTTTCTCCTGGGACAGGGTACGCCAAAACTGGTGCAGCACACAATAGGTCTTTCAGTGTCTGGAACGCCTTCTCCTGCGGCTCACCCCATTGATAGATTTTTGACTTCTTGGTGAGCTCATGTAAACTTGCAGCCACGCTGGCAAAGTTAGGCACAAAGCGTCTGTAGTATGTGCATAATCCCAAAAAGCTGCGTAGTTCATGAAGATTCTGGGGACGAGGCCAGTCCTTTACTGCTCGTATTTTATCTTCATCGGTGGATATGCCATCTGCTGTGACAAGATGCCCCAAATATTTCACCTGCTTTTGGAAAAATGCACATTTCTTCACGCTTAGTTTTAGTCCAGCCGTTGATATCCGTTGCAGAACTTCTCCCAGGTTCTTGAGGTGTTCGTCGAAAGTTCTGCCCATCACTATTATGTCGTCGAGATACACCAGGCAAGTCTTCCAATGCAGTCCCTTTAGCACACGTTCCATAAGCCGCTCGAATGTGGCCGGAGCATTACAGAGTCCAAATGGCATAACCTTAAACTGCCATAAGCCGCCGTTCGCACTCAATGCGGTTTTCTCTTTGTCCTTGTCTGCAATCTCCACCTGCCAATACCCGCTTTGTAGATCCAATGTGGAGAACCATTTTGTTCCGGCTAGCGTGTCGAGTGTGTCGTCAATTCTTGGTAGCGGGTAACTATCCTTTTTAGTGACATCATTCAGCTTCCTGTAGTCTACGCAGAATCTTGTACTGCCATCTTTCTTCTTTACTAAAACTACAGGTGAGCTCCACGGACCCGATGATGGTTCGATTACACCGCTCCTCCTCATTTCGTCGACTAACTCCTTAACCTCATTACGCTTCGCCAGCGGTATGCTTCTGGGTGCCTGCTTTATCGGTCTCGCTTCGCCAGTATCAATTTCATGTTTAACCATGGCTGTTCTTCCTTGACTTTTGTTGTTCGTGGCGAAAGCGAAAGCATACCTCTTTAGCAGCTTTTTGGCTTTGTTTTTCTCTGCAGCTGCTAAACCTGCTATCCATTTCTCCACATTTTCATCAAATCCCTTTTGATCCCTGGCTGACATATCGGCAGGTTGCGGCGTTTGCTCGCTGTTTATTATCGCCTCTACTGGAATACATTGGTCCACCTCTGAGTTTTTACAGACGACTCTTTCATGGCCTGATAGATTTAGCACTCTCACCGGGACTATTCTTTGTTCTGTGGATTTGACGAGGGCCTTTGCTAATATTAAATCCGTCTGTATTTCTGCTGGTTCCACAACCCACAAGCGGTTTTCCACACAATTTCCATTCATACGCGCCCATATCAGTGATTCACTCTGAGGTGGTAATTTGAGTTGTTCGACCGCAACTATCCTTCTGGCGTGCACTTGATGATTGTACCCCACGTCTAGAGGTATCTCTACATTTCGCCAACTCATAATCTGTTGCCCCATATTCAAATTGATGCCATGAGCTATCATAAAATCGGCACCAATGATAACCTCGTCCACAATATCGGCAACAATAAAGATGTGACTTACACTGATGTTGGCTATAGTCACCTTCGCCTCTGTTTTTCCGTGGACGGTGGCAGCCTCTCCCGTAGCTGTCCGTAGTCTTACATTGCTAAGTGCCTCACACTTTCCCTTCATTACATCTGGCCTGATGATAGACTGCGTCGCCCCGGTGTCTATAGTGAAGGTATGTAGTCTGCCATTTATGTATCCGCACGCTGTAAGATTGTTGTTGTTCTGTTGCATCACTGATATTGAGATTGTGGGGCCCTCGCTTGTGGGAGCCAGCACTTGCCCCTCAGTGCTAGCTCGTTTTAGTTTAACGGGGACTCTTGTGAAGATGGTTGGTAGTTCGCCCGTTTCTTATTTCTCGATGGTGAGGTGGATCTTGATCTCTTGCGTGGCGCTTTGCAGTTTCTTTGGAAATGACCACTCTTTCCACAATTAAAGCATTTAAGTTTAGTCCTTTGTCCGTTTTCTTCCAAAGCTTGCTTCACCATCTCCTTAACTTTAGTTAAAAGGCTTTCCTCCTCCTCCACGACTTCCATTTTTCGCACTTTGCTGACTGGTGGTCTAGAAATCGTGCGAGCGGTCTCCTGGGCTAGTGCGAAGGCCACGGTCTCTGCAAAAGTTGTCTTCTGTGTAGAACATACCACTAGTTTAATATCAGGATCGCGTATACCATTCACAAACGCCTCGGTCTTAATGTTGTCTATCAGCGGGTGGTTTTCTCCGGGGTATGTAAGCTGCACTAATCTCTCGACTTCCATTGCAAAGGCCTGAAGTGACTCATTAGCCTTTTGCGCCCGGCACCTTAATTCCATGCGATACAATTCTCGTTTGTGCTCATCACCGAACTTCCGCTGTAATGCCACCATTAACTCGTTGTAGTTGTTTCTATGGCTGGTTGGCATGGTCTCTAGTATCTCGGCTGCTACACCCTTTAACGCCAAAATTAGTTCCAAAGCCTTTTCCTCATCGTCCCATTCGTTCCTGCTGGCTACTGTCTCGAATTGAAACTTCAATACGAATAGGGGTGAGGTGCCATCAAAGCAAGGTGCTTTTATTCTGCCGGTACTTTCGGATACGACTCGCACTGGTTCCGGTCGCTGGCTCTGGAGATTGTTGATCTTCTCTTCCATAATGACTAGTTTTCCATCAACGGTCTTTTCCAAATCTGAAAACCTTTCCTCGACGCCATTGATTCTTTTGTGGAATGACTCACGTATTTCAGCCAGAAGTTTCTGATTTTCGGCTCTAGAAGCTTCAAGTAACTTTTGGTTTTCTGCTCTAGAAGCTTCAAATAGCTTCTGGTTCTCAGCTCTAGAAGCTTCTCGTACATCAGCAAACAGCCTTTCGTTCGCCTCTTGCATTTTGCGATTTTCAGTTCTAGAAGCTTCTTGTACATCAGCTAATAGCTTTTTGTTCTCTTCTTGCATTTTGCGATTCTCAGCTCGAGAAGCTTCTTGCGCATCAGTTAATACTTGCATTTTTTTCATCTTAGCGGCCAGCAATGAATTTATGTCGATACCGCTCGGGGTTGCAGGGGCCTTTACCTCTCGTTCCTCTTCATCCTCGAACTCGTAAGAATCGATGTCGATGTCCTGAAGCTGCAGATGTTCCCTTAATCGCCTTTGCAGTTCATTTTTCGTGCCCATTGTTGGCAGCTCGAGTTTACCCAACTCCCGTTTAAGCCGTTCCACTTTTAGATCGCAGAGTTTCATTTTGATTTTGCTTTTCTCCTTTTTTATTTATTTATTTTTACTTTTGGATTTTGGAATCCCACTTCTGACACCAATTGTTACGTTTTTACCTTTTTAAAAACGTTTAAATATGAGTTCGTTAATTGCAACAAAGTAAAAACAAATATGTCTTTGGTTTTTCTTAACTCTCTTTATTATTTACACTACTTTTGTGTGCCACCGTATAGAACTTAACGATACAACAATAATAATCTCTTTTATTCACTAGTTCACACAACTATTCGCTAGTTCTTTACAACCACGACTTATTTTATTCACACGCAACTTCACACAAGGCTGACTGAATTAACTCTGACTGCTGCTTGCTTTGTCCAGCCCTTTTATAGTCCGCACGCACGTATGATCAGTATGATGAACGTTCTCGATGTGGAAGGTTCTCGCTCACGCCTTCTCGAGACTTCTGCTAGTACATTGTTGTTTGTGTACTTTGCTTATGTTGTCCGTTACATATTTGTCGGAGCTGGTTTACTTTATGTTGTTGTTGCTACCTGGTTCGTTGTACACATGTGTGTGTGTGCAGCTTTAGATAATCGTTGTATTCTTAGTGTTAGTGCGTATTTGTGTCGTGTGTATTGTGTTGGTGTAGCTGATAGCTTTTGTTTATCGTTTTTATTGTTAAGCGATATTAGGTCGTTTCGATTTACGTAACAATATTTTATTAAGTCGTAAGAAAGAGACAACTAGATACATACCACGAAAAGCCTACTAAACAAAATCAAAGTGGTGTCATCAATGTTATTATTTTTACTGTATTTTTTTATATGAAGTTTGACAATTAAGTTTCACAGAAAGTTCATGTATAAAAGACAAAATTAAATAATAAGCATCATCTAATAGTAATTCTGCCTCGCTCAGAATAAAATGAAATAAATTTGAGTCTGTAACAATTTTGAAAGAACGACATTATTAGTAACTGTTATTTGGCAATTTCAATCACTGTAGTTACCAGTGAATTATCAATCACCGTGATTAAATCACACTTTTGAAAATATCGCTTATCTCTAATACAAGCTATACAAGCTGTACTAGCTATACTTGCTATACCAGCTATACAAGCTGTACTAGCCAGTATAGCTAGTATACTACATCCGGATATATATAGATTGTATACTACAATTGGAATTTTCTTCAAAATTAAACCATGTTGAATGCATTGCTGAAGATTGCGGTAATGTATTATGTAATTATTTTTGTTATTTAAGTCTGTTATTAATTTTCTATGTTTCATATTCTCAATTTTCTTATTTTCAGCACAGAATAGAAAATCAATACGGTTGGATATTCCAAATCTAATTCTAAAATATAACCAAATTCTGAATCTTCTTGTATAGTAGTTACATTGAAGTCGTTACAGTTGTCAAGCCATTTAAAATTTTTATAGGGGAGATATTGAGACATTGCATAACCATATAAATTATTTACATCTAAATACATTAGATAATTTGATTCTTTTGTTGAATCATAGTCACTAACGTATTTATTATTAGCTGTCACATGTCGCTTACTGCATTGAACAATACCTCCCCTAATACCCCGTATAACGGAATTGTACATATTGATATCTGTCAATAATTCCAACTCAATTTCAGTTGTTCTAAACATTGCATCACAGGATAGACCTGGTGTAGTATAATATTGACAGGGGTCTAAATTGTAAATGTTTTTACAAACCTTACGGAAATTTTCAAATACATCACAAAGCAATAGGACATCAACTTTTAAATATAATAAGAGATAATCTAAAAGTTTCATTTGGATGTATTCCAAACTTTTTCAGCGTGTTCGTAATCGTCTTCACTACACGACTCATTAGTAAGTTTATTAAAGAAACATGATCGGGGTGGTAGTACTGTTTCTTCAAGACGGTTGACTGAATCTAGATAGTCATATGGAACGACACCTTTACGTTTCATTAAACTAAATTCATTGGGAATTTGATAACTTGATTTTACTGTCAACATATCATTAAATATCCCGATAGTTTTTCCAAACTTGATGGCATAAACCGTACGTATGTACGTATGTACGAATGATTGGACGGACAGAATGAGTGTGTGCACGTTTCCTCATCTACATCCCAGAGTATAAATAGACTGTAATGTGAAAATGTATGTACGTATGTACGAATGATGGAGGGAAAGAATGTGTGTGTGTGTAACATGTAATGTGTATGATCGTTTTTTTAATAATAAATTCTTTTGTATAAGAATATATAATTTGTATACAGGATGAACACCTGCATGATTGTTTTCTAGATATAATTAATTCTTATCACGTTTTAGTGTATACAGGATGAACACCTACGTGATCGTTTTCTAAGAATAATATATTCTTATCGCGTTTTAATGTAAACATGTTGAACGCCTGCGAGATAGTTTTCTAGGAATAATAGATTCTTATCGCGTTTTAGTGTATACAGGATGAACACCTGCATAATAAATAACAAATTCTTGTCACGTATTGCGCATGATCAAATGTAGAAGAAATAGAAAAATAAACTGATAAGAAAGGGTAGGTTGGTTGTGTGGTTGTTTTTTATTTTTTGTATGATTTAATTAGAAGGATCTGTAATTTTGAACACATGCATGATAGTTTTTTGTAAACAGGATGTACACCTGCGTGATAGTTTTTTATATACCTTAATAGAAACATGATTGTGCATGTTCATTTTATTTGTATTACCTTTCAAACGAATGATTGGACGGACAGAATGAGTCTGTCTACGTTTCCTCATCTACATCCCAGAGTATAAATAGACTTATTTTTAAGGATTTAGAAGTCATTCTTGTGCTAGAAATTGATAGCGAGTTGTGTTTTCAAATTTAAAATCTCTTTTTATATAAAAATGAAGTGTATCTTCGTGATCGCTAAGCTCAAAAACTACTGGACCGATTTTGACCAAACTTAATATACGTGCTTTATGGGGCGTGAGGAGTGTTTCTGTGTAGTTTGAAGTTCGTCCGACAGATGGCGCAATATTTAGTTTTTTGGGTTGTCCCTCGCTTGTGGGTGTGCACTGTAACTCAAGAAGAAATGAACCGATTTCGACCAATCTTTATATACATGCTCTATGGGGCGTGAGGAGTGCTTCTGTGTAGTTTGAAGTTCTTCCGACAGATGGCGCAATATTTAGTTTTTTTGTGTTTTTGCACCGTAACTCAAGAACTAATGCACCGATTTTGACCAATCTTTATACACATGCTCTATGGGGCGTGAGGAGTGCTTCTGTGTAGTTTGAAGTTCGTCCGACAGATGGCGCAATATTTAATTTTTGTGCTTTTGCACCGTAACTCAAGAACTACTGCACTATGCTGTGTTTCGTTGAAGGCGTTGGGTCGTTAGTCAGCGTGCAGTGGCATTAATTAGCCCGATACCGACTGAAACCTAACATCTTTTTCTGAAAAAAATATATTAAAAAAGTACATAAATATCTGTCACTCTTTTATAAACTTTATTTGCGCAATAAGCCTATTTTATGTTTTGCTGAAGGCGTTAGGTGCTTGATCGGCGTATGGCGGCGTGTAGCGGCGTTAAGTATCCCGACACCGAAAAGTTCGTAGGTGTCAAACGAAAAGAAAAAATATTTAAATTGCAGATTAATTTATTTAAATTAAATATTACATACGTTTTAATAAATTAACAGAAGGTGATAGTGAAAGTAAATTAATTGTATTATTGAAAGCTATTGAAGAAAGTAAATAAGCAACAGGTAAGACAATAAAGGGCAGCCTCCCTACCCCAACAATAACAAAAATATATCATAAAAACGTATATTGCAGTACAAAATGCCATGCCCACGTGCAAATATTGGTCGCCGTACACGGCACACAAATCATATGAGAGTGCTGCGTTCACAGCAG
This sequence comes from Sarcophaga subvicina, assembly GCA_936449025.2. Taxonomy (NCBI): domain Eukaryota; kingdom Metazoa; phylum Arthropoda; class Insecta; order Diptera; family Sarcophagidae; genus Sarcophaga; species Sarcophaga subvicina. Next base: position 59,550,995 of record OW388082.2, on the reverse strand, counting down.
ACACAAGAGGAGCGCGCAGAAGACAACGAACTAGCCAGGAATCGAATGTTAGTTTTACACCAAAATTATTCACAAGAAAATCGCGAAATACGCATCGAACAACAACGTGCTGTGAGAAGAGCCTCCAGAGCAGCGATACACAATACTAATCACATTTCTTTTATGCGTCTTGCATTTAATTATGATCCGACAATTGATTATAATGTACATCCCAGTATTAATATCGGTAGCATGGATCAATTATGTGTCCATTGCAAAGCATTTAAATATAAAAAGGAAGCACATGGCTTATGTTGCGCAAATGGCAAAATAAAGCTGCCACAACTAAGCCAACCACCGGAACCATTACTTTCATTGGTGTCTGGAACAACACAACAATCAAAACATTTCTTAACCCATATACGAGGTTATAATAATTGCTTTCAAATGACGTCATTTGGTGCTGACAATATAGTTAGTGGAAGTTTCATGCCAACATTTAAAGTACAAGGACAAATATATCACAAAGCAGGATCCTTATTGCCTATTCCTAATGAAGAATACAAATTTCTGCAGCTATTTTTCCTTGGAAATTCTGAAACAGAAGTCTCCACCAGATGTGCAATTGGTACGGGACTACGCCGCAACATTGTTGAATCATTACAAAATTTATTCCGTCAGCATAACGAATTGGTGAAATTATTTAAAGTTGCAATAGACCGAATGCCATCCGATAATCACAAAATAGTCATAAAAGCTGATAAAACACCAGTAGGTGAGCATCCACGACGATTCAATGCAAAAACAGTAAATGAAGTCGCTGTTGTAATTGTTGGTGATCAGTTCGAACCAAGAGATATAATTTTACATCGAAGAAATAATCAATTGCAACGAGTACCTGAAACACATCGCTCATATGATGCGCTTCAGTATCCAATACTGTTTTGGCAAGGAGAAGATGGCTACCATTTTCAATTAAAAATGTTAAACCCAACTACTGGTAAATTTTAAATAATTTTATTGCTCACAAAAATTTTATTTATTAGGTTTTTTGTTATAGGTGAAGAAACAAATAAAAAGATAAGTAGCATGAATTACTATGCGTACAGACTCATGATTCGGGAGAATATGGAAAATCATATTTTGAAATGCCGCCAACAAAATGGAATCAGAGCGGCTTTTATTTATTCGCCTAAATCAACGTCAATTACGATCGGAGGAATATATTCATCTACGTGATGCAATTAATAATGATGGCAATTTAAATGATCTTGGCCAATTAAAAATTCTACCAGCTACTTATACCGGCAGCCCACGTCATATGCATGAATATTCACAAGATGCTATGACAAACGTTCGCAATTATGGTCGTCCTGATCTATTCATCACATTTACTTGCAACCCTATTTGGAATGAAATTAAAAAATGTTTATTGCCGGGACAATCGCAAACTGATCGTCATGTTTTTGGCTTAGTTCATTGCCAAACGAAATCGATAATATTATTTCTGCTGAAATCCCAGACCCAACAATTGATCAAGAATTGTTCGAAATAATAACGAAGAATATGATACATGGCCCATGTGGTACCTTTAATATGCATTCACCATGCATGATTAATGGCAAGTGTTCTAAGCGATATCCAAGACAATTGATTCCAGAAACAATAACAGGCAATGATGGATACCCCCAATATCGCCGACGTTCACCAGATAACAATGGTAGATCCATTACATTAAAAATACAAAACATTGAAATCGAAATTGATAATAGGTGGGTAGTGCCATCCATATTCACCATTATTATCGAAAATATATAAAGCACATATAAACGTTGAATATTGCAATTCCGTTAAATCAATCAAATATATTTCTAAATATGTAAACAAAGGCCATTTATGGACTGGCACCTGAAGATAAGCTAGATGAAATAAAACAATATCAAATGGGAAGATACATTAGCAGCAACGAAGCAATTTGGCGCATTTTCTCTTTTCCAATTCATGAGAGGTATCCGACTGTAGTTCATTTGGCAGTTCATTTAGAAAATGGGCAGCGAGTATATTTTACAGCAGAAAATGTGATCGAGCGAGCAGCACAACCACCAGCAACAACATTGACTGCATTTTTTTCATTGTGCCAAATTGATGACTTCGCTAAGACGCTACTCTATAATGAGGTTCCGCGATATTTTACATGGAATGTATCCACAAAACAATTCCAACGTCGCAAACGAGGAAAAATAGTAGCTGACCACCCAAATGTATTTCTAAGTGATGCTTTAGGTCGACTATACACTGTACATCCAAATAATGATGAATGCTATTACTTGCGTTTGCTTTTGATTCATATACGTGGCCGACATCATTTCAAAATTTGAAAACCATAAATAATATATTGTGTGAATCATATCGGGACGCCTGCCAAAAATTAAATTTACTAGAGAACGATGACCATTGGGAAAATTCACTTGCGGATGCTTCACTGGCTGCTTCTCCATATCAAATTCGTATATTATTTGCAATTATAATATCCACATGCAGTCCATCAAAACCTTTAGAACTGTGGGAAAAATATAAAAATAACATGACAGATGACATTTTATATCAAGCGCGTAATGCAACTGCAAGTCCAGGATTAGAATACTCTCCTGAGATGTATAATCAAGCATTAATATACATTGAGGATATTTGTTTAGTAATGGTGAATAAAACTTTGAATAAATTGGGAATGACATCTCCAAATCGAGCCGCTGCGGATGCTATTAATCGTGAAATACAACGTTAACAAAATTACGATGCCAATGCATTAAACACATTTGTTCAGCATAATTTACCAAACTTAAATAAACAGCAAAAACACATCTACGACACTATTATGAAAACTGACCATGCAGGAACTGGTGCAATTTATTTTCTAGATGCTCCAGGTGGTACTGGTAAAACTTATCTAATTTCGATAATTTTGGCAAAAATACGGTCTGTCGGTAATATTGCGTTAGCTATAGCCTCATCGGGAATTGCTGCTACCCTATTAGATGGAGGAAGAACGGCACATTCTGCGTTAAAATTACCATTGAATATGCAACTGAACGAAACACCAACATGTAATATTTCAAAAACATCTGGGATGTCAAAGGTACTTCAACAATGCAAGATTATTATATGGGATGAATGCACAATGGCGCATAAAAAATCTCTAGAGGCATTGAATCGAACATTGCAAGATTTACGTGGCAATCAACAACCATTTGGGGGTGCTCTTCTATTATTGGCGGGCGATTTTAGACAAACCTTGCCAGTTGTATCACGATCAACACCAGCAGATGAACTAAATGCGTGTTTAAAAGCATCTCATTTGTGGCGATATGTTAAAAAACTTTCACTAACGGTAAATATGCGCATACAATTACAAAATCATGCATCAGTTTATTTGCACGTCAATTATTGGATATTGGAAATGGAAAAATTGCTATGGACAACTCAACAGGACTCATCACATTGCCTTAATTTCAAGTGTATATCCCAATATTGAGCGCAATTTTACCAATCACCAATGGCTAAGTGATCGCGCTATATTGGCAGCCAAAAACAAAGATGTTTGTTATATTAATGTTGATATTAAAAGTAAAATAAGTGGAGAAAAAAAGAACATATAAATCCATTGATAGTGTTAATGATCCTGACGAAATTGTTAATTACCCAATTGAATTCTTAAATTCGCTTGATTTGCCAGGAACTCCGCCTCACATGCTGCAATTAAAAGTTGGTGTACCAATAATTCTATTACGCAATTTAAATCCACCACAGCTTTGTAATGGAACAAGATTAGCTATAAAAAAAATTATTAAATAACATTATAGAAGCAACTATATTAACTGGTAAGTACAAAGGTGAAGTCGTATTGATTCCACGTATACCAATAATGCCCGCAGATATGCCGTTTTCATTCAAACGCATACAATTTCCAGTACGTCTGGCATTTGCTATGATCATAAATAAATCTCAAGGTCAATCGCTGCAAGTATGTGGATTATATCTTGAAACACCATGCTTCTCACATGGACAACTATACGTTGGATGCTCGCGTGTTGGTAACCCATCATCATTATTCGTATTCGCTAATGAAGGCAAAACTAAAAACGTAGTTTATCAAAAAACATTGCAGTGAATATGTAGTTATAATTCAAATAAAATATGTAAAACATAATTTATAATTATAAAAATTTTAATTTATGCATTTTAAAACATGTACATAAAATATAAAAAAAAAATAAACTGTGTCCTTTATTCCAATTTTGGTTTTTGAATAAAACATTTTTTTCTATTATAAATAACTAAAAACACTGATTTTGATTTTCTTCGAGAGGCAGTTCAAAATAAAAGAAAAATTTGGGGCCAGCAACGCGGATCGGGCCCAGATATCAAAAATATATAATTCCATTTGAACAAAAATTGCTATGTCGATTTAGTGCACCTTTCATTCTTCTTCTAAATATCAATCAGACATGACTTTGCATGGAAACCAGACTTACAGTGAAAACAAAATTCGAAGGCAAAACAACGTTTGCCCGGGTCTGCTAGTAATCTATATATTTACATTTAAAAACATTTCATCATCATCAGCTTGCTTAAATTCTCCATATAAATTTAAATTTGATGACGATGATGTTGATAGAGAATTTATTTTATAATGTTCCCAGGCATAAGTGTTAACATTATTTTCACATATAAATTTCTTATCGTCTAAATAACTTAAAGTTAATTTACTTATATATTGTGTGTATACTTGATGAATCTTAGATCTAAACACATACATAGAATCATGATACAGCTTTTTCTCTAGTAGACGTTTTCTAAAATCATTAACATTTAGTTTAGCTGTTACACTATTTCTAACGCCTTTAATTTTTTTAATTTCTTTGTCTACTCTATCTATTTTAACGGAATACATTTTAGCTCGTAAACCAATGAATACCTTAATAACTTTTCCATTACATTTATCTTTCATCATTCCCAATACTTTTTTATTCATCAAGGGGAAATTATATGGATTGTCTTTTGAATAAGCAGATGTATCGAAATGTGTTGGAATATCATTTCTAATATCATCATACATATCATTTGTTCTCACATCATATATAAATGAGTCGGTATCCATATATCAGAGATTAATATTTTCAAGATATTTTGGCTTCATATAATCATAATGCAAATTATAAATTTTCCATTTTGACAGTTCTAGAACAGAAAAACCAATATAAATGGGTTTATTATATTCCGTTTTCACTATACTCATTTCAACGGCAACCATTTCTTCAGTAATTTTAATATAACTATGAAAATTTGGTTTCGCAATTAGTGATCTGGTGATCTGATAATTTGAAAAAGTTTTGTTCAAATGTGTTTTTAGCCAATGTTCTATGATGGTTATTTACATCAATATATTTTTTTTAACCAATTCGATTGATTAAATTGCAGAATTCTATGAATTTTCTTCAAAATTAAACCATGTTGAATGCATTGCTGAAGATTGCGGTAATGTATTATGTAATTATTTTTGTCATTTAAGTCTGTTATTAATTTTCTATGTTTCATATTTTCAATTTTCTTATTTTCTGCACAGAATGGAAAATTACTATGGTGATCGTGCAATACAGTTGGATATTCTAAATCTACTTCTAAAATATAATCAAATTCTGAATCTTCTTCTACAGTAGTTACATTGAAGTCGTCACAGTTGTCGAGCCATTTAAAATTTTTATAGGGAGACATTGAGACATTGCATAACCATATAAATTATTTACATCTTTTGATTCTTTTGTTGAATCATAATCACTAATATATTTATTATTAACTGTCACATGTGGCTTACTGCATTGAATAATACCTCCCATAATAATCCCGTAACGAAATTGTATATGTTGATATCTGTCAATAATTCCAACTCAATTTCAGTTGTTTTTAACATTGCATCCCAGGATAAACATAAATGTAAACAGGTGTATAGTAGTATAATATTGACAGCGGTCTAAATTGTTAATGTTTTTACAAATCTTACGGAAATTTTCAAATACATCAGACATCAATATGACATCAACTTTTAAATATAATAGAACAAAAGTTTCTTACATTTGAATGTATTCCAAACTTCTTCAGCGTGTCTGTAATCATCTACACTATACGACTCCTTATTTATATTATTTAAAGAAACATGATCGGGGCCGTAGTCCTATTTCTTCAAGACGATTTACTGAATCTAGATAGTCATATGGAAAGACACCTTTACGTTTCATTAAACTGAATTCATTGGGCGTTTGATAGATTGATTTTACTGTTACCAAATCATTATCAGACAAATATCCTGCTAGTTTTTCTAAACTTGATGACATAAACCGACAAGAATCTAGAAAACGTAGTTCTATAGTATTTTTTCATATAAATGAATCTTTTTCGATATAGATATATATAGTTTTTTGTTTAAGGCAATTACTGCCGATGGATATTCTAAATATACTTCTAATATATAGCCCAATAAAGAAAATAATCTTCTTCTATATTATTAACACTAAAATTTTCAAAATTTTCAACCCATTTAAAATTTGTATACAGAAGTTATTTTGACATTGCATAACCATATAAATTATTTACATCTAAATATATTATATATTTAATTCCTTGTTAGAATCATAACCACTTTTAATCACATTTATTATTAGCTATTGAATATCTGTTAGAACATTGCACATTACCCCCCTGATACCTCGAAGAACAAAATTATATAGTGGTTTAACACTTTAATCTGTAGATTACAAAAAACCAAACTATATATATTGGGATAATCTTAATGAGTTAGTCAATAGAATAAGACTTCTTCTATCCTCTGAAAGTATTGGACATAACAATCATAAAAAGGAAATAATATCTATAGTTGAAAAACAGAAAGAAGCTAATATAATTTATTAGGAAATGAGTTCTATAAATAAATTAAAAAGTCATAGCAATATGAGTGATTCAGTTCTTCAGAAAAACCTATTTAAAAGACTCGATATTGCCGCAGACAGTAGACGGTTAGACCTACATAAGAAAACAATATCGAATTTAACTGCATTTGTTGAATCTAAAGATGCAGTTACAAAAGTATATCTTAATAATAGAACTGAATTATTTAAAAATAAAATTGATGACGTTGATAAAAAAATTAAAAACTCATTAGAATTTTGACAACAGGAAATCAACCTTTCGCTTAAACACATTAATACACCAATACTGAAGAATATAGAAAAAATTGAAAATATACAAACAAATAGTATTATATCGATATCGAAAGAAATTTAAAATATAAAAATTGATGTGACAACTCTTAAAAATGATTCTTTGCTAGTTACTAATAAACAAATAAAGGAAAATGAAAAATATTAAAAACGATTTAAATGCAATAAAGCAATTTACATTTGAAAATGAAAAGAAATTTAAAGGGGATCAGTCTCTATACGTTTTCGGAAAATGAACAAATTCTAAGACCGGCTGAAGCAAAACAACATTCAATAATGATTTTTGATGATATGATTTGTGGAAAACAAAATTCGATAAGAGATTACTTTTGTATGGGTAGACATAAAAATTTTGATTGTTTTTACTTATGTCAAACTCATACTAAAATACCTAAACATTTAATACGTGATAATGCAAATATGTTTATGATTATAGAATTATATCATATATATATATATGTATAATGATCACGTTATTGGTGATATGTCAGTTAATCAATTTGTAGATAGATGTTGGAAAGATAAGTATGAATTTCTTGTTGTTAGTAAAGATGATGAATTGAATAAAGGAAGATAGCGTAAGGGATTTGATAATTTTATACAGTTATAAGATAAGCTATAAGATAAGTTTGATCAGATCATAAGCAGATAGTAAACAGATATAAAGCAGATCGTAATTAGATAGAAAGCAGATAGTAACCAGATCATAAGCAGATAGTGACCAGATCATAAGCAGATAGTGAGCAGATCATAAGCAGATAGTGACCAGATACAAAGCAGATCGTGACTAGATCATAAGCAGATAGTGACCAGATTATAAGCAGAGAGCAGATTGTAAACAGTTATAGAGCAGATTGTTATCAGATCTGAACCAGATCATAAGCAGATTGTAAGCAGGTCATTACAAACAAATAAATATGAATAATAATAATAATAATAATAATAATAATAATAATAATAATAATAATAATAATAATAATAATAATAATAATAATAATAATAATAATAATAATAATAATAATAATAATAATAATAATAATAATAATAATAATAATAATAATAATAATAATAATAATAATAATAATAATAATAATAATAATAATAATAATAATAATAATAATAATAATAATAATAATAATAATAATAATAATAATAATAATAATAATAATAATAATAACTTATTAAATGATATTGTAAAAAACAGAAAAATTAAAAAATATTAAATTAAATAATACAGATAGGGTAAATATATTAGAAGATACATTTCAACCTATAACAAAACCTTTAAATCGTGTAATTGAAAAACTTGAAAGCAAAAATAAGAATAAATTAAATAAGTATTCATTAATGAATGATTATATATACGAATCATTTCAAGATGATAATATTAGTTTTGAGACTATTAACAATTCAGCTAAAAAAAATAAACAAATATAATCAAATCATTCCTTTTGCTAATTATAAAAATGTTGAAGATGATGTTAGGTACATGTCAAAATAAGAACTATATAATATATTATACTATAGTGTACTAAAACAAGTAATATAAAAATAATTAAATGAGTTAGTATGAGCAATTATACCATATAAACAATATTATATAAGTCAAGGGAAATTTTATTATACATGTGGTAAATTCTGAAACCACAACTATTTTTATTATAATTGATTTTTTCAAATAACATTAAAACTATATACACGGTTTTATTGCAAATTCTGTTACATGCGGTCTACTCCTAAAGAAGTAATAGAATACTTAACTTCAATTATTGAAAATGAAAACTTTTCTATCATATACAGTGGACAGCAAAAGTCTTAGTACGGTTATACATTTTAGCAATTTCATGTATTTATAGCAAAAGTTCGTAGAAATAATTAAAGTTTTTATACTTATTATATTAATTTATTTCTGTTTTATTATAAAACAAATAAATTTTTAATCTTTTTCACAAACAAGAAAAAAATAAGAAAAAGTTCTGCTGACTCATTATTTGAGCACCGCAAAAGTGTAAGTACCCCTAACAAGAATTCAGAGTAAATTTAAAATTCAAAGGCCTAATGTATAAAAATGTTATTAATTATATTTAGTAGGTCAAGCATACCATTTAACCTAAATGGCATTCAATGTACCAATTTTGTTTAGTGTTTTCTGGTGATATTTGCCGCCATGCACTCATGAACAAGCATTTCGGCTAACTTTTGTTTGAGATTTAGCAACTTCGTAACCTTTCTTCCAAATGATCTCTAAATAGTCTCTTGGAGTCATATCGGAACTTTGTGCAAGAGTATTAAGCCTGTGAGGAACCGTAAGATTGGGTTCATTGAGTTGTTGGAAGTAATGACCATTAGAAATTCTTAGTTCTTCCCAACTTTTTATAAATTTTAAAATAGTCTCTATAATTTATTGTTTTCTCAATAAATTCGAAATTGTCTGCGCTTGGTGACGATACACATTATAGTACCACCACCATGTTTAGCCGTTTCTTGAGATCGAGCACTTCATTTCTGTTTCCTCCATACTAAAGTACATCCGTATAAATTAAAACGATATATTTTGACTCGTCTGAAGAAAACACAGTATTCCAAATTTCATTATATATGATTTCACTGTTGATAAATTTAGTACTTTTTTCAGTACTTTTTTATTTCAAAAATACCGCTGTACCCCTCTACGCTTTCAGTACTTTTTTATTATTACATATTTAATGTCTTGTGTTTTTCAACTATTAATGGATTATCAAACAAAATAAATAAGTGGTGTGATTAGGTCGTAATTCTGATTGAAGGGCGTACGTATGTATATTTTACAAAAGTACTATTTGATGCAAAAGAGTACTTTTTACAGTTATAATTCAGTACCATTTCAAAATTTCAGTTTTGCAACACTGGTACAAGTTAACGACATATTTTTGCTTCACACCTGTACTGGGTCCAATTACGAACAATTTTATGGGAAAATAATTATGCTGAATCAGCGTCTGCATGCTCGCGCATGTTGGAGCAACGTGATCATGCTACCAAAACAATAAACTATTTTTTCAATAAAACTATATTTCAAAACAAGAAAACCGTACTTTAAAATCCCTTATCAAAATTATATTTTTCCAATAAAAAAATAAAAAATCAAATAAAAAAATTAAATAAAGTCTTTTACGGCTATGCATGCTCCCAAATTTGTATGGAACAAGTTAATTAATTTCAAAAACTCCCAGCTTTCCACAACAAGAACACGTTCAACTATATTTCTATTTATTCAACATTATATCATACAAAAAAATAAAATAAAGAATACAGTCTCTTACAGCAATGTATGCTCCCAAATTTTTATGGAAAATAAAACAAATTAAATATATTTTTTATTTCAACATTAATCACACCTACGTATATGCAAAGCGTTAGAATTCATGGTGGTGAATCAAGAATTTCTATTATGTATTGAAATGTAAAAACTGTACTTTTAATAAAATTTTATTATAACCCTAAAAATGTATTTAGCATAAGTTTTAGAATAATATTTTTTCCCAATAAAAATATTAATATAAAAAGAAAAGAAATTAAAAATTTTTTTATTTCAACATTAATCACACCTGGTAAAGCGTGAGAATTCAGCAGATTGAATATCACAATGAAAAACATATGAAATATTTGTTTACCTACACGGGTCAAAACAGTATGTAACTGGATATGCGTTTTGCATTGTATAAACTGTGACTATATGTTTTTAACTTTTAATAAATGCACTTTTATAGAAATAAAACAAATTAAACATTTTTTATTTCAACATTAATCACACCTGGTAAAGCATGAGAATTTAGCAGATCAAATATCATAATGAAAAATATATGAAGTATTGATATACGTTTTGCATTGAATAAACTAAACAACCGGCATAAACGCATCACAATCACCCTACATAACCCTACATCTCTCTCTAATATATGTTAGATACCTAAAAAATATTTAGTTTACTTTTCAAAACAATAATATGAAGCCATAAAACAACAGTCTTAAACGTATCACAATCACCTTGCATAACCCTGGACTCTCTAACCCTCTCTAACAAATGTTACATACCTATCACTCAACCAACTATAACACACACACATATTAAAAAGCACATTCAACCAACTATGACACACACACACACATATATTAAAAAGCATTACCTTTTCACAATACATGTTACAAACCTATCGACTAACCGAAAATGACCGGCTGTAGCGTAGGGATGATCCCAAATTTATATGGAAAAAGTGTTCCAGAAGGTACACAAACATACTACTCAGTTTGGAACAGCCTTTTTTATTTTACACATTTGGCACTGCTTCAACGTATTTTTAAAAACAGCTCTTAACAGAGGAATGTAAAATCGCTGCCTCAATTCGTTTATCACAGTTTCATGGTTGAGATGTTTATAATGTGTATGAAAATTCATAATTAAAAGTTGAGTAATACGAGTACCCTTAGTTAGAATTATAGGGGATTTGGCCTCCTTAGGAACAATAGCTTTATCTATTATTATCTTTATCTTCTACACGAAGGATTTGGTACTCATCTAATTTTGGAGTAACTTTATACAGCGAACTCGATTTCGATAATTTTTTGTTTGTTTTTAAAAGATGTCTTTCTTCAGAGTAAATTTCATTTTGTGCACGACGAAACAATACATTTTCTGGCCTGGCTAGCTCTGTAGACTCAAGTTCAGAGTTAGATTTTGCATTTTGTTGAACAACATCACAAAAACGTATCACATATGCAGTGGCTCTCAACAGTCTATTCGTGTTGGAAAAACGATTTATATCAATAACCATTTCTTTGGTGTCATGAACTTATATATATTCGACATCTGGATCAGATGATTCTAACTCAGTTTCATAACTTGGTATTCACTTGAAGGTATTAAAAGAAATTCAGGCCCCTTAAACCAACGACTTTTGAAGGAAATATCAGGTTTCTTAGCCCACTTTGTTGCTTCATCGGCAACATTGTACTTTCCGGGAATCCAATGCCACTCTTGAAGGTCTGTTGTATCCAAAATTTTACTAATGCGCAAAGAGACAAATTGGTGATATTTCTTATTACTATTTTTTAACCAGCTGATCACTGTCTTAGAGTCAGACCAATAATATTTCTTATTTATGGAAATCGTGTGATTTTTTATAACATTGTTGACAAAACGCCAGCCGATGAGTGCAGTCATTAACTCAAGACGAGTTATTGAGGTGATTCTCAAAGGTGCAACACAGATTTTAGAACCCACCAAACAGCAAACGATATTATTATTACGAACTATTCGAAAATAGGCTACAACTGCATACCCGCTTTCGCTCGCATCCACAAATGTGTGAGGCTCTGTGTATGCATCAGTATAGTCAACGATTGATTTTAAATAGCAACGCTGAATGCTAACTTTTCCTAATTTGGGAAGATATTTTAACCACTTTTCCCATTTAACGAGTTGTTCTTCTTTAATTGGCTCATCCCAGTTAACAACGCTTCTCCAAATTTCTTGTAAAATAATTTTAAGGTACATAACAAAATTATCAACTAGGCCCAGGGGGTCGTAAACATTAATTAAAATTCTTAAAATTTGTCGTTTTGTGGGAACTTTATTAAGTCGAATAATATCGTTGCTTAGTATATGGGGTGAAATTTTAAATACGATTGCATCATCTGTTGGATTCCAAAAAACACCTAAAACTTTTTCAGTTTTCTTATCAGACCCCATATTTAACTGCTTTTCATTCGCCTCATGTGGTTTTTATTTTGTTAATTACTTCGATTTTATTCGAAACCTAATTTCTGAGGTTAAAGCCAGCTTGCATTTGAATATACTTAACTTCCTTTGCTATATTAACGGCTTGCTCTACTCTGTCGGTAGAGTACAGAAAATCATCCACATAATGGTTGTTTTTCAGTGCAGAAACTGCTTGTGGAAATTTATTTTCATATTTGGAGGCGTTTGTATTTTTCACATATTGGGAGCACATGAGGCTAAAAATATCAACGTTCATTAGATAAACATCAGGCATCACAATTACGCCACAAGAAACGCTGAACATGTCAGTCTTCTTCACACATGAAAACCTGATAAAACATTTGCTCAATGTCACTACATATGGCTACACCCCTTTCTCTAAACTAAAAAAGAATTGCTTGTAACGAAGCTAACAGGTCTGGGTCTTTGTAAAGCATAGAGTTTAAAGAAATTCCATTAAACTTTGCGGCAGCGTCCCATACAATTCGACATTTGCCTGGTTTATTTTTGTTATATACTGGAAACGTGGGAAGATACCACACCCTTTCAGCTGGTGTATTTATATAAATTTTGCTAAAAAAAAACCCCTTGTTGAGATATTCTTCAATTGTTTTAGCATAAACCGCATAAAGGTCACTATTTCTTCTCACTTGCTTTTCAAGGCACAAAAGGATATTTTTTGCCATTTGATAATGGTTTGGTAAAAATATTTTATCATTTTGCCACAATAGACAGGTTTCATAATGACCATCGACACGTTATTTGGTAAACTTATTTAAAAGTTGCAACGATCTTTCATCCTCTTTAGTGGCCTTCAAATTTTGATAATTGATATCTAATCGTTCAATACTAAAAAACCTTTTACTAGCTGATTCATTTTGTTTCTCTCTCCAAACTCTCACAAATGTATAGATTGTACTGTACAGGTTGACTGCTACCACAGGGTCCAAAAACTGTCCAGCCTAATACAGTTTTAATAGCAACTGGTTTGTTTTTCCCACCTTCTTTAATTTTTTTCGTGTTGAAATTACGTAGTATTCCCAGAAACAAAATTCGAAAGTAAAAAACGCGCGTCCTTTCACATAAGCTTCAGTTTTATTAATAGATACATAAAAATATAAAAGTCAAATATTTACAGAATTGTTATATAATGAATAAAGATTGGGAGATAGTTTAGAAATTCATTTTAATATTCCAACATCCTCACTAAAATGAAATCCTAAACCATTCCCAAATGATTCACAAATTTTAAGAACTTTATCTTTACTAGGGGTTTGGTTAGTAAACCTTCAATCATATCATCCGATGGTATCTTCTCCAAAACAACCTCTCCATTAAATAAGCAGTGTCAAATGAAGTGATGACGAACATATATGTGTTTTGTGGGGGGTGATAGGATTCATTCATGGCCAGTTGTGCTGCAGCATGGTTGCCACAAAACATCTTAATGGGCTCAGTTTTTTCTCCAAATAGTTCCTTTTAAAAACCTTTTAACCATATGGCCTCTTGAACTGCTGCACCCATTGACATGTATTCGGCTTCATAACGCTGTTGTGTTCTGCTTTTTCGATGCCCAAGTAATTGGTGCTCTCTGTTTCATAACTACGTAGCCGCTTACGGATTTTCTCTCGCCCAAGTCACCTGCATTACCAGCATCGCAATAGCCTTCTAATTTTAATCTATCGTGCCCTTTAAATAAATTAATATCGCTTTGCTGTCAGCCAATGGTGCATATCATAATTGTTGTTGAAACGACTCAAAAAATTCACTGCATAACATATATCGAGTCTTGTCAATTGTGCTGCGAATAACAAACTTCCAATAAGTTCCTGGTATGGATATTTTTGCATTTCCAATTTCTCCTCTTCGCCTTTAGGACATTGCTCTTTACTTAACGTTATGTTCACATCCACTGGGGTTGATGTCGGATTGCTTGTAGTCATTGAGAAACGTTGTAGAACTTTTTGAATATACACTGACTAATCTATTGTCAAGCAACCATTTGTTCTCTCAAATCGTTGTCCTAGAAATGATTAAGCATTTCCCAAATCTCTGAGCTTAAACGCATCCTTTAATTTCTCAATTAATAGATTAAAAAAATAATAGATTTAAAAAAAAAAAAAAAAAAAAAAAAAAAAATACCTCGTGCCGTTGGTCATTGACAGTTTTGTTTATATTATTGAGGAATGTATCAAAATGCATTTTTAGGTAGCACAAACGTAACCAACACACAACAGTGGATAAGTGTGACCAACACACTTACCTACCGCTCTTAAGAAAAATCTATATAATTGATGATTTTTTTGAATACTTATGAATTCTAATTTTAAAATTTATTATTAAATTTATTTTTAAGTGTTCTAACAATTATTTTATGTATATTACTATTTTTTTATGCTTTATATTTTTTTAGTCTGGTTTTATATTTGTTTATATCTTAATTAATACATTCGAATCATCTATATCTATTACTTCATATGGTCCATCATAAGGTGGTTCATATTTTCTTCTATTGCCAGCCTTGACCAAAATTAAGTGGCCTACTTTTAGTTCTATGTTGTTCGTGTTATTTAATGAGTCCATACTTCTTTTGTTTTTTACAGTCTCTATCAACTTTTTGGCACTTTCCAATGCATGTTTTAGTCTAGTCTTATGTTCATTAGCATAATTTTCATAATTGTAAATTTTAGGATGATTCATGACTTCATCTCCGGGTAAACTTGGTAAATTTCAAAAAAATTCAAAAGGTGAATATTCAGTATCTACATGAGGGGTTATGTTGTACGCAAAGGTATAGTAAGGTATCCATTTATCCCAATTGTCATCTTGTACAAATGACAAAGAGTATTCATTAAGAACCCTATGATTTCCCTCCACTGTACCCAACGTCTCATGATGATGTGGTGTGCAAAATTTTTGTTCAATTTTTAATTAATCACATACTTCCCTTAACAATTCATTTCTAAATTGTGTACCGTTGTCTGATTTTAGTGTGCTAAACAAACCATATTTAAGTATTCAATCCTCTACTAGTGCTTTGGCTGTGGTGCAGTAGGTAGTGTGTTGGCTTACTATTCGTAAAGCCCGGGTTCGTATCCCAGGTCAGACATCAAAAATGAAATATGAAAAATAAAAATATTTCTTCGGCGACTTCCTCTCAGCAGATTTCTGGCAAAAACTCTGAGAGTAAAATAAACTGCCATGAAAAAGTTTCTCAAAATTCTGTCGTTCGGAGTCGACGTTAAACTGTAGGTCCCGCCACTCACGTATAAAATTAACGCACACAACATGAGTGGTGTGAGAAGCTAGGCCGTAATCCTGACTGAAGGGTTGTAATGGCCAATTATGTATGTATGTACTAGTGCTTTGGCTGTTGTTTTTGCTTCTTTCGTTAATTCGCATTGCATAGTTAAAATATACCTAAAATTGTTTTTTGGACGTAAAGAACCTACAGTGTCAATTATTATAGTTTTGAAACTATCTATTGGCGTATCTGTAACCTTTAATTGTTCCTTCGTATGTTTAGTCTGTTTGTTAAGTTGGCATAAGTCACATTTAGACACGTATTCTTTTACATTTTTGTTCATATTTTTCCAAATGTTCTTCTTCTTTAATTTTAGTAAAGTTTTGTTCACTCCGAAATGTCCTCCTTGGGGTGTATTATGGTATAACTTTATCTGTTCTTGTCTTCTCTCTTCACTTGTTATATTCTGAGGTTTTCTGTATTGTAATATAATTATGTCATCTTTATTATTTTTGTTTGCTTCGTTATGTTTGGCCTTAAATTCATCCGCGGGTATTATATCAAATATGGCATCATTTCTTTCGATTGCAAATTTCTTGTTTCTTGTATTTTTTAAATATGATGATAGTTTCTCCAAAAGAGTACCTAAATACTTTGGATTATCGCTACATCTAACACGTGTTTGATTATTCATTTTATAATATTCTACTATATGTTTATATAATGCTTTTACATCATTTTCTGACCTTTTTTCTAATATAAATTTTAATTTCGTTGCGCTTCGTTCATTTATTGACATGCAATCCCACATATGGAGTTGATCAGTCCCCTTATGAGATTCGCTCATAACATTTTTATCTCTTATAATATTCCTTTCTGATGACTTTTTACTCATACCTCTTGTAATTACTAATGTTTTCTTTACCTTTCGTCATTTTTCAATGGTATCATACACTTTAGTGTAGTAGAATCAATATCTATCCTTGATAATGCATCGGCATTAGTGTTGTTTATTCCTTTCTTGTATATTATTTCAAAGTCGTAGTCAGAAAGTTCCAGTCTTACCGTTTTTAATTTCGAGTTCGGGTTTTTATGCGAAAATAGTAAAATCAAAGGTCTGTGATCTGTCACAACTGTAAATTTTCTACCATATAAAGAATTGTATGTCCCAATATATGCTTAACAATTCTTTCTCAATCACAGGTTTATTCTTTTCGTGTTTGTTTAAAGATCTACTTGATATCGGTAAATCATTTCCTATTGGACCGTGTGACAAAACTTCGCCTAGTGCAAAATCTGATACATCTGTCATCAGAAGAAATGTTTTGTCAAAGTCTGGATATTGCAAAATGGGGGGTTCAATAAGTTTGTTCTTTAGTGCTTCAAACGCATAATGACGTTCTTCCGTCCATTCAAATTTTGTTCCTTTTTTAATAAATCATTCAAACAATTAGCAATATTTGCAAAATCTTTGATGAATCTTCTATAATAGTTACAAAATGCTATAAATCTTCTTACGTCATCAGTATTCTTAGGAGTAGGATACTTGGTAATTACGTCATATTTCTTGGGTCTGGTTTAATACCATTCGATGTTATCAAATGTACCAAATATATAACTTCTGACTTCAAAAAATAGCATTTGCTCGCATTCAATTTTAAATTATATCTAGATAATCTATCGAACGTTGCGCAAATTATTGTTGTGATGTTTCAAACTACATTCAAAAACTATTATATCATCAACATACAGGAATGCTTCGGATTCTGGTCCAGCTAGTGCTATCGTTAGCATCCTCTGAAAACTATTTGAATATATCTTTAGTCCAAAAGGTAATCTTTTGTAAGGTAATTTGATGAAAGGAACTTGTCATGTCCAATGTGGAAAAATATTTAGCTCTTCCTAGTCTATCTAGAACATCATCTAAACGTGTTAGTGGAAATTTGTCATTAACTATTTTGTCATTGAGTTTCCTAAAGTCAACGACTAGTCTCCATTTTTTGATATCACTTTGTCCCTTCTTAGGTACCAATAAGTGTAGAGCATTGTAAGGACTTGTGAATGGCTCTATTATTTTTTGTTTCAATAAACTTTTTACTTGGTTATTTATTTCCTCTGTATGCGTTTGTGGTAATCGATAGTTCTTTATGTAAACTGGATTTTTGTCATTTAATTGAATAGTTTGTTTGTAAAAATTATTGGTTGTCAGGTTTTCACTCTCTAAATGAAATATATGTTGGTATTTTTTTAATATCTCTAACAATTCCTTCTTTGCTTTCTCGTCGTTCTTCTCCATGGTGCATTCATTTAACACTTTCTTAAATCTTTCCTCATCATATTTCGTATCTCGTTTATAAACACTTGTTTTGTATATATCAAAATTTCTTAAAGGGATAGTTTCTACTTTTAAATTTTCTAATTTTATGGTTTCGTCAGTAACGTTTAATAACTTTATGTGTTTGTATCCATCTTTAGGAATTATTGAATTTGCCAAAAATACACCTTTTCCAATTTCACGGTTGCATATTACACCATCTTCTTCAATATTTATTTGTAAAGGTATAATTATTTCGCTTCTTGGAGGAATTCTCATTACATTTATCTCAAATCTGTCGTTGTGAATAGGTAATATCAAAGTCTCATTTCTTGTATTTATGGTTAATGTGAATGTTTCATAATCTATGTTGCAATTGTACCTCAACAAAAAATCTCGTGCAAATATACCATCAGTGTGGATAGGAAAATTTTCATGTACTAGTTGTATTTTATGTTTAAGTAATGTATCGTTTATCTGTATAGTTATGTTAGTGGAACCTAAGGATTTTATTTTTTCTTAATCCCTGTTAAACAGCAATAGTCATCTGGATCTTCATTATATTTGTGTAATAAGTCTTCTTTGCATAGTGAGATATCAGCACCTGTGTCTATTAAAAATGTTAATGCACGGTGTATATTTTTTATATTTAATCTCTGATTTTGTTCCGGAGTACCGCGGTATTCTATGGTCTCCGGGCCATGGGAGTTTCCCTGGTTTTGCTCCATTAGTTTTACGTTCTGGTTTCTGTTACCATTGTAGTAATTATTATTACCATTTCTATTTCGATTATTAGCATTACGATTACTATTATTATTAGTATTACCACGTCGGTAACTATTACCATTATTGTAGGCATTTCCACGATAATTATTATTATTATAGTTGTTGCCTCTATTGTTATTATAATTGTCAATATTGTTGTGGTTATTATTTATATAATTGTTTGTTCTGTTATTATTTCTTCTATTGTCATTTCTGTTATAATTTTTTTGATAATTGTTATTGTTGTTATTATTGTTGTATCTATTAGTACAATGGTTGTTATTCCTGTAATTTCTGTAATAATTTCTGTTTGATAATGTTTGGTACATTATTTGATTTTGTCTCATGTCTGTTGATGTTTCCATGGTTATGTCGATTGCTTTGTTGAGAGTCTTTATTCTGCTAACATTTAATGTCCTAACGATTTCTTGGTCTTTTAGTCCGTTTTTGAAAGAATTAAATGCAATTATGGCATTAGTTTTACTGATCACTTCTCTATTGTTTTCTCCAAGTGAACTTAATTCCGTAGTTAATGCTTCTATTTTATCAGCAAATTTTCTGATCGTGTCTAACTGAGTAATCTTAGTTAGTTCGTTTAGAATAACATTTGGTGACTTCTTTGTTTTATATGTTTCTTTTAAAGTTGAAATTAATGAGCCTATGTCAGTAGGAATTAATACTTGTCTTAATTTGGTTTGCACTTTATTTGAAATGAAATGTGTTTAGTTGAAGGTAATGTATCTTTCAGTACTTCGATATTTGCTATGGAAGGGTTTAATTCATCTTTTGTACCATTGAATACAGTTAACAATTTTGAAACTGATGCTAGTCCTGTCGTGTTCAAGTTTTCTTCAGTCATGGTGGAATTTTCTATCTCTTCTTCTATTGCTTGAATTTTCAATTTATCTTCGTGACTCTGTAATATTTCTAATGCCATTTCTTTCTCTAAATTTCAAGGTATGTAGTTGTCTTTGTTGTTCTCTTACTACCTTATTTTCCAGTATTTGTATGGAGTTGTTTTCTAACTCTTGTAGTTCTGTTCTTTTAGCCTGAATAGTTTCTTCTGTATAACCTCTTACTAATGATTTCCTTGCGTTTGATATAATGGAATCAACACGTTCGTATATATATTCCATGGGTCATACCAGTTTTCTGTTTTTATATATAATTAGTTTTTATTAATAGTTCATGTATGCGTAATGTATAAAGTTTATAATTAATACATATATGTATATATATATTTTAATTTTTGTTTATTGTATTACATATTAATGAAAAGAGTTTTTTTAGACTCTACTATTAGTATTGAGTAGTAATATATTACTTTAAAACCTCTTATACATTTTATGAAGTTTTGCTATAATTAAAAATAATTGTAAAACTAATATTACGTACTGTATTGTTGTCTGGCTGATGTTAATTCTGTTGGTGCTGTCGTCGTTGTTGGAGATTATTATCTCCTCTTTCTTTGACTGCTGAGCGCCCATTTGATGTTAGTGTTTTGGTTGTTTTACTACTACACAGTGGATAAAACACCAACAACAACAACATGCATATGAAGTAGCGACAGTCAATGACTAGAAGTAAGTCAAGTGCACATCGCGTATGCTATTTGATACTTATTAGTTATGCATTATATTGCGTTGGCATAAGCGACAGCAGGGTCGTCCTACACCTCCCTTTTACTGAAGAATGTTCATATAACTGAGAGTTCTATGGACATTCTTTTACAATAATAAACAAATTCTTAAACTAAATTTATTACTATCTTTTAATTTCTTAATTAAAATTTTGTTCGAGCGTACTATGCTCCTTACTTATGAATATACATATATGTATATATATATTTTTTTTATTATTTTTTATTATTATTATTTATTTTTTATTATTTCTTGAGCGCTCAGTTATTTAGTTAGATATTTTTATTGTATAGCTTAAGTCTATTCTTATGTACTATTTGTTCTTTATTAGTTATCTTATCCACTATGGTTACATTATTTCTTAAATCTAATTTCTTAATTTTATATGGACTTTTATAAGATTGTTCTAGTTTATGTCCATTATAATTTTTGAGTAAAACTAAGTCACCTATTTTAAAATTGTAATCTAATATAACCTTATCATAATTATTTTTCTGCTTAATTTTATTTACATCTAATAATTGCTTTGCTCTCTTAAGTGCTATTTCTAATCTAAATTTTGTCTTTTGGCATAGTTATCTACATTGTAGAGTGATGCAACTCTATCTACTTCACCAAAATCTTTAAAATTATTTGGTATTTTACTAAAGATCAACTCAAAAGGACAGTAATCGTGCACAGTTGATGGTGTTGTATTAAAGCAATATGTAAAATACTTAAACCATTCATCCCAGTCGTGTTTATCTACTGATATATATGAGCGTACGTATTAATTAAAAGTTCTATGACTTCTTTCTATCGTACCTAAAGTCTGGTGATGATGTGCTCTTGACGTTAGTTTTTCAATTTTGAATAGGTTGCAAAGTTCAGTCAATATAGAATTCTTGTATTCTGTGCCCATGCGCGAAATGAACGTCTTCATTGCACCATAGGTAAGTACAAAGTTTTCAAATATCGCTTTTGCGACAGTTTTTGCTGATGTATCTGTTATTGGTATCGTTACCAAATATTTGGTTAGGTCACATACTAGCGTGACTGCGTATTTATTTCCATGAAGTGATTTTGGAAATGGTCCGATTGTGTCCACATTAGTGTTTTTCATTTCCCGGACTTATTCATTTCCCGGGAAACCGGGATTGATTTTAAAATTTCCCGGGATCCCGGGAATTCCCGCCTAGAACATAAAATCATATATTTACTTTGTTAAGTATGTATTTTTTACTTAAATTCATAATAATGAGATAAAAAACATAAAATAACAATAGAAACATATAAAAGGTACAGTTCTTTAAAGAAATAAATAATTCAATGTATTTTAAAAACTAGCTAAAAATATATACATAAAACATAAAAAAAACTATATATCTCTTAACATATTTATGTAATACTTTTAAAATGAATTTTTAAAACCGACAATGCGTTTATTGATTTATCTGAAAGTCGGTTTCTAAATTTGGTAACATATTGAACTGCGAGAGAGAAAACACTCCTGTTTTCAACAGATGTTGGCGTAATAATTAACAAGGCATCTAAAAGATTTCTTATCGTTTCCGTTTGCTTACCCGACTCTCCAAAAAATTTTATGTCTTTTTTTATCGAACCGGTAGGTACATTAGTGTTTGATGTAGATATTTCACAAATGTTATTTATTGCATCGTTTAAAGTGTCCTCAAAATTTTTATCTTCTAAAATATCATTATCGTTGCGTTCTATTTCTTCTAATTCAAAATATTTTCAGCAAAAAGATGGTTATAAATTTGTTCTGCATATAAAATAATTGAGTGCTTTGAAGCATTCGGAAAAAATTTATTATTTTTATTAAAAATTTCAGGATCTTTCAAGTATTTGGTCAAGGTATACAATTTTGTATCTCTTCTTTCTCCAATTCGGTATATAAGAGATTCAAACATTGTCTTTCCTAGTGAAGTATTAATTGAAGAAATTTGTTGGCATAAAGAATTCACTATCACATCAGCTGTTATAATATTAACTTCTCGCCGAAATAAAGCTTCCACAGTAATTTTATTGGTTTTAAAACGTCCAAAAGGTTCTGCAAATTATTTATATTGGATTCTATCCATAGATCACCCATTTCCAAATCAATGAGGCTTTTCTTTATAATAATTCCCGGGAATTCCCGAACAAATTTCCCGGGATTTCGGGATTGAAAAATTTGCGGAATTTTCGTAATCAAACGGTCTGTTGGGTGTCTCTGTGACAATCATTGGACATTTAAGGTGTTTGTTTGTTTTTGCTAATTGACATTTGTGACAGGTTTTAACGTACCTAGCTATGTCTTTTGTCATGTTTTTCCAGTAGTAATATCTTTTTATTTTCTCTGCGGTTCTATATATCCCACAGTGACCTCCTTCAATGGGATCATCGTGATATTTCAGCATAATATCAAGAATTGCCTTAGCATTCTTCTTTTCAATTACAGTTACTCTGTTTAATAACGCTATTTTAATTCTTCTTAATATTTTATTGCCCGTATCTTTAAAGTCATTTATTGATATAAATTCGAAAATTTTCTCACTAGGTGCTACTTGTAATTTATTGATATTTAGGTTACCGGTCACTTTTTCAAGCCTAGAGAAAAATTGTCCTAAGTCAAATTTCTCTGAAGTAAACGTATCATTTATTTTTATGCTAGCTAATTATGTAGCATTTGTTAGGAAAATTCTTTAATTTATAAAATTTTCTGACGTCACTATTCTTAATTGGTATATACATTTTGGGCTTCTCCATTTTATCTTTTTATGATGATTATTTATTTCACCACTGGTTTTTGTTTATTCATCGATTTTGTCGTGACTCTCAATACGCATGCTACCTTTTTATTTATGTTTTTAAAGTCCTCAATTCTAATTCGTAACAATGCATCCGCGACATAGTTATCCTTTCTTCTAATATATTCAACTGTAAAATCATACTCCTCCAGATCCAGTCTCATTCTTGTCAATTTGGAACTGGGATATTTCATCGAAAACTGGTATGAAAGTGGTCGATGGTCGGTTCGAATCAAAAAATGTTTTCCGTCTATATACGGAAATGGTAGATTTATTACTTTCTCCCTTGGTAAATGTCTTTGAAGCGTAAGCAACTGGTAGGCGTTTACCCTCATGTTCCTGAGTCAAAACAGCACCACATGCATGTTTACTTGCGTCTGTTGTTATGCAAAATTCCTTGGTAAAATCAGGATACTGAAGCAATGTTTGACTTATTAATGCTTTCTTTAAGTATCTAAACGCCAATTCGCAATCCTTTGTCCATTCGAATGGCACACCTTTTCTGGATAATAGTGTAAGGTGTCGGGAATACTCAGAAATTTTTTTATAAATCATCGGTAGTAATTACAAAAGGCGACAAACCTTTGGCGCTATCCGCGTCAGTAGGCGTCGAGTAGTCTTCGATTACCGAATATTAGCTATCATCTGGACGCATTCCCCTATTAGTGCACCTAGAACCAAGGTAGGTTACCTCCCTCGTGAAGAATTAACATTTTTCAGGGTACAGCCTCAGATTGAATTTGCGACACAGATTGAAGACGTCATTCAAATTGGAAAGCATATGCTTCTCGGAACATCCTAATACGACCAGGTCATCCATTGTTTTGAGCCTGTAATATTTTTTACAAGCTAAAAGCTACTTCTTAAATATAAAAGCACTATAATTTTCAAATATTTGTTCCCGATTGGAACCTTTTTATTATAATGCAAATTTGACACTAACTAAATTTATGTTTCAAAATGTAAAGCAAAGTTACAATAATTATTATTGATCTTGTTTAATGTAATGTACTTACATACACGCATACATACTTATTTACTAAGTAAGAAGACGCTTTCGAACATAAGTCTCCAACTTCGAACATTTACATGTATGAACAGTATTGTAGAGATCGTAAGTATGTATGTGTCTATGCCTGTATGTAAATATAAATCGAACTGTTGCTAAGCAAGAAATAAAGAACATTAAATATGAAAACAATTTAAAGTAAAATAAGTAAATAAAAATAACTGAAGTTAAGCAGGGGCGTATCAGCATTTAGCATATAGGAATGCCCGATCTGGCTTTAAGCCGCTAAAAGCAAGCGTTATTATTCTCTGAAAGGAATTTGGCACTATTTTTAAAACATAGGGGAGTCTTGTGAATCTATAAAAACCATAGTTTGTGGAAAATGATGTCAAGTCTCTGGAGTTCTTTTCCAATCCGATCTGGTGAAAACCGGACATTAAGTCTAAGCAGGAAAAATATTTTGCTCTGCCAAGTTGGTCCAAAATATCATCTATTCTAGACAATGGGAATTTATCTGATATTAATTTTTTATTTACTTGCCTATAGTCCACAATAAGCCGCCATCTTTTTTATCTGAACCCGGAAGTGACTTCTTTGGCATCAATAGAATTGGCTAATTTTGGCTAATTTTTTAATAGATATTTTTATTAATTAATAAACGAATATGTACATTTTTATATAAAAACCAAATAATTCAAGGATTTTATATACATACATACATGTTTCAAAAATATAAAAAACCGCACTTCTCAAATTTCTAAATTAAACTAAACAGGTTTACATGTATGCTTCTGACTCATCGTATACTAAAGAGGGAATTCCCCTTTTTCACTTGTTTGTCAAAAATAATTGAAAAAATTTTTGCTTATAATCACGGATAATAGAGGTAATCACTGTTAAACGATGCCAAAAAATTTAAGTTTATCCAAAATGAAATTAAGTCGATGCAAAAAATTTTCTTTTTCCATCCCGGATAATTATTGTTGCCGGATAATCGAATCACGGATAATCAAGGTCCTACTGTACCATAGTTTTTAATGTATACTGGTTGTTTATCTTTTACCCTCAACCTTTGTTCATAAAAATTATTATTATTATATTATTATTATTGGTTCTGTTTCCAAAGCGAAAAGATCACTGTACGCTGTACTTTTGTTTAAATTTTGTGTAAATATCTCATAATCAATTTCTGTTTTTTATATTATTATTTTTAATAGTAACAATGTTGTCATTAGTGTTTAAGAAACGAACAAATGCTCTGTTTGAATTTACTATGACATTTGATACAAAAACGCCTGGTGCCAATTCCTGATTTGATATTAATATGTCAGTATTATGACTTAAGAATTTAATTTGCCGAATCACTTCTGATCTTGGTGGCAATGTTATGTTATCATAATTATTCGTAATTGGTATTTCTATTGTATGTGATAAATTAGATGGACCTAAAACAAGGTGATCATTTTCCTCATTAAAATCCAATACACAATTGTACTTCTTTATGAAATCCATACCAATGATTCCATCGCCATGTACCACTTGAATTATTAAGTATTAAGAAATTATTAAATCTTATGTCAAAGAACACTCTTCCCATTGATTGGATTTGTCCCTGTCCTATTCCACTTATTGATGTCGTTCTATTTCTATTTATTTGGTGTAAAGCACAAAATTTTGTTTTTATAACAGAAATGTCTGCGCCTGCATCAACTAGCAGCGTTACTATGCTGTCAGTGTTATCAATTCCTACGTTTATGAAAAAGCTTAAGTTGAGGTTTAAATTTTATATCTTATTTTGTAATGAATTTATCTTAGGGGGGGGTTTCCGAGTCATTATTATTACATTGTTATTATTATGCAACTGTTTACAAATTTAGTAACAGCCTCATTCATGCTGTTAAATTGACTTTCTTCCATAATAAGTTTTACCTTATCAATTAAACAGTTCTTGATGAAAACTTTTACAGCAACCTGTAGAGAGTATTTACTTGCTGTTTCTGATGGTAGACCGTCTGATATAAAGGGTGTTTTTTATAGAGGTATAGAACTTTAAGTTGCAATAAAACAACGATGGATTATTTGATTGACATGAATTTTATTTATCCGAAAGATAAAATTGTGGCATTACATTTTAAATATGATTTCTGGCATATGACCGCCACGGCTGCCGCGGATGTAGTCCAATCTGGACGTCCAATTTTCGATGATTTTTTCCAACATTTGTGGCCGTATATCGGCAATAATACGGCGAATGTTGTCTTCCAAATGGTCAAGCGTTTGTGGCTTTACCGCATAGACCAATGACTTTACATAGCCCCACAGAAAGTATTCTAGCGGTGTTAAATCACAAGATCTTGGAGGCCAATTCACAGGTCCAAAACGTGAAATTAGGCGGTCACCAAACGTGTCTTTCAATAAATCTATTGTGGCACGAGCTGTGTGACATGTTGCGCCGTCTTGTTGAAACCACATCACCTAGACATCATGGTTATTCAATTCAGGAATGAAAAAGTTAGTAATCATGGCTTTATACCGATCACCATTGACTGTAACATTCTGGCCATTGAAAAAGTACGGACCAATGATTCCACCAGCCCATAAAGCGCACCAAACAGTCAGTTTTTCTGGATGTAACGGTGTTTCCACATACACTTGAGGATTACCTTCACTCCAAATGTGGCAGTTTTGTTTGTTGACGTAGCCATTCAACCAGAAGTGCGCTTCATCGCTAAACAAAATTCGCTTATTAAAATCGGGAACAACGGTAATCTCGTTTTGGGCCCATTCGACGAATCTACGCCTTACTTGATGATCGTTTGGCTTCAAATCTTGCACGAGTTGGATTTTGTAAGCACGCAAACCAAGATCCTTCCGCAAAATCTTCCATAAAGTGGATGGACACAGATCCAATTCCTGTGCTCGATGGCGGATGGACTCATTCGTGTCTTCCTCAATGCTACGCTCTACAGCAGCAATAGCTTCTTCTGTAAACACCGTACAGCGTCTCTGGGGATGTGAGTTATCAATAAGAGTAAACGTGGTGCGAAAACGTTCCATGGTTAATCGAATTAACTGCTCTGATGGACGATTTTGTCGACGACAAAACGGACGTAGTGCGCGATACGTTTTCCGCATAGAACCATTATTTTCGAAATAAAATTGAACTATTTGCAAGCGTTGTTCAGGCGTGAGTCTATTCATGATGAGTTGCCAAACCAAACTGAGAATAAATCACTTGACAGCTGTTAAATCGGTCGCCATCTTGAAAAGTAATGCCAACTTAAAGTTCTATACCTCTATAAAAAACACCCTTATAAACATTTTCTAAAGACTTTGTTAAATTCTCAATTTCGCTACAGTAAGTATTTGCAGTTTTACCGCCCTGCTTTATGTTCATTATCTTTGCCGATAATACCTCGACCGATTCACCCTTTACAGAGGCGTTCAGTATATTTACAATCTCAGCAATTGTTGTCTCATTATTTAATAAATTTCTTGTTTTCCCTTTTAGTTTAGTTTTAATAAGAGATACTGCGACAGATCCTTTTATTGAGTCCACCAATGGCAAAGAGTCAATAAATTAACGCAAATTTTCAGATTTTCCGCCAAAATCTGGAATGAGCTTTGAAGCTATGTTTAAAAATTCGACCACTGTCTGCGTCATTTTTGTAAGTGTATTTGAATTCTTCTGCTTATCAAACAATCCTATTAAGGCTTCTCCTGCTCCTGGATTTGCTTTCTCTAATTTATAAATTACTTCTTCGTGAAGTGTATTTGGTATTTTTATTTCTAAACCCATTTTAGCTAATATGTATATTTATTATTCTACCCCGTATGTCTGGGAAAAAACCCTTAGCTGCAGCTTTTTGAGGGGTAGTGAGTCGCTTATAATTTACGTTTAGTATTACTCTAATTCGTTCAAATTTGTCCAGCAAAATTCTATTATATTTTGCAATTGTTTGATCCTTTATACTTCTTTCTAAGTTTAAACATTTATATGACGTGTCGAAATCTTCTTTTATTAGTCTCAATTTTTGTAAAATTTCTTTCCAGTCCATTAAAACAGTGTTTTTATATTTTGTCTAAGCCATTGGCTATATTTCTTCTTTAATTTTTTATTATGCAAAGCATAAATTCGAAGTAGAAAATTCAATCCTATTAGAATAGTTATTATTATTAGACAGATTTAAATTTTATTTAAATTTATTTTGTCTTGAAGTATTTCTACCTCATTTACTACGTTGGCGCTTGGCCTATCTAATTTAGTGTTTGATCTACACGTTATTAAAAAAATGTTCTTATTTTATGTTTTATGTAAATGTTTTATTATTCTTTCTTTTCGTAATATTTTTCATAAGCTCTAAGCATAGCTACTATTTCTTTTCTCCTAAGTCCTTCCTTTTCTATATCTACTTTCCTACCATAACGGTCCATAATTCTTAAAATATCTTAAATTTTACTAACAAAATTGTATTTATTATAATTTTTTTTAATGAGGTCATTATTATTATTTTTTCAAATTTTTTTTTCTTAATTATTAAATATATTATAATAATTTTATAATTCTTTTTTTTAAATTCTTAAACTTAAATTCTTAATTTTTCTAATTCAAATTTCCAAGACCGGTAAACGCTTTCTGGACTATGGGGGCGGCTAGAACGCTCCACTTTTAAATAGGTAAACTAAAAAAAATTTTTTTGTTGCCATTCGGCTTCACTTTTTCTCTTGTTTCCTCCGGTGTTGGATCATCATTATTTTCCTCTTCTTTAAGCCGATAATAGATATCCAATAGAAATTGAGGAGCAGAATTCTTTTTGTTTAAGAACGTCATTATAACACCGCTCTGATCAATGGCTTGTTTGTCAAGATCAGTTATATAATTCTCCTGTTCCTGTAAATTACGTTTGGAATCGGTGCGTTCCCTTGTCTCCTTCAGGTCCTTCAGCCATTTTACTGTCTCTTGGTCCTTCTTCGCTGCTGCCGGATCGTTTTGGCTGATCCGCCAGGACAAAATTGATTTTATTTATGGTGCAATATTTGTTGAACTGCTTTTATTTGCCTTGAATCGTGTGTGCTTTTAATTGTGAGCACTTCAAGATTATGGCAGGATCGCCATGTAGACCTTAAAAGATTTTATTTTATTATTATGATTAAATTTTTATTTATTTGCTCCACTAGGAGCTCAAATAGGATAGGTATAATGGTGCATTAATTATTAATATTATTTTGGGAATTGCTTCCTCTTTTATACTTAATTTTAGCTGATTCGACAATTTCAAATCAGTCCATTAATTCTATGCAAATTCTTAAGACTATCACATACGTACGTTTGTTTATTAAAGTACTAACATACTAGTTTATAACAATATATATGTTTGTGTGTTTGTTTATTAACGGGCACTGTGTGCAACACGATCCCAGCACAATTTCCACGTTAGCCAGTGGAGAAAACATCAAAAACAACATGTATATGAAGTAGCGACAGTCAATGACTAGAAGTAAGTCAAGTGCACATCGCGTATTCTATTTGATACTTATTAGTTATGCATTATATTACGTTGGCATAAGCGACAGCAGGGTTGTGTTACAGGGGAAAAAATGGGGCCTGGGACCTGGGATGTTAATCTCTCGACAGGACGACTAATTTGAACCTGATACTGCGGTTGCAAAAATCGGTCTGAATAATTATTAGTGGAGGTGGAATTTTTTTGAAATCGATCGGAATATCCCGGTTTTTAAGTCCGCCGAATCACTGAAGCTTCTTTCTTACTTTTCTATAGCCAATCAGAGTGCAGCCTATCAGAGTGCTGCATACACCACGTCGGTGTACAAGTGTCGACGATATCTTAATGTAGTAGCAGATCGATATGGTATCAATTAAAAATGGACGGCTGACGACATGGGCAGAACAGCGCAGAAAAACTGGCTGAAGATGGATGGAGAGCGCACGGCGAGTCTGCTTAAACTCTAACGAAGCACACTCAGTATGGTTGTCAGGGTTATTACGGGCATTGCATGTTGGGAACGTATACTAGGCGCATTGGTCTTGGATACCTCGCGAACGATTTCTGTAGAAACTGCAGAGACGAGAAGTGGGATGAGATAGTAGGTCAAACCTATGTCTGAAGAAGAATAAAGCACATGGAGAATCTGGATGAACAGTAATTTTTTCTGGGTTAAGAATTATGTTTTTTTCGAAAATTTTTAAACAAATTGGCATATACTTGTGTTTTTTATGTGAGTTAATTATTAATTCGTGGACTCTTCTTTAGTATTATCGAAATTTGCAAAGCGAGTGTATGGCAAGTAAAATCTTTTCTATCAGCATATCCATTGACAGCGGAAGTACACAAAAAGTTACCTAACCTGCCAAAAAATGTAAAGATAGGTGCAGGGATAAATTACCTTCAATTACTCACCAAATTGATTTACAGTAAGAATCATTTTCAAGATCATTTTTCGGTGAGTGTTTTGGGTCATTGACTTTCCTTTTGGAAGCTTCATGCCATCTAAGAAGCTTTTGCTGACTAAGAAGCATTTAAAAAAGAGGTCTGTCTGATTGATTGTAACGTAGTCTCTGATTTTCTCAACTTTTTGTTTGTTTTATGTTGGATTTTGCTAGAGCACATATGGATTGGACTATATCCAAATGGAGAACTGTTTTGTTTAGTGATGAATTTAAATTTAACTTACTAAATTCAGATAGAGTTTGCCATGTGAGAAGACCAAAAGGAAAGCGGCTACATACTCGGTACTCAAAAGCCACAATAAAGCATGGGGATGGCAATGTGATGGTTTGGACTTGTTTTTCGGCCAGTGGTGTTGGTCCCTTTGTAAAAATTCAAAAAAAAAATGGACCGTTTTGTTTACAGAGTCATTTTAGCCACTCACATGGTTAACTATACTGAGTGGGAAATGCCACTTCGATGGGTGTTTCAACATGACAATGACCCAAAACACTCACCGAAGTTGGTCAACGATTGGTTATCTGCTAATGGGGTTCAAGTCTTGGATTGGCCACCTCAATCGCCAGACTTGAATCCCATAGAGAACATCTTCATCATTTCAAAACGGAGACATGGAACTCGACGCTTTAAGAATAAACAGGAGTTGATGAACTGTCTAAAATCAGAGTGGGAAGCTAAACCAACATCTATTCTATCAAATCTTATTGAATCTATGCCCAAAAGATGCGCTGAGGTCGTAAGAAACAAAGGATATCATACCAAATATTAAAAGTTGCTTAGGTTTTGAACAGCGAATTTTTAAGTTAATTTTGTTTTTATTTTATTGTAAGGCATTATTAGGTTATAGGCACATTGTGTAATAGTAAATAAAATAAATATTTTCTATAAATTTATTTAGAGAAAAGATATGAGTCTATTATTACTTAGTGGGAAAAGGTTGCTTAGGTTTCGAACAATACTGTATATGTCATATATTAATGTTAAAATTATTCGTTCAAAATTTAAAAATAATAAAAATTTCACATTTTTTACCCTACCCAAAAAAAGATAAGGATTTTAAAGGTTAAAGCAGGTTTTAGTAGTTTAATGTTATATACCACAAGAAAATATGAACTCTCTACATTCAGGAACAAAAAAAAGTTTGCACTAATTTGCGCAATTTTTTGAAAATTTTACTTTTTTTTTAATTAAAAAATTAGACGCAGTGTAAAGCCATAGGCAATAAAGCCATATGGCGTACTAATTATGCGAGGAAATTCAGTAGAAGCGATTCCAATCGAGATGTCCTGAATAGGTTACTTTTAAGCAGTGACCCTTTTATAAGCTGCAGTACACAAAAATCGCGAAGGAATAGAAAAGCATTTTCATCAGATACTATTAAATTAAACCTTCCTGACATTGATGATGAAAATGATAACGATTTTAACGATTGTAGTTAGTTTCACCTTTTAAGTATTTTTAAGTTAAGTATTAAATATTGTAAAATAAATATTATGAATAAATATTAATTATCATAGAACTTTAAAAACTTTACATATATCGACGATTATAACAATATGAGAATATGAATATGTTTGATTTTCTTAATGGACTGTATGTGGTACCTAGAGGCACTTATGATCCGATCATAATAAAATGTGATCACAAATGATTCACATTCATATTAAACATGTTCATGTCGAATTTCATCGAGGTAATACAATTTTTAAGCCAATTATAATTGCTATACATGTTTTCTTAAGGGGCCCTATTTTGGACCAAGGGGCAATTATGGACCGACCATAACAAAATTTGGTATTATGATTTAGATTTACAAAATACATGTTCATACCGAATTTCATCACGATACCGATGTTTTTAAGCCATTTATAAGCACAAACGTGAATTTCTAAAGGGGACTTTATATGGGGACTAGGGTCAAATGTGATCCGATTGTCACCAAACTTTGCACCATGATTTCTTAGTATACAGGACTAATTCATGCTAAATTTGCATGATTGTTGCATAATTACCATAGTTATGTGTAAATAAGTGCAATTTCAAAGGAAATTTGTATGGGAGCTAGGCGAAATCACGGACCGATTTGCACCAAAACCAGTTGGGTTCATCTTTGGTCCTAATTATCACTAACACTATCAAAAAATTCCAGCCATTAACTCATAAAACACTTCTATTAATTTTGGCCAGGTTTTCAGGCAATCAGTTATTTCGAATCTGGCAATACTTATGTCATTCTATTCTGTCGCAAAATTCAGTGTATTATCTCCACTGAACGTAATGAATCGATTTACGCTTAAGCAACGTTGTGATTTATTTCCAAATTGTCGAAAATTGCACGAAAATGTGGTAAAAAATTTGGTCGCAGAGAAGGAAGAACAGTGCCCGGTATAAGAAAGTTTAATGCTAAAGTTCCTAAAGCTGTTTTTATTATTGATGCGCCAAGATGTGAACGTGCTCGTACAGTGCGTACACCTGAAAATATCTAACATGTGGTTGAGAGTGTGCGTGAGAATCCATCAAAATCAAATCGTACTCAGGAATTGATTGGTATGATTGGTATGACGCCTTACAAAGTTCAAATGGTTCAAGAGTTGAAGCAGCATGACGATCCAATTTGATAGATGCGCCAACGCGAAACTTTACGATAATGTCGGTTTTACAAAAAAATAATCTTTTCGGATTTGGCGAAAACCCACAATGAAGTCAATGCACCTATTACGAGTGACAGTTTGGTGCGGCTTGTGGAGCGGCTATATAATTGGCCCATATTTCTTTGAAAATGACGACGGCATAACCATTACGATTAATTGAGACACCTACAGCACCATGATAACCAATTTTTTGTGCCCTGTCTTCATTGTATTGATCTGAACAATGTTTGGTTTCAATAGGATGGTGCAACTTCCCACACTTCCCATGCCACAATCGTTTAAT
This sequence comes from Sarcophaga subvicina, assembly GCA_936449025.2. Lineage (NCBI taxonomy): Eukaryota > Metazoa > Arthropoda > Insecta > Diptera > Sarcophagidae > Sarcophaga > Sarcophaga subvicina. The sequence goes on along the minus strand of OW388082.2, from coordinate 59,516,825 downwards.
TGCGTCAAACGTTTGATGGCCGTTGAATTAGTCGAAATTGTGATGTCAATTAGCCGCCAAAAATAAGTGATTTGACATCATTGGACTATTTTCTGTGGTGCGCCGTTAAAGAAAAGTGTTATGGCGACAAACAATTGAACATTTGAAGGCCAACATTTGTGGTGCCACCAATCTCTCATACACTCGAAAAAGTGCACGAAAATTGGTCCGATCGAATAGGTACTATGGGCACCCATATGAATGAAATAATATTCCGTTTCTAACTGGAACAATTGTACTTCTCAACAAAAAATAATATTTGCAAAATTTCAAAAATTTGATTATAGCATTTTTTAATTTAATTTAAATTTTTAAATGGCCCACCCATTAGTAAGTATTTAAGTCGCAGCAGTTATTGTAACATTGCTGATGATACCACTTTTACCTGATACCGCGATTTTTACAGGATCGAAACCAATCAGACATGTGGCTATATGTAAACAGAATAATAACTAATGAACAAAAATTCACGTAACACATGTTACGATGGAATAAAAACCCAAATTGGACCTCAACATGACATTCACTTTGGTAGCCGTTTGGCTACAAAACTTCATATAGGACCATGTTAAGTTAATTGGGAAACTAAATAAATCATAAATTATGATGTTATGGTTTGAAATTATTTCTCTGCGTCTCATGCGTGGTAGAAAGGCGTTAAAACTAAATCTTATGTATTATAACATTGCACTGTGGCAGATTACCATAAAACAAAATTAAAGATCTCAGTATCATTTATCAAAGCAGAAATTTTAAAAAATACGCTTTTATTACTTATTATATAGATTTTACTCGTTTTGCAAGATCCAGGACTACGATGGCCACCTTCATCTAAGCAATAGAAACTTTAAAGCTCTCATATTCATACAAAAATTCGAAATCTGAATTAATGCCTAGTGTTGACCGGGTATAAAGAATTTTTATTTAAAATGAATGGAACTAAAGATTCCATAAATAAATAGAACACAAATTGTTATTTTTCAACTTATAATTTTGTGTTCGTATGGGAAGGAAGACAAATTTAAAAATAAAATTAAAAATAGTATATAAATTTTTTTTTTCTGAAAATATTAAAAAATATAGAAAAAGCTGAACAAAGAGCAAATAAGTTTAAAGGAATCAACTTTCCAGTGCTCCAAACACTTATGCAACGTATAAAGCAAAATCTGCAATTTGCAAGGATTATACCCAGACGTCGGCACAAAGAGAACATAGTAAAAATGTGAGTATATTTGTGAGAAGCATGTGTTAACCAAGAGGAAAATTGTTAAAAATTGTTGTTAATTTTCAAGTGTAACCTAATAATATGTATATGTAGTGGAAAATATAGAAAAAAATGTGCAGCGCCAAATCCCTAAAAATAGCGTATTTAACCAGACAAATATTCTTCAAAAAAACGAGATCATTTCGCATTGTTATTAGTGAATCTCATTGAATATCAGTAAATCCTACCGAAATATTTTTTTGGGTGTATAATTGAAACATGAAAAAAAGCGACATGAACCCTCTTAGTTAGAAGCTGATAAGCAACTGAATGCATTTTTACGCTCTTTTTAACGAATTGTTGATGTTCGTGTCCTATGTGTGCAAAAAGCCGAAGATGTTCGGCCCCTGGGGGACATTGGTGCCGACGTCTGATTATACCAATGTTTGAAGCCAGCAAATTTTAAGCAGAGGAGAACTGGAAAAGTTTGGCCGTAAATTTTTACTTTTTTCGCCCTCCCACGCGTACTATGGCCGAGAATGTACATACATATCTTACATATGTATAGATGTAGAGAATTTAGAGTTACGTAGTTCACGAACGAACTAGTTCAATCGAACTATTTATACAATTGAACTAAGAGAGCCGGTCATAATAATGAATTCTTTTAGCTCTCTTATTCTCATTTGATATTCGTCCATTTCATTCTTATTCGCTCTTTTATTTTGTTTATCGTTCTCATGTGTGACATGGTCGGCGGTGTTACCATATATAGTATTTAAAAAAACTTATGGAAACATTTTTCCCACAAAAGCGCGAAAATTTGAAAAAATATAAAACTAAGCAAATAAAAATAAAATATATTTTCTACTTAACTAAAAGAATGGTTTAGAAGAGAAATACCAACAGAAAATCTTATTAAATATTTAAAAATATATCGCATGCTTTTAAAGTGTTTCAAGCACTTAAATGAATTAATAAAACTGAAAAATGTTAAATACTACAATTTATTTAAAATGAAAAATCACATCAGAAAAATGTTCTTATTTTATTCAATAAGTTGAGATAAATTTGCACGGAATATGTATTGTTTACATCAGTTTAAACATAAATGAGCATACGTTGCCATAAGGTCTGAGTGGTAGCTCTGACTTCACAAAGCTCACTTGAGCACGCATAGCGGCCCGTTGTGATGCCACGGGTGAACGCAATCCCTGTACTGACCAAGTTCCACCAAAATCAGGGAAGAGGAAGAAGTTGGTCAGCGCAAGGGCTGTACATCAAAAGCACGACTACCCCATACTGGAAAACCAGTCAGAAAGTTTGATGAACGAAGCTATATCCTTGATATCAACAGATGATAGCTCCGTCAAGCTGACAAGAAATGGAGAGCCAAATAGCCTAGCAAGAGACGGGCACTGACAAAGAAAGTGGATAACAGTCTCCTCTTCCTCAGCGGATCTGTGTCTACCCATAACGCAATGACTTGTAAGCACGGCCACTGTGGTTGAGATGACGTCACGGCCAAGACCAAGTAATTGGTTGGTACGCCTTCTATCCATCAAGGATCAGGTGAGTCTAGCTGTGGAGCAGGACTGCTCAGTAGGAAGCCAGTTGAGCATTGCGAACAAAGCTTTCGTGGGAGTTATGTAAATGGCCGCAGACCTTCTGACCTTGTCAAGAAGTCTGACGTTGTATTGTCTATCCAGAGCAGTCCACCAGAAAGCAACACCGTAAAAGAGGTTGGGTTCGATGACCGTGGAATATATCCAACGTATGATCCTTGGGCGAAGACCCCATCTGGTTCCGACCGCTCTACTACAGCAGTAAGCAGCACGCGGCGCCTTACGTGCCCTAGCAGCCACATTCGCCTCCAGTTGAGCTTGGGGTCAAGGATCAGGCCCAGATATTTAATCTCGGGACTCAACGTTAGTCTGGTCCCGCATACACTAGGAAGGGAGAAGGTCGGAATTTTGTATCTCCTCGTGAAAAGAATCGTATCGGTCTTAGAGGGGTTAATAGACAGTCCAAAATTCCTACACCAGTCCAATACAATTGACAGCGCCAAGTACAACTTATCCGACAGTGTCTGCGGACAAATACCCGACGCTGCAATGGCGATGTCGTCAGCGTAAGCAATGGCGTCATTGCCAGAGTGTTCCAGCCCCCTCAAGAGTGAGTTGACTGCAAGGTTCCAGAGAAGTGGTGACAGTACGCCGCTTTGCGGTGGGCCTCTACGAACCATTTTCTGACAATTTGTGGCCCCCACTGTGGAGGTTACTATCCTCGACTTGAGGAGAAGCTCGATGAACCTGAGCAGATTCTGTCCCAGGTTCAGAAAACCAAGTGCCCTAACTATGGCGTCCGAGTCGACGTTATTAAATGGTCAGAGTGTATTCCCAAACGTACATAGACCTTTCCACCCGAGAGATAAGAGAGTGTAGTGCAGTCTCCACTGATTTGCCTCTCGTGTATGCATATTGGGAAGAGGATAGAAGCGCTGGATCAATCGAGGCCCTAATATGAAGATCAAGGACTCTTTCCAGTGTATTCAGAAGAAATGAACACAGACTTATGGGTCTATAATCATTCGCCTTAGTATGGGACGATTTCCCAGCCTTGGGAATGAAGATCACCCTAGATATTCTCCAGCTCCAAGGAATATAAAGGATCCTGAGACTAGCGTTGTAGACGGCAAGCAACCAAGGGAGGATTATCTCCTCCCCATGTTGAATGTCACCCGGGATATTACCATCTGGTCCTGGGGATTTGAATGGTTTGAAAGATCTAACAGCCTACTGCACTTGGTCAAGGGTAAAAGTCAGGGGGAGTAGTTTCCAGACGGCGATTCATTAACCTGATAAAATGCCTGACCGCCGAGGGTGACACTCCCTGGAGTGTGAGTGTCAAGATGAAGCTCAGAAGTCGTTGGATACAGTCAAGGGATTTGTGTGTGGAACTTAGAATTTTACGAAGACGGCCAGTTTCGACAGAGGATTCCACGCTCGCGCAGTAGTTCCTCCACGAGGCCCTCTTCGCCCGCCTTATTTAAGTTCCCTCTTCCTGGCCTTGTAGATTGACCCCTCGCCTGTCGCCTTCGCCCTGTTAAGAGCCTGCCACAAGATCGGTGTAGATCATCGATCTCTTGGCTCCACCAGGGCGGTTTCCGTTTGCCCCTATGGGCAGAGGGTTTGACGGAGGATGTGGCTGCCTCCATAAGCGCAGACGACAATGTGTCCGCAGCCCTATCCACATCGAAACGGGTCATGATAGTTGTGGGGTAGAGGGAAGGCAACCACACAGTTTCTCTCTAAAAATGGTCCAATTAGTGTTCCTCCTATTGACCGGAAGGGTCAAGATACCAGGAGGAGACTCTTTCATGTCTATAATGAAGGTAATATATCTATGGTCCGAAAAGGAGCATTCGCGAGATACAAAGCAGTCCCTAAGGTTATTAGAGAAGTCGGAGCTGACCAGAGTGATGTCCAGCACCTCCTTTCTGTTCGAAGTAAGGAAGGTAGGTTCATCTTCCCGATTAGCTATAACTAGGTTATTACTAATAATAAAACCAAAGAGGTACTCACCACGTTCATTGGTACCAGAACTGCCCCACATCGTATGGTGGGAGTTGGCATCTGCTCCGATAATGACCGGAACTCCGCGCATTCTCGCATCCGTCACCAGTCGACCAAAAGGCTCCTGAGGGGGAGAGAGCCCATAGTCATGAGCCAGATATGATGGCGTGATCCAGAGGGCCATCGAGTTTATTTCGATGACCATGGTGACGGTGTCCTTCTCGTTAAACCTGTGGAGAAGAAGAGCATTAATACTAGTCTTAACCATGACACAAGCAATAGGCTTACCTGCGTTCTGGATATACGCTAAGCGATATCCTCTGGTATTGAGTCCACAAACCCTGCCGTCTACGACTCAGGGTTCCTGGACCAGAATGAGCTCTGCATCAGTCGTTGCTAGTCGGAGGAACAGATCGGCGGAGGCGGTTTTAGAATGGTGTACATTAATTTGTATGACTCTCAGCATTGGCTAGACAATCAACCATTGTCACATCAGCGTCCTCTTCGTCCGACAACGGAGAGGTTGCGCCCGCGTCAATGTCAATGCCGTCGAAGAATTCCCCAACCAGCTCAGAATCGGACTTCTTGCTGGCTGAGGAGCGTCGAGAGGAGTGACTGCACACGCTTCTACATTCGACGTCTTCGGCGGGTTCAAGGGGTTCAGGAGTAGGGCCAGATGGGGAGGAGTCTTGTGGGATAGGTTGCGATGGGACGGAATCTATGGAGATGGGTTCTGCTGGGGGATGTACGAAAAGGAGTTACACAAATTAAGCAAGAGAGCGGAGTACTTTAAAGGTACTGAACTGAATTAAAAGAACGTCATAGTTCATTACAGGGAACTGAACTAGTAAGAGGGAACACTCAAAAGACCTAACGAACCCAACTCTAATATAATTGCTGATGCAATTTCTCTTGCTTTTAGACGTGGGCGGAACGGTATAACAATTTGAATTAGGTGGAGAAGATAATCGACAGAAAGTTGTTGATATCTTCCACTGCAGCAGAAATTTGTGTATGCTCCTAAGCAGGAGTCACCATTTTGAAACAGCAGTTATATGTAGCAGTTATCATAATCTTAAGGAGTGACAAATTTAAGAAATACCAACAATTGAGTTAGAAGCAAACTAACTGCAAAAAGATTGCCGACAAGCATATTGATAATCCTCCAAAGGTGGAGGAACATATGGTTCCTAACCTAACTACAAATAAAAAACATGTCGATTGGGGACTAACATTCGCTCTTAATCCGTCGGCATCTTTGGGTTTCGGGACGAAGTTTGCAAAATTCACACTTAAGCCATAATTGGCACTACAGAGATGGGTGAATACTGCTGAAGTTCAAACTCAAGCTCTAAATCGTATAGCAAACGCTGCTGAAACAAAAACCGATAGCATTCAGGTAAAAGACCAGAGTACGCAGCAAGTCGAAAAATTCCTTGAAAATTATTATTATGTGTAGCAATATTGCATATTTCATTTTTATTTTATATATTTTTATTTAATTTTTCTTTATTTAATTTTTTTATATTTTTATTTTTGTACTAAGATGTTTTAAGCTAAGTTTAAAATCGATACCGAACAAATATCTTTTCATATTTCGTTTTGTTGGAGATGTTTGAACAGAGATTTGAACGGTGGCCTTACGTCTAACAAACCAACACACTACCTACTAGATTAGCGCGATTTATAAACTTATGACGTTTGCTCACATGTCTCGCACTGCACATGTTGTGTAGTTCTCAACATGGGTTTAGTATTTTGGTAGCCGAAATGAAAATACTGAAACAACGCGCAACCATATTACTTGCCTTTGTCTGTTTTTAGTCATATTTTCTTTAAGCTAAATTGGTTGCATTTTCTAAGGATGTTATCAAATAAGTTTTTAATTTATACCGACATTGGTATAAATTAATCGCATTTTCTCCAATTCTCCCGAAAGTTTGAAACTGTTCTTTACACTTCTAACCCTAATGTAAAACACATACTTACTGTTTTATGGGAATCTCCATTATAATGGACAGGTCCCAATTGCCTTAGATTGAAACGTATTGTCGCATTAGCTTCCACATTTTTAACAAATCATCAAACAATAAAACACACTTAGAACACTTTTGTTGCTAAATACATTATTTTTATATATTATGTATTTTTATGTATCTGTAGTTATTCATACGAAATTGTGGTGTATTGGTGTTCAAATAATTTAATAAATTTGAGCAATATCGCTGCTACTTAAAATTTCCAATTTCACATAAATTCGATTTATAAAAACGGAAAACATCAGAATTACACATGTAACCAAAGACGAAAGAAAGCTCTCGACATAATGGAACACAAAATGATTCGAATTCGAGCGAATATACATATGTATATACAGAATGGGACAAAATTGTTCACGAATAAGATTTCATTTTCTTTAATTTATTCTAATTTTTCCAACTAAATTAATTATGAAATTATAAATACAAAACTTAAATGTGAATAATTATGGTCACGACTGGATAAATTACTGCTTTTGGGTAATAATATTTGATGTATCCACCCACTACTTTTTACCGGTCTTTATTCGTTTAGGGATACTTTTTACTAAATTGGTTACTTCCAAAAGTTTATCCATGGTGATTGGTGGTCTTTCTGAGCATAAATTCTTCGTTTTAATATGGACCAAAGGTATTCTATTGGGTTCAAATCCGGCGAATAACGATTTGTAAAATAACCAACATTTGGTCTCTTTTGCTGTGTGTTAAGAAACGTTGTCTTGAATAGAGATGTCTTTCTGTCCCTATTCTAAACCGAAAATGTCTAAATTTGGAAGGTATGATCCATCGAGAACTTTTATATAGTCTGCGACGAGCATTTTGCTTTTGATTCGATGAAGTAGCCCTAGCTAGTTCCAGCGAAAACAACCCCAAGCAATCAATGACATACATACAGAAATATTCAAATTTCGTTTTGTTGGAGATGTCCGACCTATGATTTGAACCGTAACTTCAGTTCTAATAAGCCAACACCCTACCTACTAGAGCGCGGCGACTTCGACTATCAATGAACCATCTCCAAATCTTAACGTCTGGGCAATATTTCGCTCTTTTACTACGGAACTTTTATCTATTGCCGCCTGCCTGACAATATTCATCAGTAAATTTTTCATATTTTTTGCAAATTCTGAACATTTTTTTCATTTAAAAGTGGATTTTGTTCTGGATGCTAACCCCTCTTTGAATGATTTTGGCGCTGGCATTTAAATTATATTCTGCGTTCAGTATTTGCTGGACCTCAATTGCAGTAATGGCTACACCAGAAACAATTAGTCGTCTAGTTTCGCGGCGATCTGCTAGTGAAAATTTCTTTGGCCACCAGCTCTATGCATATTATTTTCAAATCACATTGTTTTTTATTTTGCATACAAGGCCCACCGAAAATTAATTAATTTTACTTTAAAATTTATTATTAAACTTTGGCCATCACAGAACCAATTATTTAATCAATTATTTATTTATATTGAAGCAATAATTAACTCACTTTGGAAGAAAAATTTACGAGTATAATATTTAATTTACTTAAATTTTAAAAGAAAATGAACACCGGGTCAATCATCCTTATCGTGAAAGAATGTGAAAATTTTGACATTTTCTATCGTGAATGTCACGTGAATTATTTTCACTTCGAATCATATGTGTTTGTTCGAAATAAAACTGCTGTTAAAAAAAGAAAATAAAGTCGTCAAAACTACAATTAAATTTTAAAACTAACAAAAATGTTTAGAATTGATGCAGTTTTGTTATTGGAAGTGGATGAAGAAAATTGAAAGAAAGAAGTATAAGAAGAACATTACGGGATGATTCAAATCCTTTGGAATTGCCGAGAGTACAGTAAGTACACAATTAGCATTATAGAGTCAACAGAGCTACGTTTAGTTATCTTTTGAAAACTCTAACAAATGCTCTACCGGTTCTATAGAAAAGTACAGCTGTACCTACAGTTATTAAACTTTGTTCGTGTTTGCGGTTTTTCGCTGAAGGTGGGCACCAAAAAGACGTGTGCATGCCGCGATAGCACAATCAACATTCAGCGAGGTGCTTGTAGAATTTCTGGATGTCATGGAAGCGCAAATATGTAAAACATGGATTTGTTATCCATCTCAAGCACAGAGAAGTATCACCGTTTTTGGATGCATAGATGGCACACATGTTAACACAATAGCTCCAAAGCAAGCAAAACATCTGTACTATAATCGAAAGCGACGATTTAGTCTAAACATAACATTTGTAAGTAAGCAGATAAATTTAGATATAAAAAGAAACTAAATTGTAATTGTAGATATGCGACCACGAAATGAAGATCAGATTTATTGACGCTACACATCCTGGATCATGCCTTGATTCCTTTGTTTGGAATATGAGCAAATTTAGAAGTGCTTTGGAGAAAGAATATTTAGAAACTGGATGTAACATAAGCCTGCTAGTTTGGATTATACATATTTATTTTTATTCATACATATAGGATGATAATACAATTTATTCCTTAGGAGATGCATGTTAACCACTAGAACCTTGGTTTTGGTTCAGTTTTTGAGCCTCATCAAGAAAAATTTAATGAAATACGTAGTAAATACCGAAATATTATAGAGAGAAGAAATAGAGTTCTCAAAAATAAGTGGAGATGTCTGCTTGGGTCTAGAGAACTGTACTATGCTCCAAGCAAAGCGATTAAAATAATAAATGTATGTGCTGCTTTGCACAATATTTGCATTTATTACAAATGCGGACCATAGCTGTAACCACCAGCTATGGAAGGATTTTCCCGCATTTTTTGTGACAAAATCTAAAGTTGAATTGCTCCTAAAAATTTAAATTTTTTATACGATAAGGGTGAATATTGGTCACACACGTGGTTTAATATTAAATATAGTAAATAAATGAAAAATTAGCGGTACCGTTGAAAAAAAAAGGTTGACATATCATAGTTAAAAAAGCGAAATGTCATCTAATACTTTTATGCAGTTCTCAAGTTGAAAGTTTGAGAATTGGCATTATATGAATTTTTTATACAACTTCGTGAAAAATTTTGTCTCTAACTCTGTATATAGTACGTGTGTTCCATTATGTATACCTATATATGTACAAAGTCATATAACATTTGTAGAATTAAAATGTATCTTAAAAATTAAAACGTGTAAACATCAACAAAATATTTGACTTTAGATTGGCTGGAGTAATAAGACCATCTGTGAATTTTTTTTTAAGTATACGAGGATTTCTCATTTCGGATGTTACATTGTACAAACAAAAAATTAATATATTTTTAAAAATGAAATAAAAAATGGCAATTAAGGTTAGTCAAACATCTATTTATTAAATAAACTAGTAAATCAAATAAAAATTATTATTAAATATTTTTTATTACTTTGTATATATATGGATGATATATGTATGTATGCGTATGTATGTATATATTGTAATGTACATCCATTAAATAAATAAAATTGTGAATCAAATAAAAAAACTTTTTAAATATATTTTATTATTTTGCAGATATATGGATGATATATGTATGTATTGGTTTTATATTTTTTGACCAACTTTCTGCAACAAATACTCTTTTAAAGGCTCATAATATTGATATCGCAGACTAATCATCTCCGGAAGGTTTCGAATTTGTTCAAAAAGGTCAGAATCAGATTCTAAAACAATGATAGCTGATATCATCATTGCAAAAACCACGAAAACAAATGATGGGATAAAAGCATTTATAAAATGAAATTTTCGTACAGCTTTGGCACTTGTATCATATTGAATTTCAGACGTAGGGCTACCACCATCCATGGAAGTATTTGATGAGAGTGAACAGAAATTTGAAAGTGTGTCGTTAGAACATTCTTGCTGCGATAATGAATTTGGCCGATTTTCGTCATATTTTGGCAAGCAATTTTGATTTTCATATGCACAGTACTTTCCTGATCCAGTAGAGGAGTATAACATTGAATCTTCTGAGTTTGTAAAAAATGTTGTTATATCCGTATTCAATCGATTATTAAGTATTTTAATATTGTGAAATGATTTTAATCTGGCTTCTTCGGATACTGGTTCAAGACCTGAGACCAAAACGGCTCCACTTCCGGTTGTATCGTAACCAAGGTTTTGATTAAAAACATCTGTTGATGCCAAATTGTAAGTACTTAGGGGTTCAGACATCGTTGAACGAGGTAAACTGCTGTAGCCTGGATGTAAATTAAATTTCTTTAAATCATTTGGATCTATGTGTGACTTTCGAAATGGCTTACGGATTTGTGCCAAATCGCCCTGTGGACTGGATGGTGTTGCTGGTACACTACTAGCTTTTCGTTTGCTAGCCGATGAATTAGTAAGTTTTTGTTCTCGAAGAATGTTGATGCTTTCTGTAAGTATTTCTCGTTCTGTTCGTCCAGTATATTTAAATTTCGTACCCCATGAGAAAAATCCGCCCCCAGAAACGACCGCAGCATGTTGACTATTGGGAAGTCTGTGTAAGACAAAGAATATTTGCTGTTCATTTGAATACAGTGAAATCAGAAGAAAACTTACGTAAAGAATAACATTTGTTCAATAGCGCATCTCCATAAGTATCTACATGTGACGTTTGATGAACATTTAAATCCAATTGTATGCTTTTTCTAAATTACAGAAAAGTTATTAGCTTAAAAACAACAAAAGGCCACTTTATTTTTATATGAATTTATAGATTTAATCCTACTCTCGATTTCGAAGCAATAGACAGTTCTATATACCACAACAAAATATTAATAGTTTTTCAAAGTAAGCTTTGAACATGCAAAAGGCATTTGAGTATATATTTCTGCGGTGTCTCTTTAGTAATAAATATTTTAACTAATTTTGTTTTTTTGTTCTTTTTTTGGCTCAAAAAAAGTAATAATGTTATAAAACCAAATAATAGAAAACAATAAAATATTTTATAAACGAATAAGTTTTAATTTAATTTTGTTATATTTTGTACTACAAAGAGATTTTATTTATGTATTACAATTCAAAAAAACACTGGAATAGTTTGACCGCAAGTACCACTAAACGCCCGTTTACACTATTCTATAAGACTTAAAATTTTCGATGCTATTTCGTCTGACTGTCAAAATACCAGCTAGAAATAGAATCTCATTATATTTTGCTTTTAGACTATCACATTTCTAATAAAACCAAAAATATTTCTAGGATGTAAACAGTTATTCAGATGTTTTTGTTATTCTCTTCAGGGACTGAAAAATTTATACAATCGTATTCGTTTTTTCTTTTTTCAGACTGCGTATTGTTTTCATTTACTTTTTACTACAAATATATATATTTTTTTTTAAATACAAAAATTAATTTTAAAAAAATGTAACTTTATTTTTATTATTTTAAAATTATTTATTGGAAAAAATTAATATTACTTTTTAGAGTTATACTATGTTCAGACATAATATAAAAATATTCATTTGACAGCTGGTAAACAAAACAGCTGGCTGTTTCATCAACATTGTTTTCGCCCATCGACATTTTGGGAACTCAATTGTCATTGCAACGATGAATTTTTTAAAATGCATTTTCGAATGACCCGTAGCAGTTCTGACATTCTCTGTGGTTTGCTAGGGAGTTGAGTAAGAATGACACAAAGTGGCGAAAAACGATAACACTAGAAAAGCGCGTAGCCATCGCTTTGTTTACACTCAGTTCATCTGGGAAATACAGAGTGGTTTCTGAGCTTTTTGGTGTTGGTAAATCAACTGTGTGCACAATTTTGTATGAATTTTGTGAGGAAGTGTGGCAGGTGTTTTCCGCAAGGTATATAAAGAAATTGCCTCCAACGCAAGAACGTTTAAATGAATGTGTTGACGGATTCCAAAGGCTAGGTTTTCCGCAATGTCTAGGGGCCATTGGCAATATATATAAATAATAAATAAATAAAAGAATCCTCAAATGACAAACAATTCCAATTTATATTTACAGATGATGCCATATCGAAGTTAAACCAAACCAAAACGATGCCACTGACTACTACAACTATAAGGGATGGTATTCAATGCTACTTTTGGCGCTTGTGGATTACAGGTACAAAATATGTAATTTTTTTGTTTTTCAAATATCTAATGCGTTTTAAACAGGTACCGTTTTTTATATATAAACATTGGGGCTCCTGAACGTTGCAATGATACCCAAATTTATAATTCATCCCTATTAAAGAAGGTACTGGAGAACTGCGACGTATTGAAATCCAATACAAAACAAATAGGTGGTATTCAAGTGACAGTTTGCATTTTGGGAGACTCCGCCTTTAGATTCTCAACCAATTTAATGAAACCGTACACGTTTTCATTGGCTTTATCAGGTGAACAAAAGTTGTTCAACTATCAATTATCGAAGTGTAGAAGAGTGGTAGAGAACGCATTTGGTCACCTTAAAGCACGTTTTCGCCGTATCGGTAAAGGCATAGACAATCAAGTTGGGAACGCGCCGAGTATTGTTCGAGCCTGTTGCGTTTTGCACAATTTCTTAAAAGAAAGAAATGACGGTATAAATCAGCTGTGGCTTGAAAGCATGAAAGAATTTAATACAAGTCGGGAAAGCCCAACTTATAACACTACGATTGGTGGTAGCGAACCAACCGCTGAAGCTATAAGACAAACCTTTTGTTCTTATTTTAGTAAGTACAAAAACAATATTAAATTTTTAATTCATTTTTTATTTAAATAAGTTACTAGTGCAATGGCAAGCTTTTTATTTTCCTGTGCAACACTGTCAAGAATTTCTATTTTTTTTAATCTATCATTTCTGTCTCATCTTCTTCACTTTTTTTCAAATGTCCTTAAATTCATTAGAAATATTGTCAAATTTTTCAACTATTATTTAATTAAAACTAATTTTTTTTTTCTTTTCCTCGCAGACCCTGAAGTACTGAGTGCAGGCGAAGGAGAACACAGCAATAGTGGCGATGATGGTGCAGGTATTGTTGATGAATTTGAAACATCTGTATAAATAAAAAATGTAATTAATAACACAAATTAAAACAATCATTTTTAATAAAGAGTAAATACGTATTTTTTCACATTCCATTACAAATTGCTTTTACACTATTATACTGTTACGTTTTTACCCTTTAAAAAAACTTTTAGAATATGAGTTCGTTGATTGCAAACAAAGTAAAAACAAATATGTGTTTTGTTTCCGTTAAACTCTTTATTGTTCACACTACTTTTGTGTGCCACCATATACAACTTAATGGATCGAACAATAATTGCTTCTTCACTATTCTATTTCTCACTTCTGTCCGCGCAAACACTAACAACTGTTCGTTAGATCTTCTCTGCTTACAACCTTTTTGTAAGCAATACCACCTGTACGTTCAAACCGCAACCCGTCTTCACACAAGACTAACTGAATTATTACTGACTGTTGCCGGCTTCAGCCGAAAGGCCATACCATCCGTTTCATGCGACCTTGCGTTATATGCGATTCTTGCTTTCTATGGCGTTGTTATTGCAAGTTACACACAATGCGTTTTTTGTTTTGATCAACTGTTGTGGTAAACAACAAACAAGCAAACAAGAACAGTTTTGGGAAAAAGAGAAAATCAAATTATAATTTTAAAAGAATTTATGGCTTCAATAACATGTTTATGAACTTACATATAAGTTAACACGCTCTACCCATTGTGTAACATACCATTTATCCAACATGCTGACACAACGATCATTGAACTTAAACTTGGATATTCTGACGCTGCAAGCAGACTTGTTGTGTGCGTACATACAACAAATATGCTATACTTGCATTATCAGCATTTCCAATTATTTATTAAGTTATTCTATTAATTGCTTAGTAAGACTAATTTAAGTATAAATAGTGTAGTGTATGTACTTGTTCCAATTATACTTGTTAAAATTCAGAAATTATAAAGGGTCTGCCAAATAACTTTTTTTTTTTTTAAATGCTTAAAAAAAAGTACTGAATATTTTCTCAAATATCTTTCTTTATTTGAAAGTACAATCCTTCCGGTTAATAATGGAAAATAATTTCATTCAAATGGCTGTCTCGGCTAGCCATGCAGTAGCCTTTAGTTATGTACCTTTGTTTTATGTATTTAAAATATAAGAAATTATTTTGATTTTTGAATGAAGAACTTGTGAAGAATACACAACAAATGGTTTGTCATAAATTAATTGTTTTTCTTCTGCTTTTGGACACAGGAAATAAAGTTAATTAAAACTAACGATATTTGTTTCATTTTATAACAAGGGCCAAGGGTTGGCCCCAACTTTAATTTTTTAGCGTTCCCTTTGGGAAACGCTTTAACTGGCGCCCGAGCAGGAATCCGCTTTAAAAATGCGGGATCCTAAAATCCTGGCGCTGATGAATAAATATTAAGTTCTGCGATTCCTACGGGACCCTCCAGAACTTTATAACTAAATCAATAATTTAAAAAACTAGAAACTATAACTGTTTATAAGTTCCTGTGAATCTAATGGGATCACACGGACAAATATAATAAAATAAAAAATCATCCAGGTGACAATAATTCTTACGAAATATAGAGGACGTACTCGTTAAGAGTCGTCAAGGTTCAACTCCTTGTCAGAATTATTCAAAATTATTGGTTAGCAATATTTATCCTGTGTGATAGTTGCACTCGGCAACTTCCTGCATTCACATGGGCACATCCAAAGAGATCACGTAAGGAAAATATTGTTGTGAAGCCAATCGTGCCTTAGTAGGTTAAATGCAGTTGATCTGCTGCCAACTAAAAAGGACAACACGACCCTTCCTTGACCATGAAAGTAAATACAAAAAGGCTAGTATTGGAATACCAATTTGGTACCGCCGCCATATTCATAAGGAATATGGTTTAAATTTCCAAAAAAGAATAGTGAGAAATCCTTTAAAAAATTAATATTTTTTAAAATAAGATATGTTGAAAATGAAAAAAGAATAAAGTGAAAATTCCTTTAAAATCAAAATTTTTAAATAAAATATTGAAATATTTTTTAAATAAGATATGTTGGAAATGAAAGGAGAAAGAAATGAAAAACAAACTCTAAATTATATATTGAAATTTAAATAAAAATATGAAAATTTATGATACAAAAAGCAACGAAATTTTTTTGCAAAAATATAAAAAATTATTTCAAAAATTATGAAAAAAGTTGAAATTTGTAAAATTTGCGAAATTGAGAAAATCAAAACTCGAAGAATATATGAAAATAAATAAAAGCGAAATGAAAAAAATTAATTAATGAAATGCTTAAAATAAAAAATATAAGATAAAAAGTTAATTTTAAAAATTTATTTAAATACGAAATAATTTTTGAAAAAAATGTTTAAACGAAAATTCTCACGAAGTGTTTTTTTTGTTTTAGGCTAATGCTATTGCTGTAAGTGGCAACAGTGAAACCAAATATACAAGATCAAACTAAATATCCAAAGGAAACTAAAAACCAACAAACAACGTTCCTGAATTAACAACTTTACCAAGTGGTAAGTTTAACTACTTTTTAATAATATTTTTGGATATGGATTCTTTGACCCAATCTGTTACTGAATTGTCAGGCTCGATAGGAGCCCTGATGAATGAATTAAGAAAGGCGGATAACCGTATCCGTGCTTTAGAAAGGTTGAACGTTCAACCCGCGATCTCTCAGTCTACTCTTTACGTACTCCTACCTCGGAGGACGACTTAAAGGAGATAAATAGACTTCCTGACATGGTATAGGAAGTTCAAGTTTTCGAGGGAGATCCTTCCCAGTATGTATCTTAGATACATACCGTCGAGGGTATCCTAAGTGATTATGAAATTGTGCGTGGAAAGCCAATTTTTAGAGCGATTTTAAAAGGTATTCGTGGAAAAATTAGGGGTAGTGCGTTAATTTTACACAATATATTTGACGATGATCGGCCGACAATCAAGTCATGTCTGTCGCTTCATTACGCGGGAACTCCAAACTAGATGAGTTTTACGCAAAGGTCAACCACCAATTTTCATTAATAATCAATAAATTAAAAACTGAAACTAATTCAAAAGAGACGACAAACGCATTAATGGAGACTTACAGAAATAGGGAATTAGATGTTTTTATTAGAGGATTGAATGCAGACCTTTCTCGAATGATAATTGTGCAGAAGGCAAAGAGTCTGCCGGAAACGTACACGGCGTGCCTGGATATACAAAACCTAAACTATAGGAATTATCCTATTCACCACTCAAATATGAGAAATTCGGTAACTATGCCAACTAACGTAATGAATCAAAGAATCAGTCCTCCGAGGTTGCCACCAGAAGGTCAAATGTGTCCGAAGACAGAAACAATCGATTCGGAGCTAAACCATGGAATCGTTCACCGCCTGTGGAGAAGATGGATGTTGATTCGTCCGTACAAACGCGTCAGGTTAATTATATGAATCGACCCCAAAATGTTAAGTCCTTTAAGCGGAAATATGAATCAGATAACTTCCGCCCAAAGCACCAGCGAATGTTCAACATCGGACCTAGGAGCTACAACTATGAACTATGAAGGTAACGATCGATTAAAAATTCTGATTGATACCGGCGCGAATAAAAACTTTGTAAACCCTTCCCTTTCAAAAAAATTCAATAAAATTTTCTAAACCATTTCCCGTCCAATCTGCTGGGGGAGAAATTGTGATCACAGAAAAAGTAGAAGGACAATTTTTTTCGTATATTGGAAACAATACTGTATTAACCTTTTATGTGCTACAGGGGTTAGAGTCATTTGATGGGATCATCGGTGATGATACCCTTAAAGAATTAGAAGCCGTAATCGATATGAAAAATCATGTAGTTACAATTAAACCCAATGTAAGACTTCCGTTATTTGAAAAGATTTCAAAAGAGGTTTATCCGATAACTGAAAAATATCTTTCTGAAAATACTAAATATAAATTGCAATACCTAATTGAGAAATATAAGCCGTTATTTGGGCCAATTGATTATAGTGAGGTTGCCGGAACGAATGTAAGAGCGGAGTAGTATGTTAATGGCGTTTCGGGAGCACTTATTCCATACAAAATTTGGCTCATGCCTACGCTACAGTAGGTAGTGTCGGTTAGTCGATAGGTTTGTCACATGTAATGTGAAAATGTATGTACGTATGTACGAATGATTGGAGGGACAGAATGAGTGTGTGCACGTTTCCTCATCTACATCCCAGAGTATAAATAGACTGTAATGAGAAAATGTATGTTCGTATGTACGAATGATGGAGGGAAAGAATGTGTGTGTGTGTAACATGTAATGTGTATGATCGTTTTTTTAATAATAAATTCTTGGCACATATTATCATACTCAATTGTTGTAGAAATAGAAATATAGTTGTACGTGGTGTTGTTGTCGCGTTTTAGTACTTATGATTTTTTTTTGTATACAGGATGAACACCTGCATGATTGTTTTCTAGATATAATTAATTCTTATCACGTTTTAGTGTATACAGGATGAACACCTACGTGATCGTTTTCTAAGAATAATATATTCTTATCGCGTTTTAATGTAAACAGGTTGAACGCCTGCGAGATAGTTTTCTAGGAATAATAGATTCTTATCGCGTTTTAGTGTATACAGGATGAACACCTGCATAATAAATAACAAATTCTTGTCACGTATTGAGCATGATCAAATGTAGAAGAAATAGAAATATAAACTGATAATAAAGGGTAGGTTGGTTGTGTGGTTGTTTTTTATTTTTTGTATGATTTAATTAGAAGGATCTGTAATTTTGAACACATGCATGATAGTTTTTTTGTAAACAGGATGTACACCTGCGTGATAGTTTTTTATATACCTAAATAGAAACATGATTGTGCATGTTCATTTTATTTGTATTACTTTTCAAACGAATGATTGGACGGACAGAATGAGTCTGTCTACGTTTCCTCATCTACATCCCAGAGTATAAATAGACATATTTTTAAGGATTTAGAAGTCATTCTTGTGCTAGAAATTGATAGCGAGTTGTGTTTTCAAATTTAAAATCTCTCTTTATATAAAAATGACGTGTATCTTCGTGATCGCTAAACTCAAAAACTACTAGACCAAACTTAATATACATGTTCTATGGTGCGTGAGGAGTGTTTCTGTGTAGTTTGAAGTTCGTCCGACAGACTATACTAGCAAGCTGTACCAGCTATACCTGCTATACAAGCTATACCTGCTATACCAGCTATACCTGCTGTACCAGCTATACCAGCTATACCTGCTGTACCTGCTATACCAGCTATAGCTTGTATTGCTGGTATAGTGTTTCATACGAAGGGGAATGAAAGTAACGAAAAAAATGGTTATAACCTTCAGTCAAAACCAAAAAAAAAAAAAAACCGAATTAGTGTATGATTGGAAGAGGTTTTGTAAACAACTTAATAAACTAATTACCTGTTGAATTACATCTACCTAGTTATCAGTTTTGTGGACTTGATACAAAACTTCAAAAACGATTAGCAAGAGGAGACAAAGGAATAAATTTATTGGATGCAGCTTGTAGAAAGCACGATACAGCGTACTCAAAATCAAAGGATGTATACATAAGCCATCAAGCAGATCGTGATCAAGTATAAATCAGATCGTAAGCATATATAAAGCAGATCGTGACCAGATAGCAAGCGGATCGTATCCAGATATAAAGCAGATCATAACCAGATAGCAAGCAGATCGTGAGCAGATAGCAAGCAGATCATAACCAGATGCAAAGCAGATCATAACCAGATCAAAGTCAATATAAAAAATTATTATAATGTCTAAAAATTACCTTACTAAAATGTTAGAAGATCTTCTAAAGACAAGCGCTGTTCTAAAGGAAATGTTGAAAAATATTAAACTGAACCAAAATTTGAAATGAAACAACAGATAAACGATTTCTTTTTATTTTCTATTTTTATTATGTATACAAACAAATGTGTATGTAGGTAAATAGTTAGGTTTACATTTTCTTTCTTATTTTTTACACTTACTTTCTTATAAACTACTTAATCTATATATTTACATTTAAAAACATTTCATCATCATCAGCTTGCTTAAATTCTCCATATAAATTTAAATTTGATGACGATGATGTTGATAGAGAATTTATTTTATAATGTTCCCAGGCATAAGTGTTAACATTATTTTCACATATAAATTTCTTATCGTCTAAATAACTTAAAGTTAATTTACTTATATATTGTGTGTATACTTGATGAATCTTAGATCTAAACACATACATAGAATCATGATACAGCTTTTTCTCTAGTAGACGTTTTCTAAAATCATTAATACTTAGTCTAGCTGTTACACTATTTCTAACGCCTTTAATTATTTTAATTTCTTTGTCTACTCTATCTATTTTAACGGAATACATTTTAGCTCGTAAACCAATGAATACCTTAATAACTTTTCCATTACATTTATCTTTCATCAGTCCCAATACTTTTTTATTCATCAAGGGGAAATTATATGGATTGTCTTTTGAATAAGCAGATGTATCGAAATGTGTTGGAATATCATTTCTAATATCATCATACATATCATTTGTTCTCACATCATATATAAATGAGTCGGTATCCATATATCAGAGATTAATATTTTCAAGATATTTTGGCTTCATATAATCATAATGCAAATTATAAATTTTCCATTTTGACAGTTCTAGAACAGAAAAACCAATATAAATGGGTTTATTATATTCCGTTTTCACTCTACTCATTTCAACGGCAACCATTTCTTCAGTAATTTTAATATAACTATGAAAATTTGGTTTCGCAATTAGTGATCTGATAATTTGAAAAAGTTTTGTTCAAATGTGTTTTTAGCCAATGTTCTATGATGGTTATTTACATCAATATATTTTTTTAACCAATTCGATTGATTAAATTGCAGAAGTCTATGAATTTTCTTCAAAATTAAACCATGTTGAATGCATTGCTGAAGATTGCGGTAATGTATTATGTAATTATTTTTGTCATTTAAGTCTGTTATTAATTTTCTATGTTTCATATTCTCAATTTTCTTATTTTCAGCACAGAATAGAAAATCACTATGGTGATCGTGCAATACAGTTGGATATTCCAAATCTACTTCTAAAATATAACCAAATTCTGAATCTTCTTGTATAGTAGTTACATTGAAGTCGTTACAGTTGTCAAGCCATTTAAAATTTGCCATATAAATTATTTACATCTAAATACATTAGATAATTTGATTCTTTTCTTGAATCATAGTCACTAACGTATTTATTATTAGCTGTCGCATTGAACAATACCTCCCCTAATACCCCGTATAACGGAATTGTACATATTGATATCTGTCAATAATTCCAACTCAATTTCATTTGTTCTAAACATTGCATCACAGGATAGACCTGGTGTAGTATAATATTGACAGAGGTCTAAATTGTAAATGTTTTTACAAACCTTACGGAAATTTTCATATACATCACAAAGCAATAGGACATCAACTTTTAAATATAATAAGAGATAATCTAAAAGTTTCATTTGGATGTATTCCAAACTTTTTCAGCGTGTTCGTAATCGTCTTCACTACACGACTCATTAGTAAGTTTATTAAAGAAACATGATCGGGGTGGTAGTACTGTTTCTTCAAGATGGTTGACTGAATCTAGATAGTCATATGGAACGACACCTTTACGTTTCATTAAACTAAATTCATTGGGAGTTTGATAACTTGATTTTACTGTCAACATATCATTAAATATCCCGATAGTTTTTCCAAACTTGATGGCATAAACCGACAAGAATCTAGAAAACGTAGTTCTATTGTATTTTTTTCATCTACATTAACCTTTTTCGATATAGATACATATAGTTCTTTGTTTAAGGGGATTACATTTATATCACCTTCAATAGAAGAGAGTTCTCGTAGGAACATATCATATGATGATAGATTAGAAAGAATTTAGGAATAAAATTTGCTATTTGATAGTCTAAATTACATTTTTTATGTGCCGGTCCTCTATATTTACCTGTTAAGTGACAATGATCAGCTACTCGATCTACATGAGACACAATTTTTTTGCAAATGTGACAAATTGTATCCTCTTTCTGCCTAATCAGTTGAGAAGGTGTTAAGGTATTCATTGGTTTCACGATACTTAAATAATTAACATATAAATCTGTACAATCTTTAACTAAATTTACAAAGAAATGTTTTGGTGCATCATCACCACTGTACATGCTAAATTTATCTAAACTACTGTTAAATGAACATTTGATGTAATAACTATAAGCAAGTGAAATATGTTTTTGTATTGACTTGACATTTGCTGAATTTTGAATATTAACAGTCTCTAAAATACACTCAAAATCAGCGTAGACTACAAAAGGTACATCCATTTGCTTTTCGAAATTTTTAAAACTTGCAATATTATTGTCTACAGAGTGTATTTTAGTTACCATCTTATTACATTCCGTATTATGATTTTCCAGAGATGACTCATGATGAAAATGTATTAAGCATGAATTACATACATGTATCTCATGTTGATGTTTTGTAAGTTGACTTTTAATTAATCTGTAATTAAATGGAAAGTGAAACAATTTTATATTAATATCATTTTTTTTAACATAAAATTATTATTGGTTTACCTTGAAATATTTTTAATCCATACGTAGTGGTATCTCTCACCATCTTCCAGTAATAATAAATTAACGTGTTTAGCCTTTTCATTTATACTGGAATAGTAGGGTTCGACTATGTCATTGTTGTCATTCAACCCAATCACGTTCACGCTAATATCGGGATTTTTCATTTCAAAATCTTTAATTTTATTCGTTAGTAGCGGAAAAGTCAAATATTCAAAATTCAAAACAATGTCATTTTCCAAAGTGATAATATCATCACTAATGTTATTAATTTTATATGATGTGCATCTGTTAGAACTCATATTATTAGGATACAATGCTGATATAACAGCTCACTTGAAACAATATTGATCATTGTTTTGAACATTGATGCATGCAAACTTTCTCTGTATTGGGGTTGGTAGAGGGATATACTGCGAACATTTTATGCACTGGTATTTATTTATATAAATTTCGATCCGTAATATTTGTATTAATGTCTATCCGCTATCACGTTCCTGGAATTCACTCATTTTTTTTAACAATAACAACGCATTGCGTTTTGTAAATATTGAGGACATCATCTGTAGTTGATGATGAGAGATTAATTATAACCATCTTCGTCTGATGCGATTTTACTTCAATATAACATACATTCTCCTCTTCTTTAACCAGCATGTATTCGCAAAATATCTCCAGATTGAATTTAATATTATCATGTTTGTGGGTCATATGACTTAACAGCTTAGCCACTTTGAATTTAATTCCCGATAAAAAGTTCTCGGGTATGAAATTCGTTTCATTATTATTATCAATAACATATGTGATAATGCGATTATTAAACACTGATCTTACACATTTTACTTCATCATCATCATCATTAGCACGATTATCATCATTTCGAATTTTGTCAGCACAATTAAGTTTATGTGCTTTTATTCGAATGTGATAGTGCCAATTCGTCTTTGGAATACGTTGATTGCACTCGGTACAATTAACTGTATCAAATGGTTCTCCTCCGTCTCCAATCTTTGAATGTGTTAAAATGTGTTGATTATAATTTTACTGGCTTGAGAAATATTTATTGCATGGTATGCATTTTAATGATGCGGATGGTCCATCATGATGTAGTCTATAATGTCTTCTTAATGATGTATTCAACTTGAATACTTTTCCACAAAATTCACAAGTAAAACTAGCCAGTTTTATATTTTATTTTTTTTATTTTAAATTTGAAAACACAACTCGCACAAGAATGACTTCTAAATTCTTAAAAACAAGTCTATTTATACTCTGGGATGTAGATGAGGAAACGTAGACAGACTAATTCTGTCCGCCCAATCATTCGTTTGAAAAGTAATACAAATAAAATGAACATGCACAATCATGTTTCTATTTAGGTATATAAAAAACTATCACGCAGGTGTACATCCTGTTCAAAAAAATAATCATAAGGACTAAAACGCGACAACAACACCACGTACAACTATATTTCTATTTCTTCAACAATTGAGTATGATAACCCGTGCCAAGAATTTATTATTAAAAAACGATCATACACATTACATGTTACACACGCGCTCATTCTGTCCGTCCATCATTCGTACATACGTACATACATTTTCACATTACAGTCTATTTATACTGTGGGATGTAGATGAGGAAATGTGCACACACTCATTCTGTCCGTCCAATCATTCGTATATACGTACATACATTTTCACATTACGTGTTACAAACCTATCGACTAACCGACACTACCGACTGTAGCGTAGGCATGAGCCAAATTTTGTATGGAATAAGTGCTCCCGAAACGCCATAAACATACTACTGAGCTGAAATAAGGACATCAACTAACGAGCCAATTTACACCAAGAGTTATCCCTATCAATCTTGTATGCGGGAAGAGTGGACCGGCAGATGAATGAATTACTTGCTGGAAGAATTATTCGCCCATCAAGGAGTCGCTACAACTTTCCAGTGTGGATTGTGCCGAAGAAACCAAAACCAAAGGGCGAGAAGCAATATAGAATGGTTATAGACTTCAAACGTTTGAACGCTGTGACAATACCGGATGCATATCCCATATATATATATATATATATATGTTCCTCTTACTCCTCTAGGGAGCATAGGGGCGCAACAAGTTGGTTCCAATAAACCCGATCGTCAGCGCGGTGTTTCACTTCGTTCCACTGTAGATGTAGTTTGGATAATTCGATTGTGATATGGCGTTTCCAGGTGTGTAATGATCGTCCGATGCGCCTTGGGGGTTCCAATCAATGGCTTTCCTGGTGATGTCATGTAATGGCTTGCGAAGAGTGTGCCCAAGCCAGCCCCACTTGCGTCTTCTTATTTCCATCTCTATTGGTTGTTGGTTTGTATCTGACCAGAGTTGGGCGTTGGATATTATGGAGGGCCAGTAAACACGCATGATTCTACGCAGGCATTTGTTCACAAATACTTGAATAGACTGGGAATCTCGGGGTGCCATATTCCACGTTTCGCAACCGTAAAGTAATGTGGATTTGACGCTGGAGTTGAAAATTTTAATTTTGGTGCGTCTCGATATATTAGATGATTTCCAAACGGAGTTAAGTTGGGCAAAAGCTTTGCCGTGGAGCAGACGTTGTATTCAGCATATTGGCGTAAAATTTTTCCCACAAGCTGAGTTGCTGTGTTTTTGATGTTATAAGTTCGCCAACGTCATTTTTCAGGGGTCTAACAGTCGAGAATGTTCTGTTAGAGAGCTTGTTCACAGCAAGATATAGGTCTCTTGTGCGATGGGTTGCTGCTGCTGCTTTTAACTCGTTTGCGATATTGCTGACCCAATTCCGCTTATCTCGCCTCGCATTACTCTTAACAGCTCGGTTAAATCGGTTGTACATTTCTTGGTGTTTGATTTTATTCGAACGAGTTTTGCTCGAATTTAGGGCAGCTTTAACTCCCTTTCTTTCCTGAATTAAATTCCACGTAGTATCGCTAATCCATTCCTTTCGGTTGTTGTTTTTGAAACCAAGGTGTTTTTCCGCAGCTTTGATAAATATGTCTTTGATTTCCGACCAAGTGCGTTCAGAGTTGTTGTTTGTATAAGTTTTTAATTCGTTAGTGAAAGCGTTAGAGATATCCTCATTTTTTAGCTTCGCCAGGTTAAATTTTCTTTGTGACACGAGGGAATTATTATTTCTAACCTTGCTAGTTTAGGAGCTGTTAAGTTATTTACGACTATAGATCTGACCTCTGGGTTCCATCAAGTTCCCATGAGATATAGAGACATTCCTTAAACAGCCTTCTCCACGATGAATGGAAAATATGAATTTTTGAGACTTCCATTTGGTATCAAAAACGCACCCGCGATATTTCAGCGCATGACAGATGACGTTTCTCGGAAGAATATGCTACGTGTATATCGACGATATAATAGTATTCGGTAAGAATAAAGAAGAGCATTTGAGAAATGTGGATACGATTTTTGGTAAGCTTAGCAAAGCTAGGCTGAAAGTGAATCTAGAAAAAACAAAGTTCATGAAAACTAGCGTGGAGTTCCTGGGGTACTTCATTACCCCTGAGGGTATTAAACATGAAAAAGTGCCATGAAAAAAGTTGATGCAATCATGAACATGATGCCTCCGTAAAACTTGAAAGAGTTGAAAAGTTTTCTTGGAATGATTTCGTACTATCGGAAGTTCATACGGGACTATGCTCAAGTTGCCAAACCTCTAACCAATCTGACGAGAGGTGAAAATGCACAAATAAAGGCAAATCAATCCAGGAAAGTAAAAATTAAGCTCGACGATGCCGCCATGAAAGCCTTTACCCATTTAAAAGAACTTCTAGTTTCAGCAGACGTTTTGGCCTTCCCTGACTTTGAGAAACCATTTAATCTCACGACTGATGCGTCTGACTCCGCTATGGGAGCAGTATTGTAATGGTAAAGATCGACCTATATCCTTCATTTCGCGATCTCTTAGTAAAACTAAAGAAAGAGATGTTAGCGATCGTCTGGGCTTTAGATAATTTGAGATCTTATCTTCTCTTATATTCCCGTCATTATATTACTGAAAGGAATAAGAAAGGAAAATTTGGTAGAAGTGATTAATGGAATTAAGATTCCTGAAAATCAAGACAGGATATGCAATATAGTAGAAACAACGAATAAAAGAGCTCACAGAAATCCTGTCGAAAATAAGCAGCAAATTTTAGAAAGTTATTATTTCTCTCGAATGGCAAGCAGAATAATATAATACACTAAGGCTTGTGAAACATGTTGGTTGAACAAATACGATAGACATCCATTTAATCCAAAAATCAAAGATACCCCTATGCCTAAGTAACCCAGTGAAATCCTTCATTTGGATATATTCGAAATCCAAGGGTAAAAATTTTTAAGTTGTGTTGACAAATTTTCAAAATTTGCCAAGTTCTTTTCCATTAAAAACAAATCAGCAGTGCATTTAAGGCACAAAATTGCGAAATTACTGCATTACTTCACTGTTCCTAAAATCATTGTTACAGACAACGAAAGAGGATACTTAAGCCCCCTGGTCTCCAACTACATCAGAAGTTTTGGAGTACAAATATATCAAACACCATCTCAGAGAAGCGAAGCAAATGGTCAAAAGACTGCACTCTACTATCATAGACATTTTTAGATGCTTGCAGAAAGAAGTTAGAAACATAAATACTAAGGACATGGTTTACATTGCGGTTGATCGTTACATAACACCATTCATTCTGTAACAAAAGTAAAACCGTGCAATGTTTTCTTCAATAGAGGACAAAGAATAAACTATCAAAGTGTTTTGAACTTCCAAAATAAGCTGTTCCATGATATCGGAGAAAGAATAAAAAATGATCAAGATAAGAGAAATCAGAGAATGAATAAGAAAAGGCACGACTATAAGCAATATGAAAGTGGTAACGTAGTTTATGTTCGTGATAAACAAATTAAAGCAAAGCAAAAACCTCTGTACAAACGCGAAGTAGTGAACCGAGACAATACGGGAACAATAGCGACTGACACAGGTAAACAAATACTCAAGGTCCATATCAAAAATATTACATCGTAACTCATCCACTTGGTAAGTGCAAATTGGAATCTAGTTTTAATTGAATGAAACTATGAAACAGAAGTAAAAATTAAAATTAAAAGTGTTATACAAAATTGAATTAAATAAGCATAAAATTGATTTCTATATTAATAAATTGAATTAGATAACTAATATTTGATATTCAAATTAAATTAAAATTTAGAAAATTAAAAAATATCTTGTCCTGTAATATCAAGGAAAAAAGTTAATACCTTTGTAAAATTGCAATACTTACTTTATTATATTAAAAATCAAGTTAAGTAATTGTTGAAAATTTCCTAGTTTGAAAATTGTACTAAAATATTACATATATTATTATATCAATAAAATTGTGTTAAACCTTTGGAAAAAAATGACTTAACTTATTGGTGAAATGGTGGGTAATAGGAATTGTTATCGAGGTTCGACTCCTTGCCAAATATTAAAAAAAATAAGACTTAATTGTCAAAATTTTAAATTAATTAAATTTATTACTTTTTTTAACCGTGAGATAGGCTCATACTAATCCCCACTGTATTTGGATTCTACAAATTCAAATATGATTCTCCACTGGTAACGATGGAGCACGGAAGCGGCTGGATTCTTAATGGTTACTTTAAACTTACACATAAAATTAATTTAGATGAATATCATCGGGCTTTAATAACTATTGAGGACGACGTAAAAGAAATGGCTCAAAGTCCTATGAAAACTATCATAGAATTCCACTTAAACATCACAAAGCTAAGGCTGAACCAATTACATGGAAGCAGAGAAAGAAAACCTCGTTCTATAAACTGGATTGGATCAGCACGGAAATGGATAGCGGGGTCACCTGACGCAATTGATTGGGATTTAATTTTGAAAAGCCAGAAAGAAATAAAAACAAATAATAATAATCAATATATTATTAACGAACAGATCTTTAACATTACCAGAAGCTCAATCGATAAAGTCAATGAAATGATTACATATGCCAACGCCATTAGCAAGAGTGTGAATTCGGAAAACCTAGAGATCCTTACGTCAAGTACACTTTTAGTATTGAAAGAGCAAATTTCTGAAATAGTGAGAGCTTCACAAATGGCCAAATCTGGTATCGTGAATACTAATTTACTCGATAAGCTCGAGTTAGAAAGATTAATTTCCGAAGAAGAATCACTACCTTACGAGAATTCAATTGAAACAGCTGAATATGCGAAGCCTTCAATATATACAAACGGAACGATACTCCTATACGTATTATCAGTGTCTAAAGTAACATTCCAGAAATACCGGGTAATACTGGCAAGATCTGCTTCATCAAAAGGAAAGCATGTCGATATCCAATTCAAAAATTTCATGTTAAAGGAAGATGAAACATACGGAATACTTGAAAATTGCTTTACAATAGGAAATGCAACAATATGTGAGAAAAGCATACTCCAGAAACTACCGGAGGATAACTGTGAATCAAGACTGCTTAAAGGTGGAAACGCAGATTGTCACTTTATTAAGAATAATGCGGAAGTAATTGAATTATAATACTATTTTTGTCAATAACTTTGATGGCTTTCTTACGAATGAGAAGAAAACGAGATACATCAATCGGACATTTATAGTATAACTTAATAATGAGTCGTTAAAAATCGGAAATCAAACTTTTTCAAGTAAAACGGCAACAAAAATTCAAGTTCTGCCGTCAATCTTATCAAATGTGACAAGCAAACGGTTAAGGTTAAATCTGGATTATATTCACGCACTGAATCACAAGAATATTAACCACATAAGGACTCTTGGAACGAGTTTTCACATTTCCACTGTAATCAAAGCCATTGTGTTGGTGATTTGGGCCGTAACGTGTTACAAAATGTGGAAGAAAATAACAACCGTAATAAGCATAACCAATCCTGATGTAAATCAACAGAATTAGAATTTTCGGGACGAAAATCTTTGAAGGGGGGGCAGTTAACATGCTCCACCCATTGTGTGACATACCATTTATCCAACATGCTGACACAACGATCATTGAACTTAAACTTGGATATGCTGACGTTGCAGGCAGACTTGTTGTCTGCGTACATGCAACAAATATGCTATACTTGCATTATCAGCATTTCCGATTATTTATTAAGTTATTCTATTAATTGCTTAGTAAGACTAATTTAAGTATAAATAGTGTAGTGTATGTACTTGTTCCAATTATACTTGTTAAAATTCAGAAATTATAAATCATAGTTACCTTTGTTTTAAGTATTTAAAATATAATAATTTATTTTGATTTTTGAATGAAGAACTTGTGAAGAATACACAACAAATAGTTTGTCATAAATTAATTGTTTTTCTTCTGCTTTTGGACACAGGAAATAAAGGTAATTAAAACTAACAATATTTTTTTCATTTTATAACAAGGGCCAAGGGTTGGCCCCAACTTTATATAATATAACCAGTAACGAAAATAATGACTTTTGAAAAACGCTCATAACATAAAAGCACAGACCAATTTAGAGGGAGAAAACAAGTTATAAGTTTTGCGAAGCAAATGTGTTAGAAACAACACAGCGATATACAGAGTGAAAACTGGCGGATAAAGTAGAAAAATTAAATGTAAACAATCATTTTGTGTTAAAAAAGGAAAAATTTGGAATATTTTAATAGTTTAAAGATCCTTAAATATTAATCGAAATGTGGGTGATTTTCGGTCACAATGAATATTGTTTCTTGTGCAAGAGGTAATTAAGAAGCTAAATATTACTGCTGAAAGTTGCCAATATTTTTTAATTCCTTGAAAGGAAAAGTTAAAAATTGTTTTTATTATTTATTAATGGTTTTACACAAAAATTGCATTGTATTGTGCTGCTAGGCCTACGAAAGGCTTCAAAAGAACGCAAAACAAGTGTTTTCAGTTAATTTATCCTCCATTTTTCTTGTTTACAAATTAATAAATTCAAAAGAGATGACACTCAGTACATAAAAACAATCGATAATTAATATACAAATTTTGTTCATAAAAGAAATGTGTTAAAAAATGTATTTTAATTTATTTTCCTCTTAAATTATTAGTAAAATTTATTATGAAATATGTTTTTATTAATATGTTTATAATGAAAATAAAAAATGCGAAAATAATAATGCACTATTTATATTTATCTAAACATCTTTATCGAAACCATTTACAATAGAATATAATTTGTCATCCCTAAGTATAAGAAACAGCTGACTTTTTCGTCGAAGCATGAGAAACGGCTGGCTTTTTTCGTCGCCGCATGAGTTGCATAGAAAAGTAGAAAGTAAACCTACTTGATGCATTCTATGCGTCTATGCATTTGCTTCTGTAACTTGTCACAAACAACTACACTCATTCTACTTTTTCGGTATATGCATGATATGAACTTTCGGCTTTCGTCTT
The DNA here is from genome assembly GCA_936449025.2 of Sarcophaga subvicina. Classification (NCBI taxonomy): domain Eukaryota; kingdom Metazoa; phylum Arthropoda; class Insecta; order Diptera; family Sarcophagidae; genus Sarcophaga; species Sarcophaga subvicina. The sequence goes on along the minus strand of OW388082.2, from coordinate 59,485,964 downwards.
GCCTTTTATAGTCAAACACAACAGTCTAACGAACGTTCTTGAAATATTTATTTTTATTTATTTATTTGTTCAAAACAATACAACAAGAATAAATCTTATATTACAGTATTGCTTAGGAATTGTTACTAACATTTATTCTGAACCATTTATTTTAACTAAATTAACATTATTTAACAAAAAATCAATTTAAAAAGAAAAGAAACTTAAAATTTAAGAAAAAATGAAAATTAAGTAAAGAAAGGTAAAGAAACTGTTTACGCCCGGTGATTGCAAAATCCCATCTCAGGCGATCATCTAGAAGACAAGTAACATCCAATAGAGGGCGCAACAATATTAATTTAAGCTTTCATGTTTTTTGTTATAACAGTGTAATGGAATGTAATTAAAGCTTTAGGAATTTATAACATTATACTGTAATTTAAGTAAAGCTTTGGAATTTTGTAACATTACTCTATAATCCTGTTTATTTTAGGCTTCTTTCATGTTTAAGTTGAGATTAAAATATTATTCTAATTTTGTTAATCAAAAGGACACATTGCATTAAGATATTTTTTTAAAAAAATTAATTTTGTGCGAAGCATATTTATTAAATTCGTGTATTTGAATAATTTGTAATAATAGAAATTTACCATATTAATAAATTGTGATCACGAATAAAGAAAACAAAATATTTTCAAAAGGAAATCGAAGCGAAATCATTTGGTTATTTGCAAACTGAAAAAAAATAAACCAGTTCAAGGTAATACAAAATTAAATATTTGGTTAGAGAAGCTCGTATCTGTGAAGTGCAAAGTGACGGGAAAAGAAATTAAAACTGTGAACGGAAATTAGTTACAAAAAACAGGAAAGTGTTTTATTTTGTGGTCTTAAGTGATTTTGGAACTTTTCTCATTTTGGTTCCTTTTTTTGCATTGACCCGAACTTGAGGACAAAAGTGGTCCACAACGTTTCATCAATACAGTCCATCAGGATTAACAGAAACATTATTATCACAAAAGTATTAACCTTTATGTCAACAGACAAAAAATTATACTTACGTCAACAGAAGCATACCCGGGTATGTTCATACATTTTATATGGAATTTCTTTTGTTGCTAAGCTTATTTTTGTGTTGATTTGGTTTTACTTACTTGGTGGGTGGTGTAACGCACTCTGGTTACGTACTACATGCTAAAGACTTATGGAAAACGACCTCACATCCCTTATATGGAGCTCCCATGAGCCTGCGGCGTTTTTGGGATATAAGCCGCTTTATACTTTTCGACAACGGAAGCACACGTCAACAGCGTAAAAAACCGATAAAGCTGCAGCCATAACGGACTTATATTTAATACTGAATGATAATCTAGGCAGCAATTACGTAGCAGGTCCAAACGTGGTACCGGGTTTATCCAATACATACCATCGAATGGGTATGTCACTCCGTCTCATCCTATCCAATGAAGGGACAAATTTATACTGGATTGGCGGTATCCGGGAAAAAAACGTAGGCGAGAGGGTAGTGGAGGACTTGTTCTTTAATCATTTTCGTGGAAGTGGATGGAATATTGTTTGTGATAATTTCTTCACAACAGATAACGTAGCGATAAGTTTAATGATGGACAGCAGTTTATCAATGTTAGGTATAGTGAACAGAAGACGAGTATTTGTACCACCATATTTCCCTTTATCTAAAGGACGGGAAGTAGATTTAACTACATTTGGTTTCAGCAACGATATTACCTTATGCTCTCACATCAAAAAAAAAAACGAAGTCGACTATACTTCTTACATTATTCATACGAAGTGCAAGGTCCAAAGAAAAAGCCACTTTAGATCTTAGATTACAACAGATATAAAGGTGGCGTCGATAATATGGATAGAATATTGAACAAGGCGACAAACAAGTAGATGGCCCTTAGCTTTATTCTACAATATACTAGACCTCGTTGCCCATTGAGAATAACCCAATGTGGAAAGCTTCCACAAGCCGCCATAGAATGTTCCTACACAGCCTCAGCGAAGCCGGAAAGAGAAAGCATAGATAGAAATAAACATGTTACAAAATATATTTTCAACACGCAATGCTATTGAAGCCATATGTGGGGAATCTTTGAGCGTAAGAGGTGCTGCAGATAAAAGCGTGGAAGAACCTGATACCACTGGTGGAATGAAAGTAAAAGGTAATTGCCACTTATGTACAAAATGTCGGCCAACCAGGAAATCCTGCACGTTATGAAACAACCTTATGTGCCGCTCAATCAAGTTATATGCCGCAATGTAAGAAATGCATTTAAGAAAAATTAATATTTAATATTTTTTTATGTCTTCCTATATTTGATTGAATTTTAATCTTATTATTAAGAACTTGTAAATTAAATTCAATAAACATCAAATTTTAAAACATTTTCATATATTTCATTATACATACCCAGGTATGCAACTGTTGACGTAAGGGATAGAAATCAAAAAATGGCCACATCTTTGACCCCAATTCGTCATTTTTACTCAAGTCTAGAAATAAGGTAGAAAACACTACTAGTGAGGATATCATGAAATTTCAGGTTAAGACAGTTATTACTTCCTGAGATACGGCGATTTGAAAACACAAAACATACCCGGGATGTATCTGTTGACATAAAGGTTAAAAAAAAGAATATCGGAATTATAATAAAACTAAGGGAAACAAATTTATAAAAATTAGAGAACATTAACTGAGTAAAGTGCTTGAAAATGGCAGTTGTGAAATTCTGATAATTTGTATTTGAGGGGAAAGTTGGTTCCAAAGACGAATGGAGTGAATAAAAACTGTTGTTGAGAGATGACCTTGTTATATTTCATAGAGTTTATCCTGTTCCCTCTATTCGACCTAGAAAATATTAATCCCTCATACAAATAAGGTGGCTGTAGACTATGTATAAGTTTGTGTAAAAATAGCAGAGTCCGGCAATTCAATAAATTGTCAAATGTGACATTATAAATTAGTCGGGCGAAATGCGATATGCTACTATTTCTCCTGATGCCAAAAATGTATCGTGCTATAGCGTTGTAAGTTACGTTAAGTCTTCGAACAAAGGTTCGTGTTCTCGCCTTCTCGAGATCCCTACCGCGACCACATTGTTGTTTGTGCATTCTGCACACTTGTCCATCCACTTTTTTCACATGCTTGTTGTTGTTGGTTTTCTTTCATACTTGTCGGTCTCCTTTCATTTCATGTTGTTGTTAGCATATGCCACCAAGTTCGTTGTACATACATATGTGTGTGTAGCTTTTGTTTATCGTTAATGTTAAACGATGGTTTCATGTAAAATGATATTAGGGGCTGGTTACTCATACGCAAGAAACGTAAAATCGTAACGTACGTAGCCTTAAAAACGTTTGTGTAGTTATAGAAGCGTTAAAAACGGGACATATGTCAACGAAGATTGTAAATAAAACGAAACAAAACACAAAGCAACACACAAACAAACACAACACAATGCAAAGAAATTGGTATACAGGCCAATAACCAGTGTTGCCCGGGTTATTATTTTACTTATAGAAATAGCTTTTGTTTTGATTGTTAAAATTAATTAATTAGTAAGGCCATAATTTTATTTTATTTTTTGTTTCTTTTTTCCCAATTATAATTTAAATTTGGAAAAAAAATAGAATAAAAAAACTGCGAATTTAATTTTGGTTATATTTTTCCTTATTTATTTATTTATTTTTTATTTATTTATTTATTTGCTTACAAGAATTTACAAGAACTTTAAGAATGTTATTCTTTTATAGCTCAGTAGGATATACACAAATTACATTAGTCATTAGTATTCCCTAAATTATATTGCAATTGTTTTAAAATATATATATAACTAATACACAAAAAGGCACAAAATTTCTAAAATAAAAATAAAATAATTTTTTTTTAGATATTTGAGGTCATATAGTCAAAAAGTGACTTCTTAAAACTGCTCTTTCTCGAAATGTTTTTAATAGACATTGGTAAGGAGTTCCACAAATTAATTGCGTTGACGAAAAACAATCTGCTAGTATTGATGTAAGTGTATTTAGGTATAATTAGATTTGTATATCTAGTAGATCTGCCAAATACAAGCTTCTCAAAGAGATAGGGTGGTTTCTTTCGATAAAGAAGATTATATAAAAATATAATATTTCGCATCTTAAGGTATTCGATCAAGTCACAGCCCAAGATCATTTTCCTCCAGGACGATACACTGCTAAACCTAGTTAAATCATACACATACCGCGTAGCATTATTAAAAGACACTTGCAACTTATGTAGTGAGAGAGAGTCAAATTTACTGTAAACCTCTGCAAAATAATTAATCAGTGGAAGTATTAATTGAATTATAAGTTTCCTCTTAACTTCAACTGGTGTGAAGTTAGACGACATTCGTAAATTACGAAGCAAGAGGTATACGTTACGCACAACATGATTAATAAGGTCAGTGCATGACAAGGTGGAATTAATCCAAAATCCTAAGTATTTAATCTTACTAACGTACAGAAGAGATGTGTCCCCCAAGTAAATGGTCGGAAAATAACTTAAATCATATTCCCATCTACTGATTGGTAAAATGTAAGATTTTCCAGGATTGAGCGTAAGGTTATTATCCTCAGCCCATTTTAAAATAGACCTCAAGTCATAATTAAGTTTGTAACTTGTATCCTCTATCAGACCAATACGGTTTGAGATGTACAGCTGAATATCGTCTGCGTATGCATGTACCTTAGTATACCTGCATACTGAAAATAAATCATTGACGAACATACTAAAAAGCAGGGGGCCTAACACGGACCCCTGTGGAACACCAGATGTTATACGCCTCATCCCTGACTGCCTATTTCCAATAATTACCCTTTGGGCTCGCCAATACAAGTAGTTTTCCATAAGAGATAAAGCGGTATTTGTAAATCCAAAATAGTGCCCCAGTTTTCGACATAAGATTAAATGATCAACCCTGTCAAAGGCCTTTGAAAAATCCAGCAGACACATAAGAGAGAGGTTTCCTTTGTCATATTCGGGCCTTATGTCATCAATTACTTTCAAGACCGCAGTAGTACAACTATGAGCAATGCGAAAACCAGATTGGAATGGGGACAAGAGATTATTGTTATTCAGATACAACGTAATCTGTTCAGCAATTAGGGACTAAAATATTTTCGAAAAAACTGGTAAAATACTTATTGGCCTATAGTCGCCCGCACTCACTGCATTGGAAATCTTTGCTATTGGTATAATTCTTCCAATTTTCCAGGCTGTAGGAAACTGGGTGGTTGTAATGCAATGGTTAAAGACATGAGTCAGCGCTCCCAAAATATATGGCAATATAAGTTTAACAAATTTCATGGCTACACCATCTGCACCGATGGCATTGGATCGAATTTTCAAGATATGCCTGGTTACATCAGCCTCTGACACTGTAGAAAATGAGAAGTTAGTATTGCAGGAGAGTTCATTTTGTAGATTAGAACTGGTATGATTATTTGTCAAGCCATTAATACAAAAAAAGTCATTAAGCTCATCTGGGTCTATTTTGCACCCAAAAGAACTACGGGAGTGTATACCTAACGACTTCACATTCCTCCACAATTCGCCAGCAGGGAGATTTAAATTAAGTTTCCGGGAGAAATATGATTTTTTAGCCTGTCTGACAATGAGATTGGAGCGGTTTCTAGCTCTATTGTAAGCAGCTCTGTTTATCAAAGTGGATCTCTTTTTCCAAACGTTGTAAGCTAAATTGCGATCACGAATAGCACTTTTTACAGCAGCTGTATACCACGGACAAGAGCGATTATTTACAACAAAGCTACATTCAGGTACATGACGATCATAAGCACCCTGCAATGTTGCAAGAAGTACGTTCAACTTATCATCCACTGACGCATAATACCAACATTCATTCCAGCGCAGAGCAGAAATGTCAGCAAAGAGGGACGAAAAATCAATCGCGTTATAATCTCTATAAGTTATAATCCGGAGACTATCATCTCTAGTCAGGTTAATATTTAATGTGCAAAATAATAGATCATGGTCAGAAACGAAAGAAATTTGATCATACAAAAGTAATAAGCTTGGATGAGATAGCAGGAATAAATCGAGTAAACTTGGCCTTGAATTGGTCGAAAAACGTGTGGGAATGTCATCATTAACCGTAGTCATACCCACAGAACTTATCATATCAAGGAGATCATTACTAATTTCATCCTTAACCATCAAGTTTACATTAAAATCACCACAAGTGATAAAAAAGTCATAAGCTATGGAATGATTCCTGAAGTTATCAAAAAAAGGTTCAAGAGTTAATGTTCTTATAGCATTATAAACGCATGACACTAAAGCTCTCACACTATTATCATAAACGACAATATTAATAAATTCAATGTCACAATCCTGTGAAATGTTCACTACTCTAGTATTCAGGTTACTCTTAGCATAAATTGCAACATCACCGCCTCTTTTATGTCTCCTATCATTCCTATATAGTTTATACCCATTTATACTATAGTAACCATCCGGAACATCATAGTGAAACCACGTTTCCGTTACACAAATAATATCAACCTTAGAGTTTTCAAATATATGTCGAACATAATCCAATTTGAGTCCATTTAAACTCCTGGCATTGAAATGCACAACATTAATACCTGATCGCTGTTTACATAATATATTTATTAAAGCAGAGGGGTTTCCGTCAACACTATCATTATAATTTGTCTGACTCATAATAAGGTAGAGAAATAGCAGTCTTTTCGTTCACTTCAAAATAATTATTAAAAATTGAATATATAATTTTACGTGGCCTCACAAAAAAATTAAAAATTATAACATAAGTAAAAAAAAATGAAAGGATAAACCAAAAATAAATAAAAAGTTATAAGTAATAAAATTCTTATTATAAATAGAAATAAGTAAAATAGAAGTCTTAATTACTGTTGATATTTCTTTTTTCAGCAATGCTCGGAAAAAACTGATTCAGCTTCTCAATTTCGTCTATTTTTATTGCATCATCACTAAGCTCTCGCTTTATGTAAACATAGCCTCGCACAGTAAAAGCAGAACTTAAGATCTTCTTCCTTTTCAGTCGTAAAGCCGCCCGCAGAATACTAAAATTGTGCTGTGTTAGGTTTTCATTTAAAAAGAACTTTTCATCTGAGTTAAAACCAAGGTGTCTGAGACTGAAGGCAAACCCTTTATTAAGTTTTTTATAGCCAGCCAGAGATTTAAGAAAACTGTTTTTGTCATATGCAGACCACAGCTTCACAATTATTACCCCATCCTTGGAATATGTCTTCTGCTTGGTATTATAATTTCCTAGCCGGTATATAGATCTTATGTTAGGCATCTGAGAGTTTATAGCTCTACATACGTTTTTAAACATTAGAGTAACATCTTCTTTTTCCGCGTAGGGTACCTCATTAATTCTCAGTTCAGACGAAACATGATGATTTTCGTGCACTTCTAATTTCGTCTTAAGGGTATTTATCTCATCCCGCATATCACCATCATTTTTCTCCAAAGTGGTCACCCTCTCATTAAGAGCAACTAAGTTTTCTTCAATAACTCTGTATTTTTCACGTAAATCATTTAAGAGATCCACCTTAACCTCCTGAAATTTAGCATCTATTGTACGCTGAATTTGTTCGGCAAATTTTTCGAACCTTTTATCCATGCAATTCAAAATTTTAAAAGGCGAATCAATGATGGATAGGCGCGACGAGCCTGCTTCCGATTGCTGACGAACTTCATCTAGTTGTTTATTATTTGGTGTTTGCATGTTCATTACGTTTTTATTGCTTTTAGTTTTCGATTTATTGTTATCAACTGATCTAGTGTTTTTCTTATCGTTTCTTAAATTATACATTTATTTAGAGAAAAACCGGAATTTAAAAATTCGTATTTAAAAATTTGAAATTAAAATTAACTGTTACACAGCAATGGATTTAAAACTGTTTAATTTAATTAATGCGTGTGAAAAGCTTGGTAGCACTTTTTTGTTCTAAATAGCTGTTTCTTTTTTAGTTGTTTTTATATGTGTTTACAATTTGCTTCTCTCACTTTTTCTGTTTTATGAACTTTCTTTTTGTAATAAGTGTTTTTGGATGCTGCTCAGTATATTTGTTGTTGTTGTTTATTTTGTATATTAATTTTGTTATTGTAAATTAACTGATCACTTTCTTCAAAGTAGCTAATGTTGTTGATGATTTTGTTTTAAAAATTAAGCACAGATTTGTTGGTACAAATTTATTGTTTTTTATTGTTTTTTATTTTGTCCACCTTTAAATAATTTTGTTTTGGTTCTTTTTAGTTATTTTTATTCTTTCTTTCTTTTTTTTTTATTACTCTGTTTTGATTATGATTTTTGATTATTATTATTATTACAAGTTTTAAAAGAGAGCTCAAAAACACGTCCGCACTCGACAAAACAATTTAATTTAATTTGAATTTATTTCATAATTTATTTGGTGATGTTTTCGTAAATGTTGGTTATGTAACGAGTAATTACTTTGTGAACTCTTTTATTAACAGTGGCAACGTATTGATTTACCAATAAGAGTAGAGATTCTAAACTCCTACTTAACGAAGTTCGTCAAGTCGTGATTGGCCAATCGGGATCGAGCTTTTAAAATTAATTTAAAGATGTAATGAAATTTTAACAAAAAAGAAAATACTAGAAAGGAGGCTGCGAAAAAGGACAGACATTACAAATAAATAAAAAAGGTTAATTTTAAAATAATTTAAATAAAATCAAAGTAGCATTTTATCTAAGTTTAACAGCTCAGGTGTGGGGTAAAGTTTGAAATAATTAAAAAAATGACGACCCGTATATCTAAACAACAGCTATTAGATTAATTAAAAAATGCTGGTGTGGAAATTCCGACAAATGCTTCATCTGCCCGACTTCGTGAGTTGTATGAAACCGCAGTCAATGCAAATGCTTGTAAAGATGGTAAGGAAGCCTCTGCTGCGTTTAGCCTCAAATATCCTGCTGAAAATACTAAAACTGAAGCCAGTGGTTCTTCCCAAAAAGTTTATGCCAAAACTAAAGCCGATGGAGCCAAATCTGATGTCTTCGGAAAACGTGATGCTACTAGCGCAGAAGTTCAGTGTGCAGCTAAAAATATCGCTGTCTCCACTCAAAATGTCAGCAATGAGGAAGCTGATTTGGATCATCACCTAGAAATTCTACGGAAGAGACACGAACTACTGAAGCTACAACAAGCTATTACCGAATTAGAAAATAGTAACCTTCCGCAACGTGAGACTGAACAAGTTTCATCGCCATTTGCCGCCATGGGCCGAATAAGTTTTCATGAAATTGAGCACGCCATTGTAAAATTTGATGGAGAAAATCGGGCATACAGTGTATACGACTTTATACGTAACTTTGAACGTACAGTGAACTCGCGAAAACGTGAATACTCGAAAGTGTGAAGGTCTCAGAAACGTGAACAAATTTATTTTGCCACAGAGTATTCTAAAACGTGAACAAAATCTGAAACGTAAACACTTTTTTGCTTTGAAAGTGTTTTAATTTTAATCTGTTCAAATGCGTCGGGAACTCACAAACTTAATTTACTGTCTAAATCTAAAAAAATCTAAAAATCTACGAAGTTTCAAAAACTATACTTGTCCGGCGAATTACAAATTCTCCAAGTCAGTATGGATGACATGTAAAATTTTTTATGACTGGTTTCATCAATGTTTTGTTAAAGAGGTAGATTTCAACTGACAAATTTAAAACTGAAAACTTTGTTACAATTTTTGGCTTTAGGTTACTGAGTTCTTGACTAAAAAGGGGTTACCAGTAAAAGCCCTTCTGTTAATATACAATGTCCCTTCACATTCGGCTGAATCCCAATTAATTTCTGACGACGAATTCATTTGTGCAATGTTTTTGCACCTAACGTTAATTCAGCCCATGGACAAGACGGCGTTAGTGGCTGAAAAACAAACAGAATTGTTAGATTCTTTGAAGATGTTAACTATAAAATATGCAATTAATCTTTTGTGCTCAGCATAGAGTAGAATTTCGATTGGAAAAGTATTTAAAATTTAGTTTCGGTTACCCCGATTATAGCAAGAGAGTAGATACCTCGTCCAGAAAAAAAATAGAAGTATGAAGACGATGATGATGATTCGTCTATATTCCAGCCAGAAATATTAATTTTTCATATTAAATAGGATGATTTTTTTAAAAAAAATTTAGGTACTCGTTAACGTGAACAAACTCGAAAATGTGAACTGCCTCGGTAAAAATTAGTTCACATTACCGCGAGTTCACTTATAATGAATATGGTGGCAGCTGAAGAATTGTTTAAATACACGTCATTGTTCAACTCGTTGACAGGTACTGCAAGACTTCTTCTGAATAAAACAGATGTCATAAGTTATGCCCAACTAAAAGAGGTTCTAATTAAAGAATTTGGTCGTGCCATAAATCGCGACGAAATTTATAAAATTATGGCCATTTATAAATGGAGCAAGAAAGATAACATCCGTCGTTATGTTCCCGAGATGGAAAACATTGCTTATCGATGTAATTTGAATTAATTGGCTTTTTATTGGTGGCATGCAAGATGGAACAGTTTAAAGAGTCTTTGGAATTACATGAGCAACGTCGTGCAAACCGATCTTCCATAAACCGTGATGCCACTCAATCAAAGTCCAAAACGTTACCAACAAAACTAGTTGAATCTACTTCTGCTGCTTCAGATACAACTGAAATACGATGCTACAATTGTATACAGATGGGGCACTATTAAAGCAAATGCCCATATGATCGACGATCCAATGGTAGCTGTTTCCGTTGTTGGCAAATGGGACATGACCATCGTAGTTGCACCAACCCTAAGAAGTACCACGTAAGAAGGAAATTGCTGCTGTAAATGCTGATGAAACCGATGCCACTGCTGATGCTTATGGAAATTTTATAAAAACTGTTAATAATGTAAGTATTGCCTTTTGCGACAGTAGGGTCAAGTCAAGTGCAGACAGTTTATAAATCATATTTCTCGTTTTGATACCGGTAGTCCGACTAATTTTGTGAGGAAGTCTTTTGTTCCATTTAATGTTAACAATGTCGCTATGAAATCTATGTACCACCGTCTTGGCAAAACTGATTTGATGACTTATGGAACAACAAAAGCAAATATCAAATTTAATAACCAATGTGAGAAAATAGTTTTAAATATTGTGCCGGACACAACTATGTCTATTCCGCTTATTTTGGGGGCGTGATTTTCTTAGAAAATTTAATGTTCATTTGTATCAACAAGTTTCAAAAAACGAATTTCAGAACAAAAGTAATGAATTTCTTGAAGAAACCCAGTCGTTTTATTGTGCACTGTGCTGCTGACCTATGTAGCTTAGAGAATTTGTTGAGTAGTATTTGTTGTATTAATACTTAGTCAAATGTATTTTGAAAAGTTGCGTGATGCTATACAAAGAACTTATTTTGGTGCAAATGATATTGAGGTGGAGCCTTACAATTACGAAATGAATATCAGGTTGACAAGTGATGTTCCCTTTCACTCTTTGCCTTGCCGTTTATCTTATTATGAGAAAAATGAATTGCGGAAAATTACGGATGAATTGTTAGCGAATAATATTATTCGGCCCAGTGAGTCTCCTTATGATTCTGCTGTAGTTTTAGTAAAGAAAAAAATGGAGACTTGCGTAAATGCGTCGGTTACAATTTTCCCTTGCCTCTAATCGAGGACTGTATAGAATACCTTTGCGGGAAAAATATTTCACCACTCTTGATCTAAGAAACGGGTTTTTTCAAGTCAAAATGGCTCCAGATTCTATTATATATACGACTTTTGTCACTCCATATGGTCGGTTTGAATATTTACGTAAGCCTTTCGGCCTGAAAAATGCACCTTCCGTATTTCAGCGGCAGATTTATAATATATTTAGGGATTTGGTTGATGAAGGTTTGATAATCGTTTACATGCACGATGTTATAATTACCACTGCGGATTTTAGTACACATCTAGAATTAGTTTCTAAAGTGTTACGGAGAATGAAAAAGAGGGATCTAAGTCTTCGTTCGACCAAATGTAAATTTGGTTATAATAAAATTGATTATTTGGGTTATTGTGTGAGTCTTGAGGGAATACGACCTGGCGAGTCTCATCTTAACGCTATTAGGGCTAATGCCCTGGTTACCCAAGCGTAAGAAACGTAAAATCATAATGTACGTAGCCGTAAAAACGTTTGTGTAGTTATAGAAACGTTAAAAACGGGACATATGTCAATGAAGAATGTGAATAAAAACGAAACAAAACACAAAGCAACACACAAACGAACACAACACAATGCAAAGAAATTGGTATACAGACATTTGCACTCATCATCAGTGTTGCCGTTTTTGGTTATTTTTTTGTTCAATGTGTAGATTTGGTTACTATTTTTCTTATAAAAGTAGCTTTTGTTTTGTTTGTTAAAATTAATTATATAATATATATATATATATATATATATAATTATATAATTTTATTTTGTTATTTTTTGTTTCTTTTTTTCTCAATTATAAGTTAAATTTGAAAAAATAAAATAAAAAAATGCTAATTTAATTTGTGTTATATTTTTTTCTTATTCGGTGATTTTTTCACAAATGTTGGTTACCATATTTTTTCGTGGCAACACTGCTCATCATCTCTCATGTTCAAACGTCACGTTAAAACGTGGGAGAGTTCTGTTTTTTACAGATCGTTCCGTTTTGCTAACGAGAGAGAACGTTTTGGTAAGCGTTTACATTGTTCTCCCTATGCTAAAAAGAGAACGTTCGCTACGGTACGTTACGTTACCTGTGGGTAACTGCTACTTTAGGTCGTTTCCATTTGCGTAACAATACTTTCTATTTTATTTTGATTTTTTGGCATGTCATAATATACAGTATTACATATATTGCAGAATATAACAAGGGAATGTATATATTAATTAATATTAAATGATTGTAGATTTAATTCTTTTCTCATGTATTTAGCTATTCAATCTTCAATTACATAACAATAAGTTAACAAATATTAACTATAATAAAAAAAATATTATTTTTCGTCAACTCCAGGAAAAAATTCAGCTATTGTAGTATCTTATATTTGGAGTCAATTTTACATGATGTATGGCGATGAGAAGTGCAGTGCCCCTCGTTTCTGAGCGAATGTGTGCTCAAGATGCTGCAAATTGAACGCTTTGGTAAGTCAATGTCTGCTTTGACTTATGGCACGTTGAGGTCCTTATGAATATTCGAGATTATAATGGACCATGGTACGGCGGTAATAATATAGGTTAGGTTAGGTTAGAGGACGTGTACTTGTCAATTAAGACAAGTACAGTACCCGGAGGGCGAATTGACCCATTGTACAACGTCCTAGTTTCTCACACCACTTATGTTGTGTGTGTTAATTTTATACATGAGTGGTGGGACCTACAGTTTAAAGTCGACTCCGAACGACAGATTTTTATTTATTGAGAAACTTTTCATAGCAATTTTTATTTACTCTCAGAGTTTTTGCCAGAAATCTACTGAGAGGAAGTCACCGAAAAAATACTTTTTGAATTTGGTTTTGATGCCTGGCCTGGGGCTCGAACCCAGGCTTTTGCGTCTAAATAAGCCAACACACTACCCACTAGACTACTGCGACTTCTAAAAAATAATAATATACAATACTTTGTTTTTCCGTTTTAGAATTTTCTCTATATAGGAAGAAGAGTAGTTCCTTATAGTTCAGGCAGGAATTTTTACCGATTAGCCAATTAATTTCGAACAGATTTAATTTAATTTGTTCTAACTTATTTTTTATGTGGAATTTCCACCTCTGGCTTCTATTGAAGTGAATTCCTAGATATTTTATGTTTGACTGTTGTAACGCTATTTGGTTATTTATTTGAATGGCATGCACACATTATTCATTCACATTTATCTTCCACAGATTTAACCATTACTCCAGCTTAAAAGTTTGTTCCTGCAGGTACCGAAAAGCTGCTCAAGAGTTATCATGTGTGCTAGTAAAAACAGTATTATCGGCAAAGGTAGAAGTCTAAGTTTGATGGCTCAAAGGATGTCCGAAGTAAATATAAAACGCGTCTCAATATACTAACCTATGGAACACTGGCTGCAATGAGATGAGGAGCACTCTAAAAGTAATTTTCATCTTTCTAAAATTTACGCAATTTTTTTTTAGGAAAAGTTAGTTTTAACTTGTTTAAACTTTATCGAACACATGAGAATCATCAACAAAATGAGAGAACTGTGATTTTGTGCAATAGTGCCTTGTTTTATTATGAAGCTGAATTGTTTGTCCAGGATAAACGTATTTGCATTCAGACATTTGGTAATAAACTTAAGATCTGACTCTGCTATCTTATGATCCTTACTAGAATTAGGTAGCATTTTAAAAATTGCAAACGTCCACAATCAATAATTTGAGTCTAGTGTAGAATTCTGTCTTTCCAAATAACTTTTCTTGTGCCAAACACTAGTCTTTCTATGTCCACAGAGGAAATTATATTATATCATTTCTGTCGCTATATACAACTAGTCAGATTAGTTAAACTTTGATATTTTGTTACTTCAAAGTCGATTACGCCTGGAATTATTTCCTTGAATGGCGAAGTCTTCATTTTACCACAGAAAATCCTCCCATGCTATGGTTATTTAGTCCAAATAGAAGTGAATTTGCAAGATCAGTATAGGTCAGAAAAACTACCCTGCTATTGACGTTAATCCCCTAAACAATAAATTTTTGACCCTTAATGTTCCCACTTTTTCCATATAAAATTTGACTCATGCCTACGCTACAGTCGGTAATGTTCGGTTAGTCGGCAGGTTTGTAACATGTATTGTGAAAATGCAATCCTTTTTAGGGCCATTATTACAACTTGCCGTTAACTAAAGGCAGGATTTTAACGGGCAGATAAATTGTTTTTCGTTATTATGAGTACCCAATAAGATAGAAGTGATCGTTAAGCTAAAGGGAGGATCATCCTATCTTTAACATTTAAAGGTCACTTTATGTTTGAACTTGCCATATTATATATTATTTTCATTATGGCAACTTCAAATTTAAACAAAATGAGAATATACAACAAAAAAAACGAAGTGAGTAAACACCACTGAAATAATTCATTTTCTTAGGATAGTGAGAAAATAAATGAGAATAGTCGAATAAATTTCCAAAAATAAAAACGTTTATAAATATACGTTTATGATAAAGGAACTATTTTTATACTTAAGAACAAATCTGTTTTATACTTAAGAACAAAAGTGTTGACTCACTTATGGCGCTCACTGTAGTTGTACGTGTTGTTATTTTTTGTTGGTGCGATACATTTCAGTTAGTTCTGGTTTTGTGAAAATATAAATATAAAAATTGGTGTTTTTCTAAATCACTTAGCATGTGTGTTAACGAAATTAAATATTAATTCTCCCAATATCGGTTTCTTGTAATAATAAAATGCTGACACATTTGCAGACGGTTGAAAGTGGGACAACGACACATTGATGTAGTAAACAATAACAGCGCGAGTCATTATGATTCCATGCAATTTTCATTCTTTTGTATTTTACATATTTTTAAGTTTCGAAAGTAAAATATAAATATTATTTTTTTAATTTATTACATAATTTCTTCATTTGAATTTGTTTTTAGTTTTAATAAAAAAACAAATTTGTGTGGAGCGAGCCGATTTGTATCAAATTTGAGGTTAACTAAATTAAATAAAAAATTATATTTAAAAAATATTTAAAATATTTAGAAATAATTATATATAATAAAAAAATAAATTAAAACAAATTAGTTTTTATTTTATTAGATTTTTTCTCTTAGGTATGCATATTTTGTTTCAAATTTTTTTATTTTGATATGCAATACAAAATATGGAACATAATAATAGTTAAGCATTCGTTTGTACAGATTAAAACGCTAACATATTTTTAAATGATTTGTAGTTAATGTGTTTAAATGTTTGGAATAGAGTTTACTTAAAAGTCGCCGTAGTCTAGTAGGAAGTGTGTTGGCTTATTAGACGTAAACCCAGGGTTCGAGTCCCAGGCCAGACATCAAAACAAAATATAAAAATTACTTCTTCGGCGACTTCCTCTCAGCAGATTTCTGGACTCAGAGAGTAAATAAAATTGCCATGAAAAGTTTCTCAAAAATCTGTCCTTCGAAGTCGGTTTTAAACTGTTGGTCCCAGCACTCATGTATAAAATTAACATACACAACATAAGTGGTGTGAGAAACTAGGTCGTAATCCTCACAGAAGGATTGTAATGACCAATTATGTTATGTTATAGAGTTTACTTTATTAAGAATTAACTTTACAAAATTTTTAAATAAAATGGCATTTTTTCCAGCACAAATTCGATCACAATTATAGTGATTTTCACTAGTATTTAGATTAGTATTAGAGATATATAAAGTTCTAATATTAGGACAGTTCAGTTCATTTAAATTAACTGCACATATTTCTATTTCTCCTTAAGAAGATCTATTAACCAATAAATTTTTTCATTTCATTTAACATATATGACAGAGTATAGTTGTCCCCTATTTCAAAGTTGTTGTTAAGTAGTCTATCACATCTTGTAGTGTAAAATAACCTTTATTCCAATGTATACAATAAAAATTATTGAATAGCTGATATTGAAACACAGATTTCTTTTGCATGAAATTTATACATGCATACATAATTAGCCATAACAACCCTTCTGTCGAGATTACGGCCTAGCTTCTCACACCACTCATGTTGTGTGTGTTAATTTTATACATGAGTGGCGGGACCTACAGTTTAAAGTCGATTCCGAACGACAGATTTTTGAGGAAATTTTCATCGCAATTTTAATTTTTTTATTTCTGGCATGATATTTATTAGTAATCCAAATTCCTAGCACATCAACAATTGTAAATCTATTTTGCTGTTGCTGCTATTATATAGCTGTTGTCCTATCCCTATTAAAACTAAAATAATAAATATTGTTACAGTAGGACCCGCTTAACGCGGGGGATACGTTCCAATAAGTTCCAGCGCTAAACGAAACAGCGTTCTTACTGTGATTGCGACTTCGGAAAACATACTTGGAAGCTTTATTCTGGACAGACTAACAAAAGAGCGTTAAAAAAGATACATAGTATACACCGAAGCGATATAGTGCACCGCTTTTGGTTGGTTCATTCGCACACATATACAACAGTTATCAATACAGTGTGCGATTTAGGAAAATCCCAATATTACCACGTAATAATGAAACAGTGTTAAGCGGAACAGCGTTAAGCTGTATAAAGTTTTTTCTCTTTGTACTCTTTATATAAATTTCATACATTCCAAATTGTAAAGTGTAATTAGTATTTCCTTGCTTAATTTTTTGAAAATATAAATCGCCTTTACAGAGATCTTCAATTTGATCTCCTGTCATCCTTAAATATTTTTGAGGGAGAAAGACAACATTTTTTCTAACTCGAGCATTATCCTTTCCCTGAATTTGGTATACACTCTATTATATTTGATGATTGTGTTGGTGCTACTGTGTTGGTGCTATTATATCCTATAAGCATATTGCTTCTTTCTCATACTGCTTCATATTGAGTTTATTAAGACCAGACATCGTGTTCATTTTTTTAGTTTTTTCCTTTTTCACGTTTGAAGAGAAACTTCAGTGTATGTTTCAACTATTATTTTCAGAATACGACTGTTGAAAGTTATATTTGGACTCACTATTTAAACTATAATTTGTATCATTATCTTGTTTTAGATAAATATTTTCTACCGCAATTTTTAAATTGTTTATTTGATCAACTAGATCATCATATATTTGTGTTACATATTTTTTGGTTACGACATTTTTGTTTTTATGATTATGGCTATTAAAACTTTCTCCAAATTTATTAATACGTCATCTCTTTCACTCTTCTAACAAATTATGTTAGATTTTTTAAGCTCTTCGATAATAGAGATTATTTTGTTTTGATGATTGTTGTGACCAGCACCTTCCCTACAAGAAATGAATGACCGAAACTAACACATACAAAACTTACTTACTACTACACATGTAGTTTTTATTTGACTTTTTATGGTTCAGAGTTGTATTTGTTAATATTTATTAATTTCAAAAACTCAATCGTAGTAGGCTTTGAAAACAAAAATTGATGATGCTACACCTCAGCGTGATTATAATACTGTGTGAAAATAGAATAATATAAAATTTGAATTGAAAATTTGAAGTTTGTGGAAAAAATAGAAACATAAAATTTGAATTTAATTAAAGTCTGAAGAGAAAAAGGAAAGTGAATCAGTTAAATCAAGAAGAGTAAGAAGTCGGACATGCAAGAAGGAAGGAAAGTGTTTTCTTTTGTGTGATTTATTTGTGAATTTTAAGTTCTCTAATTTTTGGTTACTTTTTTGTATAGTGTTCCAATTGGTAGATGCTGCCATTCAAACCTTGAAGGAACGTTGAAGCTCATCTTTGCCAGCTATCAAGAAATACCTCACCAGCACATATAAGGTAGATTCCCAAAAATTGGCTCCATTTATTAAGAAATATTTGAAAAGTGCTGTTACCAGTGGAAAATTAATCCAAACTAAAGGTAAGCGTGCTTCTGGTTCATTCAAATTGTCAGCTGCTGCTTCAAAGGAACCCAAAGCAAAGAAACCGACTGCTGAAAAGAAAAAGGCTGCTGCTGACAAAAAGAAGAAGGTTGCTAGTGCCGCTAAGAAGACAGCTCCTGGTAAAAATTCATCTGCCGCCAAAAAGACTGCTGAGAAAAAGAAGGCAGAAAAGGCCAAGGTAAAAACCGTAAAGAAGACTGGTACTGTTAAAGCTAAACCAGCCAAAAATACGCCAGCAACTAAACAAAAGCCCCTAAGGCCAAGAGTGCAGCCGCTACAAAGCCCAAAAAGCCGCTCCAACCAAGAAACCAGCTGCCAAAAAGGTCGCCGCCAAGAATTAAATTAATTTTCAATATTCGAAATAATTATAAAAATAATAATAACTTTTTAATAATTTTTTATTTTTTAATTATAAAATAAATTATATTTTTTTAATAAAAATATATCAAAACAAAAAAATTTTTCTTTTGTAAGGGGGTATGATGACTTTGACTGGTATATGCATTAAGTTTGACTAGTCAACTGTGACCAGTCAACTGTGACTAGTCAACTAGTCAACTGTAACTAGTCATTTGTGACTTCAAATAGCGAAAGAGTGAGCAGATTAGATATATGTTTTACAGTCGAAAGAATTCATATGTTAGAAAAAGAAGCAAAATCACATGTACACGAATGTTTACGTCAAGTTTTTCACATTGCCCTTAATAACTTGATGGGAATTTGTGACTAGTTTATACGTCACACTTGACGGTCAAATAACTAGTCATTTGACTAGTCATGTTCTTGTAGGGTTGTGATGAAAGAAGTTAACGTAGTCTGTCAACTAGTTAATTAGGATCATCCCAATATATATAGTTTGATTTCCGATTATCTAGTGATTTTAGAAGTAAACCACTGCCTTTTGTTAAAATGTTTGTTGTTGTTTTGAATAAATGTTTAATTATTCGTATATATTTGAATGCTCGTATTCCTTTCACTTGTTCATTAGGTTGATAGCGACGTTTATGTGCATTGGTATGAATTAAAATCTCTTTATATTTTTTCAAATCATTTTTATAATAATTTAGAGATTTTGTATGAAATACTAGTTCAAATAATCCAGGTGTCATTTTCATATTTCCTATCCGCTTAGTATTAGCTCTATTAAATATTAATTTTTTCTTGCCATACCTCCAACTTCCGTTGCATCTTGATTAAAACACATATTTTATCCAATTTCTTATTACTAACAAGTAATTGAATATTTTCAAATAATGGTGAGTTTTTCATCAGCTTTAAATGTTTTTTCTTTGCAAGTTTTTCATAACAGACCTTGTTTATAGCAAGAAATCCATATACTAAATTTCCAAAACATTTAATATTATATTTAAACATGATCATCATGTTATTGGTGATATGACTTTTAAACAATTTGTTGACCTTCGGAGTGAGTGTTGGAAAGATAAAGATGACTTAATATATGTAAAATATGTATGGGACGTTATCGAAAAAGATTTCGAAAGTTTCATACAACTATGATATGTTATTTGATAATTAGATAGCAAGCAGATCGTGAGGAGATATAAAGCAGTTCGTGATCAGATACAAAGCAATTTTCGCAATTTTTTTAGGAAAAGTTAGTTTTAACTTGCTTAAACTTTATCGAACACATGAGAATCGTCAATAGAATGAGAGAAGCATTATTTCTGCTCTTCCAAAACTTTCCTTTGTCCGTCCAAATAACTTTTCTTGTGTCAAACACTAGTCTTTCTATGTCCACAGAGGAAATTATATTATATCATTTCTGTCGCTATATACAAGTAGTCAGATTAGTCAAACTTTAATATTTTGTTACTTCAAAGTCGATTACGCCTGGAATTATTTCCTTGAATGGCGAAATCTTCATTTTACCACAGAAAATCCTCCCATGCTATCGTTATTAAGTCCAAATAGAAGTGAATTTGCAAGATCGGTATAGGTCAGAAAAACTACCCTGATATTGACGTTAATCCCCTAAACAATAAATTTTTGACCCTTAATGTTCCCTCTCCTGTTTTGAATATTTATGTTTATGAATAGAATAGAATAGAATAGAATAGAATAGAATAGAATAGAATAGAATAGAATAGAATAGAATAGAATAGAATAGAATAGAATAGAATAGAATAGAATAGAATAGAATAGAATAGAATAGAATAGAATAGAATAGAATAGAATAGAATAGAATAGAATAGAATAGAATAGAATAGAATAGAATAGAATAGAATAGAATAGAATAGAATAGAATAGAATAGAATAGAATAGAATAGAATAGAATAGAATAGAATAGAATAGAATAGAATAGAATAGAATAGAATAGAATAGAATAGAATAGAATAGAATAGAATAGAATAGAATAGAATAGAATAGAATAGAATAGAATAGAATAGTGTGTTATGTTGGCAAATTTATGGCAGGAAATGCAACCGTTTTATATGTGTTGGTTTTTGGGAATGATGCCAAGTGTGTGAAACTGTACTTGGGTTGGCAACCCTTTGATTGAAAGTGAATTGGTTCATGTCGTGTCTGAGTTCATGATTACTATGATCAGCGAGTGAGTGATGTTGTCGACTTGTAAAATGTTGTAGTTTTCTTTACTTTATTTTCTGTAAGATTTAATGTTGAAAAACAGAAATGTAGTTGAACGTTTTGTTGTTGTGCAAAGCTGGGAGTTATGAATTTGTTTCACTTTTTCCATACAGGCCGATCGAACACTTTTTGTAGCATGTAGTGCGCAAAGCTGTGTGTTAGTATATGGTTCGGTGCACCCGGTAATGTTATGTTAGTCGATATGTTTGTTGCTTGAATGGGTACGTGTTGAGTCTGAGTTCATAGTCATGCGGATGTTTGCCGCTAGGTTTGTCTTATGTCTGAGGCGAGGATGTCTGGTTCGAAGATGTCTGGGGTTAGGTTGCAATAATCAGTGATTGCGTGGTGTAGGATATTGTAAATTTGTTATTTAAGAAATAGAAATATACACTGAGCGCCAAAAATGAGTAAACACCACTGAAATAATTCATTTTCTTAGGATAGTGAGAAAAGTAAATGAGAATAGTCGAATAAATTTCCAAAAATAAAAACGTTTATTTATTACTTATAAAATGTTAAAAAAAAAACAACAATTCATGATAAAGGAACTATTTTTATACTTAAGAACAAAACTGTTTTATACTTAAGAACAAAAGTGTTGACTCACTTATGGCGCTCACTGTAGTTGTACGTGTTGTTATTTTTTGTTGGTGCGATACATTTCAGTTAGTTCTGGTTTTGTGAAAATATAAATATAGAAATTGGTGTTTTTCTAAATCACTTAGCATGTGTTAACGAAATTAAATATTAATTGTCCGAATATCGTTTTCTTGTAATAATAAAATGCTGACACATTTGCAGACGGTCGAAAGTGGGACAACTACACATTGATGTTGTAAACAATAACAGCGCGAGTCATTATGATTCCATGCAATTTTCATTTACATATTTTTAAGTTTCGAAAGTAAAATATAAATATTATTTTTTTAATTTATTACGTAATTTCTTCATTTGAATTGGTTTTTAGTTTTAATAAAAAAACAAATATGTGTGGAGCGAACCGTTTTGTATCAAATTTGAGGTTAAATAAATTAAATAAAAAATTATATTTAAAAAAGTATTTTAATTTAAAAATAATTATATATAATAAAAAATAAATATATTTCTGCAAATCATTCTATTTCACTGTATATGCGCAATCTTCAAAGTCTTGAAGCCACTGGGATGACGTTCGCCCGAAAATTTCGAGATTGTATCTTTTATGTCCCTTAAGGAAAATGTTGATCCAGACTGTTTTGTAACATCAATTTGCCATACAACCAAAGCCGCTTCGCCATACTCGGCGAACATCGTCCCTAATGTTAAAATTATGGTAGTGTTCTGTCAACCATGCCTGTAAAATTGTCTTCGTTCCGTCCGCTTGTGACCCTAATTCTGTCAGTTTTCCTTGTAAACCCTCTACAGTAAGCGTCAAAATACCAAGCACTTCCATTTCGTTTACTATACCACTAAAAATTTAAAATAAAAAATCAAATGAAATTTCTAAATGAAAGTACAATAAATGTATTATAAAACACTAATTCAATTAAATATTTCAATGTAATGAGAAATGGTATAAAGTAATAATAATTTTGAATAACGTTAAAATTAATATAATTTTCAAAATGTTCTCTAGGTTTATAAGTTAAAAAATATTTCTTCTACAAACATTAACAAGTTTCTACGTTCCTTCATATTATTCAATGTTTTCCTATATACTTCAATTTACCATATACATACATTATATTCCTCCATAAATTTCTATTTTCTTTTATAAGCTTCAACTTCTATTCCCTTCTGTACACTTCAACTAACTTTTCTATACTTCTATTGCCTTCTATAAACTTCTAAGCATTCCTTACATTTCATTCGTTTCTCATGCAAAAAAATGTACTTTTATATTCAAACATCCAAACCTCTTCAAATTGTAGATATGTACATACTTTAGATAATTTCATTGGCTTTTCCATTTCATCTTTGCATAGATCTAGACATCGCCTTTCATATTTATTTTAGTTAATTTTACTTTAACCCTACGGGATCGCCTTACCCTTTCGGGTGCGATCCCACATATAAGTTAAGAATTTGCGCGTTACAAATTCTAAAAAAAAAAATTTTTAAATTTTTATTATTAAATTTTTGGTCTAACGACCAACTTTATTCAAAAAGTTACAAAACAAGAAGGGACTTAAGAACTAAAAATTTTCTTATTTTATACCAGCTTAATTACGTCAAAAGGTGGCGTGATAATCAGAAATCAGTTAAATAATCAGTTTATTGGCTCGATAATTATGAATGCAAGATCAACGATTTATTGCAGACGCTGATCTTACAATTTTACAATTATAAATTTAAAATTATTTATACGGTTCGTTAACTTCGTTTGAGTTAACTCTTCCCCACTTAAATCGATTGTCCTCAATCGGTATTAATATTTTAATGTTGAAATTTGGAGAAATTGTCCGCTTTTTGTATTTCGAACATTTTCTGTGGGTAATTTTGGTCCGGGTGAAAAATATAAATTTTTTCTGAACTTACTGATATTAACAAGAATGAATATTATAATGATAATGGAAAATACAATCGATATACCTGAACTTAAGCTAATTACATGCATTTCTTTACTCTTATGAACTATCTCCTTAATATTATCTTCATATTGCATTTGCTTTAAATAAAAAATTTCAGATCTAATTTCGCCATATTTTTATTTTCTTTAATTTTTGTCATTAAGTTAGGTAAAACTAATGTTTCATGCATTTTTAGAATAACATTTGTATAATTCGTATTTAATACAATAATGTTACAAATTTTAAACTTTATTAAGAATGTACCTTTTTGTTTTATTCTAAATTTACCGCAATCATGGGTTATATTCCCTTCAAAATTTTTAAACACAATTCCTTGAACAATTTCCACTACTTCAGGTTTTTCTGAAATTTCCAAGTTGCATTGCGCTTCCTTAAACCGTAAAATATTTTTAATACATTTATTGTCCAAGGCGATTAGATTTCTTTCTAAATCGCCTTTCACATGAACGTCGTAAATTTTATCAAAACCATCAACTAGTATGTATTTCCGATGTACTCAAAACAATGGATTTATTTAAAATATTTGCCTAGGCTCGAATTCTATTTTGGTTAGTGCCTTTGCGGAAAATTGAGTAATAAAGAGTGTCAAGATTATGTTATTATCCTGAAAAAGTACTACAACTTTCGTTTTCGTATAACTGTCATAGTCGTTGATCAATTTAACTTCTTTTTGTGTCAGAATATCGGTGGGGATAACCCCCAGTTTACAGAAAAAAATTATTTGTCCTACGTCATTTATATGGTCATTCAAAAGTGATATGTCATTGTTCATACTGTACGCCTGTTCAATAAATTGAACTTCGTCCTCCAATGTCTTTATTCGATTTTCCGTCACCCTTTTAAACTCGTTAATGTATCTACTGACCGAAGTTTGTTGCTTGTTTATATGCTCCGTAATATTTCTGATTTGTTCAACCATGAAGTTATTTATGTAGGATGGCAACCCTTATAGAATAGGACTCTGTAGTTTATTAATAGAATAATAGAAAGAAATTGTAAAGTATGAAGAAGAGAAATAAGGAAGTGTTTGGGTTTTTGCTTTTGAGTTTTTGTCAAGTCAGTTGAGCAGTCGCAGTCGCAGAAAAAAGTTGAAAAGTTGTGAAAATGAAAAGTCGAAGGTCTTTGAAAAAAAGTAAAGTTGAAAAATACAAAATTGTGAAAGAAAACTAAAGTTGTGAAGAACTGAAAAAAAAACTAAATTTGTAAAGAATTAAAAAAAAACTGAATTTATTAAAGAATTAAACAGAGGTTGAGTTTGTGAATTTTAAAATAACTGTTTTTCCCTTAATCTTTTTAAGGGCGAATATTAAATTAAATAATTTATAATTTAATGTAAAATTAGACACTTCAGGAATTAAAAAAAAAAGAACACTCGCGAACAAGACCAAAAATATTCGAAATTTAAATGAAAAGACCGAAGTCGTTTAGTTTACTAGTTCAACTGAATTCATTTATTTCATATTTCTTAAATCTAACTTATTCTATGTATTTAATCCTAACTGTATTATGTATTCAGCAACTCCGTTGCTTTATCTAACCTTGGACTACCTGTATCTCATATTATTTGTTCATTTACCTTAACGCTACTTTATTAATTATATTATTTTACTTTAGGGTAGTTCCTACTTCTAGTATTAGTATTATTATTGTATTATAAATTCATTTTTTTTATTATTATAGATATTTGGTATTATTATTTATATATAGAAGTTAATATAGTAAATATAGTTAGTTAATATAGAAGTTAATATAGTATTGATGGGAGCCAACATTCCGGCCCCATTGAAGGACTTCACGTCTTCAATTATATGGTAAAGGTGCCAATTTGTGGACCGGACGTTTATATACGCCGTTTCGAGTTGATTTGATTTTGATTACGGCCACGACTCTCCCGGTCACCCATTGCTGTGGCGGGCGATTGTCGTCGTGGATGATTACCACTTGACCTTCTTCGAGGTTGGGCATTTCTTGATGCCACTTGGCTTTGCTCTGCAGCCCGAGGATGTAGTCCCGAGACCAGGCCTGCCAGAATGTCTGCTTGAGATTGCAGAGCAGACGCCAACGCTTGCATAACTTCGCTTCTTTGTCTTTCACGCCTTCTGCGGATTCTGGCGGCAGCGAACGCAGACCCTCGCCTATTAGTAGATGAGCTGTTGTTAAGGCTTCTCCGTCGTTGGGGTCTGGAGACAGCGGTGCAATTGGACGACTGTTGAGCACCGCCTCTACTTCTGCGAGCATTGTTGCCATCTCTTCTTGCGTGAGCGCCATGTTGCCCACGGCTCGCAGAAGTAGGAACTTCGCTTGTTTGACAGCGGCTTCCCATAGTCCTCCGAAGTGCGGCGCCCGAGGTGGTATGAAGCTGAACTTCACCCCGGACGACGCTGCGTACGACTCGACGGCCTGTCGACTCTTGTCGAACGCTTGGTGCAGCTCTTTCAGTACGCGGCTGGCTCCGACGAAGTTCGTCGCGTTGTCGCAGTATATTTCTTTGGGTAGTCCTCTCCTGGCAGCAAACCTTTTAAAAGACATAAGAAAAGCATCAGAGGAAAGATCAGAGACTAATTCTAAATGTACTGCCTTAGATGTGAAACAAACGAAAACCGCTATGTACATTTTCAATGGCGGGCGCCCACGTATTCTCAAAGACACGTCAATAGGCCCAAAGTAGTCGACTCCGACTATTAAAAATGGACGCGAAGCTCTCACTCTATTAGTGGGTAAATTTCCCATTATTTGGGACATAAGCTTCGGTTTATAGCGGAAGCAATGTACGCATTTGCTAACTATCCTCTTGCATTCTTCTTTCGCATTCATCAACCAAATATTCTCCCGCGAAAGAGCTATGAGTGCTTTCGTACCAGCATGGCAATTCTCTAAATGTAAGTTTCGCAAATAAAGCGTGACAAAGCTATTTCTTTTCGGTAACAATAGTGGAAACTTGGTATTATACCCCAAGTCTGCATTTAGCAGTCTTCCACCTACCCTTATCAATGAAAACGATTTATCTTCCTCAACAAATGTGTGCATAAATGGTGTTAACCTCTGGATATTAGAGGGCAATACAAGAGATTTCTGAAGCTTAAGTATCTCCTCAGAAAAGTTAGTTTTCTGGATCGTTTCTACAAGTCGAAAGAAGGCCCATTTCAATTCGATTGCAGTAGGTTGACAATTTTTCACGACTTTGCGTTTCTTAAAGATGTCAACAAATCTGACCACAAACGCAGTGACTCGTAATAATTTTCCATACGAGGAATACTTTTCTATGAGATTCAACAAGCAATTTTGTGAATCCTCTACTGCAAGAAATACATTTGTTTTCCTTTTTTCCAACAGTATTTGGTTCTCTGTTAACTCGAAATGTTTATTAACAGGCCAGGAAGAACTGTCATCTAATAAGAATGACGGTCCCTCAAACCAGATCGATTGCTTCAATTCCTGGACGTCGCATCCCCGAGAAACAATATCAGCTGGATTATGGTCAGTTGGCACATGTCGCCATGAAATTTTTTCTGACCACTCCTGAATCTCAGCTACTCTATTCGATACAAAAGTAGCAAGGGAGGATGGATGGGTCTTTACCCAATGTAGAGTTATTTCCGAATCTGTCCAGAAATAAACTTGATCGATCTTAAATTTGAACATGAGCTTAATTCGAGCCCACAACTTAGCCAATAGGTGTGCAGCACACAGCTCAAGTCTCGGAAGAGATTTTGTCTTGAGTGGAGCAACTTTAGATTTTCCAGTGAGTAATCTGACAGTAACTTTGCCAGATTCGAAACTTCTTACGTAAATGCAACAGCCATATGCTCGCATTGAGGCATCAGCAAATCCATGTATTTGAATGTTTGCTGTGGAAGTTGTTTGGACGAATCTTGGGATTGTTATTGAATCGATCTCCATTAAATTAGATTTGAGATTTTCCCATGAAGTATCAAGTCTCATGGGAATCGATTCATCCCAGTCAAGTTTTTGAATCCAAAGTTCTTGTAGTAAGATCTTGGATTTTATACCAATAGGGCACAATAGTCCGAGAGGATCAAATAACCGAGAAGAAACTGACAATATGTTCCTTTTCGTAGCTTTCAAATCTTTGAAAGAATTCTCTAAATGAAACTTTAATGAATCATTCTTCGGACTCCAATGTAAGCCCAAAGCCTTAGCAGAATCGGAATCGCTGTGCAATAGCTTTTCACTTTGCAGAGTACTAATAGATTTAGGATGATTTGAAAACCATTTCGCCAGATTGAAACCAGCTGAACTTAGGATCTCGGTGACTTGATTACGAATTGTAATCAGATCCTCGTAACTTTCACCACCGGTTAACAAATAATCAACGTAAAAATCACTGCGAACAACTTTCGAACCAATAGGCAAAGTCTCTTTGTACAAGTCGCTTAACTCAATCAGACATCTTATAGCTAGAAATGGGGCAGAGGCTGTGCCATAAGTCACAGTGTTTAATCGAAACACTTGTAAGCTATCAGATGGATTCTGTCTCCAAAGGATTAATTGAAAATTCCTATCATTATCGTCGATCAAGACTTGACGTTACATTTTCTCGATATCTGCAGTGATTACGTACCGATGAAGCCGAAAACGGATGAGTGTAGAATACAATTCTTCTTGAATGGTGGGACCAACCACTAACAAATCGTTCAGTGATACATGAGAAGAAGTTCTACACGAAGCATCGAAAACTACTCGAAGTTTAGTAGTTGTACTTTGAGGCCGCAGAACACATTGGTGGGGTATAAAATAGTGAGGAGAAACAGGCATATTATCCAAAAGTGACATATGTCCCAAATTGAAATACTCTTTCATAAAGTCATGATACATATGCCTCATCGTGTCGTCCTTAGACAGTCTTCGTTCCAACGAAAGGAATCGTCTTTTCGCGACTTCGAACGAAGAACCTAACACTTTTGCATCAGACTTGAAAGGCAGTGAGACTACAAATCGTCCTGACGCTAAACGTCGTATTGAATTTCTAAATTTATCCTCACATTGTTGCTGCTCCTCTGAATAAATTTTCCTTGATTCATTTGGAAGTTCCTCCAGTTCCCAGAACTTCCTAACTATTGAATCAATATTGCTCTCGTTTTCTATCGAAGTACTCAAATGACAAACGCTAGAATTAATGGAGCCCTTTGATTGATTGCATTTGCCAGTGACAATCCAACCAAGTGAAGTTTTCTGAAGGATTGGAAGGCTCGGGCCAGATTTTATCTGACCAACACACATTAACTCGAAGAAGATTTCTGCTCCGATAAGCAAATCAATTTTGCGTGGTTTATGGAAGCACGGATCAGCTAACTTTATATTGTTAGGAATATGTAAGCCGGTTGTATTTATAACACTATCAGGTTGGAAATTAGTTATTGAACTCAGTACCCAAAATTTCGCATTAAATTGAGTAGAGTTAACTCTCGACGTGACTGTATGAGAGTTTAACTTTTTATTTAAAGTTAAACTTATTACCACTTTTTATTTAAAGGACACTGAAGTTTTAATAGCTTTGTTCAAATTTTATTTCAAATTTTAATAATAATTAAGTTTAAACAATAGTAATTTAATCCTGAATATAAGACTTCTATTCGCAGCAAGGCAGTAAAAGTAAGTGACTTTAAAATATTATTCTAAATAAGAGCAAACATTAAAAGAATCAAAAAAATGTGTAACAGTAATTAATTTTCTTTTTGTTCAATCTTATAACAAGTGCATATTACAGACATACTAACAAATGTATTAACATACGTACATACATTTGTATTAACGCAATGCAGAAAAACCAGTATTTTCATAATTTGCAATTACATCAATTATGATAAGAATAATACAAAATAAATAACAACAACAACATGTTAATATGCGTGAAGTATTATGTACTGTTCACACTAGCATTGAAATTGAAGATAAGCAAAATTAAATAAATGAAAGAAAAATTACGTAAATTATTAAAAATAAAATACAAATATTATTTTATTAAAATTGTTCACCAACATTCTCCCCCACTAAGGACGACAGTACTTAAACCAGGGAAGAATCAGCGTTATCATGAAGTTGAGATCTGGAACCGTTCTCATGGTCATCAAAAGAATCATTTATAGGTAGTAGTGCAATTTTTGAAATTGGACGTTTAAAGGTTTTACCGTGTGACAATAGAGTGACTACCCTTACACAATCATCTTTGCCAGGATGAACATCTTGGATGCGAGCAAGTAGCCATTCACCTGGGGAGCTACGTTCATCGAGTACCACCACTAAATCTCCAACTTTAGGGTTTTCTTTTATTTTGAGCCATTTGGGTCTAGATTGAACTCTACATAACCATTCGTTAGACCACCGTCGCCAGAAGTGCTGTTTTAGCTTTTCTACAGTCTTCCATCTATTTAGTCGATCAATGTTGGCATCGAGTAAATCTTCTTCTGGTATACACAGACTAGGTTCTCCAATCAAGAAATGAGCTGGAGTAAGCGCATTGCAGTCTGTTGGCTCTGAGCTTAGAGGACATAACGGCCTTGAATTTAAACAGCTCTCGATTTGAGCTAAAAGCGTGGAAAGCTCCTCAAATGTTAAAATACGACCATGCATCAGTCTCTTTAAATGATATTTAGTAGATTTAACGCCGGCCTCCCAAAGACCACCAAAATTTGGAGAGGCTGGAGGTATAAAGTGCCATTTTGTACCATTTTTTGCCAGTCGATCAGTTATTTCATCTGGGATCGATGATTTGCTTTGATTATAAAGAATTTGTAACTCTTTATCGGCTCCAACAAAGTTTGTGCCACAATCGGAGTATAAGTCCGTGCAACAACCACGACGGGACACGAAACGTCTAAATGCTGCCAGGAAAGCATCGGTTGATAAGTTTGTTACCGCCTCTAAGTGTAGTGCTTTCGTAACCATACAGATAAACAGACATATGTAACCTTTAGTTGCTACAGAATTCCTTGCAGTTGACTGCTTTATGATAATTGGACCGGCATAATCAACACCGCTGTGTTTAAATGGACGTGCCGGTTTAAGGCGAACACTTGGAAGGTTTCCCATCATCTTTTGGGCTGCCTTTGCGTTATATTTGAAACACGTTACACATTTTCGCAAGATTAGCTTAGCAATGCTTCTACATGAAATTATCCAGTACCCACGTGAGACATAAGCTTGCATTTGGATTAAACCGCCATGTAAAGTTTTTATATGTGCATCTAGAAATATTAAATAAGTTAAAGGATTTTGTTTCTTTAATAAAATTGGGTGTTTGGAACTATAATTAAGGTCAGAATTTTGAATTCTACCACCAACTCTGAGTAATTGAGAGGAATCAAAAAATGGGGACAGTTGTGCCACAGCGTTGTTTTTCATTATTCGACCCTTCTTTTGTATCTCGAAAATTTCCTGTGAAAAATCTACCTCTTGAGAAATTTTAATAATTCTTATACGAGCACGTTTAAGTTCTTCAGTTGAAAGGAACCCTGTCATCTTACCATTACCTTCAATTTGTGATTTTTTGTTGTTCTGGGTGTTGTGTTTGAAGCGAAAAATATATGCAGTGACACGTATTAGCTTACAAAACGAAGAAAATCTTGTTAATAATTCTGGATATTGTTTTATTTCTGTCACTACAGAGTGAGCATTAAAATTTGATTTGGGTGAAACTTCACTAATTTCATTATAATTTAATTTGGGTTGTTTTGGCCAGTTTTCCAATGGTTTAACTAACCATTTAGGGCCGTGCCACCATAAGTCATGTTCAACTAATTCCTTCGACGATATGCCACGTGAAGCGCAGTCAGCAGGATTTTCACTTGTTGATATGTATCGCCACTGAGAAGTACTAGATCTGCGTTGAATTTCCGCAACTCTATTGCCAACATATACGGGCCACTTAGACGACTGACCACGTATCCATGAGAGCACAGTTGTGCTATCAGTCCAATAGTAAACATTTGAAATTTCTTGATCAAGTGAAGATATAATTAGATCTACGAGTTTTGTCAATAAAGTTGCACCACATAATTCCATCCGTGGTATAGTTAACCGTTTAATAGGACCCACCTTAGTTTTTGCTTGAATTAAGTATATTTTTGTTTCTGAACCAGAAAGAGTTTTAGCATAGACTGCAGCAGCGTAGGCTAGTTTAGACGAGTCCGAAAAACCATGAATTTCAATTTTAGTACATTTAAATGTTCCAAGCCAACGTGGTATTTTAATATTCTCAAGATATTTTAAATTTGTACGATATTCTAACCACCCTTTTTCAATATCATCAGGGAGGCGATCATTCCATTCAACGCCAAGTAACCACAAATTTTGGAACTCAAGTTTTGCAAGAATTGTAGTAGGGGATAGCCAGCCAAGTGGATCGTATAATCTAGCTGAATCTGAGAGCAAACTTCTTTTTGTAACTATTGAAGTATTTTCAAAATTAATTTTAAAAGAGAAACAATCATCTATCGTGTTCCATTGTAGACCAAGAGCCTTCACAGTATTGGGTTGATTTAATTCAAACGTTTCAGAATTTTCTCTAAACTCTAAAGGGATCAAATCTAATAATTCCTTTGAATTTGTTGTCCATTTACGCAGATTAAACTTTCCTTCATTGAGCAAACTGCATAACTGAGTGTGTAATTGATAGGCATCTGATAAGCTGTCAGCGCCAGAAATGACGTCATCGACGTAAGTATCAGAATTAAGAACACTGCAGGCCAAGGGATATTTTTCTTTTTCATCTACTGCTAACTGTTGTAGAACTCTAATCGAAAGAAAAGGCGCGGGCGTAGTACCATAAGTAACCGTAGAAAGCTTGTAAATTGAAATCTCTTCAGAACCAATATTTCTCCATAAAATCTGTTGATATTTTCGTTGCTCTTGAACGACAAGTATTTGTCGAAACATTTTCTCTAAATCTGCCCGAAAACCAATTTTGAAACGTCTCCATCGATTTATAATTGTCGGTAAATCATTTTGCAATGCAGGGCCAGGTGCTAGTTCCTCATTTAACGAAGATTGAGCAGAACGCTTACAGCTACCGTCAAAAACAACCCTTAGTTTAGTAGTAGAGCTACTTTCTCTCAATACACCATGATGAGGTAAAAAGAAACCATTTTTATCTAAATCACGAGGATAAGTGCCAATCTTTTCCATATGCCCAAGACGTTCGTACTCTTCCATAAAATCCGTATAAAGTTTTCCATAATTTTTATTAAGTTTACATTTTGATTCGACGTTTTTCAAGCGAGAAAGTGCAGCGTAGTCTGTATGTTCGAAAACTGGAAGCGGGAGACCCCTAAGCAGTGATTTGAATGGTAGTGAAACAGTATAACGGCCAGATGAATCACGTGTAGTAGTGTTTTTAAAATGTTGCTCACATAATATTTCTTCCTCTGTTAAAGTCCTTTTTTCTAAAATTTCCTCCTGCTCCCAAAATAATTGTAATTGCTTATCTAAGGAGCAAACATTAGCAGTAATAGCATGTTGATATGAGTTATTAGGAGTTGGGCCAGAAACTATCCATCCGAAATGTGTAAGTTGCAAGAATAAGCCGCCGTCAAATTTATGGTGCTGAGGTAATACAATATCTCCGTAAACATCTCCTCCTAACAACAGGTCAACCTCACCAGGTTTTAAAAAATGGGGATCAGCCAAAGAAAATCTATTCAAATTGGGTAACAAGTTTTCATTTATTGCCATAGGTTGATAACCCGATATCTTTGGTAACACTACAGCTTCACAAAAGATTTTAAAATTAGTTTCAGTTCTCGAATAGATTGAAAAATTAACAAATTTTCTTGAAATAGTAGGTTGCTCTCCACCTACTCCACTTATTTCAACAAAGCCCTTTTTGAAAGGTAAGTTTAATGCATCAGCAGCCTTTTTAGTTATAAATGTAGCCTGAGCACATTGGTCCAGAAGAGCACGTAAAATAATTTCACCCCGCGGGGTTTTAAGAACAACACGCAGTGTAGCAAGGAGAACTTGGGGCCTTTTTATACTACTAAATGTTCTACCATGATCGGCGACATGGGCAATGATGTTATTAAACAATTGAGAAGACGAAGATGTTTGAGCATTCGTCACAGTTTCAGAGGGTTTAGATATAGTTGAACGGTCTATAAAATATTCATTGTGAACAGTGGTATGATGGTTTTGTTGACAGACTTGACAACGTGAAGTTACACGACAATTGTTACTAAAGTGGCCTGGGGTTAGACAATTTCTACATATTCCCTTAGTATTTATAAAATCTCGTTTCTCAGAAGATGGCAAAGCAGAAAACTTAAAACATTTAAAAAGAAGATGGCGTTTATTGCAGCAAGGGCAGTTAGAATCAGAATTTGTAGAAATAGCATTTACGTAACGTCGAGAATTACTTTTGACTTTATTTGCCTGTTGTGGAGTTTTTGGTTTTAAACGAGAAACATTAGGGATTGAATCAGTCTGGTCAGAAATAGTTTCTAATGTTCGAAAAGTAGATTCCAAAAACTTAAATAAATCTTCAATTGGAGGGATTTGAGTCGATGCCTTGAGTGACTGCTCCCACTCCTTACGCGTTTGTACATCTAACTTATTTACCGTCATATAAATAAGCATAGCATGTTCTCCTTCGGTATTTACTTTTAATGTACGCAGCAGAGCGATACTAGTTCTGGTTGTATCCAAAATTGTTTGAATACTCTTTGAAGTGCCATCAGAAATAGGTATAGAAAATAACTTCTTAAAAATAGTGTCGACTATTTTCCTTTTATTATGATACCTATTTTCAAGAGCGGTCCATGCTAAAGCATAGCTTGAATCCGTTGCTTGATACTCATTCACGATATCCAACGGAGTTCCTTTACAAGAACTTTTCAAAAAACAAAATTTTTGTACACCAGTTAGGTTAGAGTTATTATGTACTAGAGACACAAACATATCCTGAAAGGACATCCAAGTTAAATAATCACCATTAAAAGTTGGTAAATCAATTTTCGGTAAACGAGCCTGAACCGAAAATGAATCATTTCTAGAATTAGAGGGACCAACAAAAGTGCTTGATTGAATTCCAGGAGAACTAGAGCCAGGAGTTTCCAAAATATCCAGTATTTGGCTTTTCAGAGCAAAAAATTCATCTTGAAATTGATAATATACATCGTCTTTGAAATATGGAATGTCTTCAGTATTAACGGTATTATCACGAACTACAGAACATAGTTGAGTATTTCCTTTTTTAAACTGAGCAAAATTCGATTCTATTTCATCTAAAATTGATTGTGCAAAACCATGCGTTTTATGCTCTTTTGAATTATATAACCTAGCCGTTCGCTTTAAGTTCGAAAATAAATCCTTTTGTTCTTCAATGATATGGTGAAAATCCGCCATTTTGTTCGAAACACTTTTTACTAATACTTTTATATAACAATACAAAATTTCATTTATACATACAGTTTTCCAGAAAACCACAAATTTCGGCAATAGTAACGCAGAGTTCAAACCTTAACCTTTTTATTTTATCAGGTTCCACCTTCCAAAACACCTTCCAATAGCACAACCAATAGTAGAAATTAGCCAAAGAATTCCGAAGCCAAATCCAAACTTTACAGCAATAGTTCTAAGTTAAGATATTTCAAGTCGTTTACAGTAATGAGGTTCCAAGTCGTTGCTCCAATTTCCAATCACTAAATCACCAGTCCCGGGTTTCGGCACCAAATAATGTATGAGAGTTTAACTTTTTATTTAAAGTTAAACTTATTACCACTTTTTATTTAAAGGACACTGAAGTTTTAATAGCTTTGTTCAAATTTTATTTCAAATTTTAATAATAATTAAGTTTAAACAATAGTAATTTAATCCTGAATATAAGACTTCTATTCGCAGCAAGGCAGTAAAAGTAAGTGACTTTAAAATATTATTCTAAATAAGAGCAAACATTAAAAGAATCAAAAAAATGTGTAACAGTAATTAATTTTCTTTTTGTTCAATCTTATAACAAGTGCATATTACAGACATACTAACAAATGTATTAACATACGTACATACATTTGTATTAACGCAATGCAGAAAAACCAGTATTTTCATAATTTGCAATTACATCAATTATGATAAGAATAATACAAAATAAATAACAACAACAACATGTTAATATGCGTGAAGTATTATGTACTGTTCACACTAGCATTGAAATTGAAGATAAGCAAAATTAAATAAATGAAAGAAAAATTACGTAAATTATTAAAAATAAAATACAAATATTATTTTATTAAAATTGTTCACCAACAGTGACAGTTAAATTAACGCAAGATTTCGAAAGTGAATTTGCTTGACCAATGCCAGTTAAATTCAGTCTGCCTCCTTCTCTTTTTAAACGAAGTAGCTGCGCAAGTTCCTCAGTTATTAGATTTGGTTGAGATCCGGAATCCAAAAGTGCTCTCGCTAGTATCAATTTACCAGAGCTACTTCTTACACTGACTACTGCTGTCGCGAGAATAACTCTCTCATCGGACGAAGAATAGTTCACCGATCCATGTGAAGTTGATGATTGTTCAGTGTAGATGTTATTTGAACTTGCACTTGTAATGTACCTATGTAGCAATGAATTGTGTGAGCTACCACAAATTCTACATTTGGATGAGGTACACTTCGCTACTGTATGTCCCCTTTTCAGACAATTTATACACGCTGGCACTGATTTAATAAAGTCAAATCTTCGACTTACTGGCTCAGCAGTGAATGAAGGGCAATTATTAATATTATGCTGAACAGATTTACAAAATAAACATTTGTCAGCAGACAATTTAGATTTCGATACATTTAGTGAGGCTCTATTATTTCTCCTCGGAAAATGTTCAGTTCTTTGATTATCAAACCTCGGCCTTGAACTTGAAGACTCATCAGCTGCAATATGCTGATATCGTTTGTTCAAGGCGGATTCACAGTCTGACCAAAGGTGAAGATTATCAAAGTCAAGATGTTCTTCCCATTTCGATTTGGTGACTGGGTCCACTTTTGACATCACTAAATGTATAAGGATAGCATTTGTAATCTTTTTATCGTCACCAATTGACAATAAAGAATCGTATATCGCGGATACTGTGTCTATCATGCTTCGCAAAGCACTAGCCGAAGGTTTTGCAATTTGTGGCAAATCGAATAGTTTTCTTATGTTGTCAAAAAATATAAGACATTCATTGTCATAAACCTTCTTCAGACTGGCTATTGCTTTGGGGTAATTTTCTTCCGTAATCTGAAAAGCTTTTACCGCACCCAAAGCTTCGTCGGACAAGCATGATATCAAATGATTAAATTTCTCAATGTCTGTCAACGTCGGATCATTGTGGACCAAATTCTCAAACAAACTCATAAAATTTTTATAATCGGAATATTTTCCGCTAAATTTGGGAAGTTTCATGTTTGGGAGCCTCGACTAATGTGGTTGCCCGAAAAAGGACACTTCTGGCACATTTGATTGCCTATTCTTAGACAGGAGGCTCAAAAATAATGATTTAGTGGTCACACAAATGTCCTCAAGCTGAGCTCTGTCATCGTTTTCGGCATCCAAATTATCCACATCGGACTGGAGCTTCATAGCTTGGTCAATATAACCTTTCAATATGTCCAATCGACATTCCAACTCGATTGGATTAAAGGAAATCGTCTTTTCCACAATGGATTGACGAATTCGAACTATGTTCTCAACAATTTTCGATTTCTTCGAAATCAACTTCTCCAAACTTTCCGATTTGGAGGGAGAATCTTGTCTCTTCCTACTAGTCATTTTCAATTAACTTATGAAATCAAAGCAAATCGTAAGAAACCAAATTAATTTATTGGTTAAATGAAATTCCCAAAGGACGAATGATTTGCTGTGGACTAGAAGAGTTAACGAACTTATCAAACTCTCGTCGATTACAAAAATATTCGGGTCTGTGTTCTATTCTAGTTTCGTTATCGCGATTTCCCTAGATGCTGGTTCCACAGTCAAAATAACTAAATAGCAATATATGTATATTTTCCCCACAGCCTTTGATAAATGTAAAATTTATCAAGTCAAATGATGAATTTGTTCTTTCCTTTATAAAACAACAATCAAACAATTAACTAAAATTGTATCGAATTGTTGTCTGGAAATTAAATTCCGTATACAGTGTGAATAGTCCCACTGTAAGCAGCTGTGCAATATATAATTTATAAGCCGCTGTGAAATGTATATACTGTGAATGGTAAGGGAACGACGGAATGGAACACTGATCATATGCAATTTATATTCAGCGAACCAAACAAGAACAAGCGAAAAAACAATTTGGTAAAAATAAAAAATTGTAAAAATAATTCGCGAATATATTCGTAAAAATTTTCATAGAAAATGTAAATTATTTTAAATAAATGTAATGACGGTAGAAAGTTCGGTGCATATATATACAAATAATAATTAAAATAATTACTTTCGCGTTGAATAGTAATTTATACGCAATTGTGTGTACGACAACAAAAAAAACACGGTTTTCACAAGATAAGGGCGGTAAATATATAAAGTTCAATTCTAAAGGTAAATAAATGAATAATTTCAAATATCTAAAAGTATAAAATATATTATTTGTGTTCAAACTTAAGTTGCGAAACAGTTTTTGAATAGATTACAAAAACCTCTTAAATTTGAGTAACTTGCAAATTTAAGGAACCAACACAAATATATTTTATACTTGTTACCTCGGATTCGGAACTAATGTCGGAAGTGCGTTCCTTTTTACAGATGATACAGCGGCAACGGGGCATCTGTGCAGAAATTAGAAGTCTTCCTTCAAAATATTGGGTTGAGGGTTGATTTGATGACCTGACGTCCTCTTGGTATGATGTGATGTATGTTGTGGTTGTTTTGATTTTCACTACACTGCACTACACTTTATAGTTTTATATATGAGATATGTAAGTTTGTTTGTACTTCTAATTATTATTATTTTTATTGTATATATACATATTTTTTTTTATATTTCAATTCAATTCAATTCATCAACTTTCACACTATTTTATTTCTTTTTCGAGCTGATGGCCTTTGCAGCTAGTGCTCCTTAACTAAATATAATCCTTGGATTTATTCCCTTGGTTCGTTTATGTTAATTTGTAACACTTGTTATATGTATGTTTTTTTTTTATCACTTTAGATTTTTTTTTTGTGTTTTAATTTTTATTTATTATTTTTTTAATTTTGTATGTGTTTGTAAATTTGGTTTATATGTTTCAATTATTTTAAAAATGAAATTTACACTGGCGCATAGAAAAATTTTATATAATTTGTAAAATTCACCGCGCGAATTTTGGCCTTTTATCGAATTCTCCGACGAGATCACTGATGTTTTAAATATATGTAATTAATCTTATTCTTGTTAAATATAATTAGTTTGAAATAGCTTATCAAATTTTGTTTTTTATAAGATTAATCACTTATTTATTTTTTAAATTCACTTTTGTCCCTGCTCGGGCGCCAAAATGTTTTTCCCTTAATCTTTTTTAAGGGCGAATATTAAATTAAATAATTTATAATTTAATGTAAAATTAGACACTTCATGAATTTAAAAAAAAAGAACACTCGCGAACAAGACCAAAAATATTCGAAATTTAAATGAAAAGACCGAAGTCGTTTAGTTTACTAGTTCAACTGAATTCATTTATTTCATATTTCTTAAATCTAACTTATTCTATGTATTTAATCCTAACTGTATTATGTATTCAGCAACTCCGTTGCTTTATCTAACCTTGGACTACCTGTATCTCATATTATTTGTTCATTTACCTTAACGCTACTTTATTAATTATATTATTTTACATTAGGGTAGTTCCTACTTCTAGTATTAGTATTATTATTGTATTATAAATTCATTTTTTTATTATTATAGATATTTGGTATTATTATTTATATAAAGAAGTTAATATAGTAAATATAGTTAGTTAATATAGAAGTTAATATAGTATTGATGGGAGCCAACAATAACTTTAAAACCATTTTTTTTGTAAATTTCTTAAATATCTTAAAAACATTAAAATCGAAACTGAATTTTAAAATAAATAAAAAACTAAAAATAATATTAAAAATAAAAGATCCGAGTGTTTTTATTTAAATATTATAAAAACATTCTTACATTTGGGGACTCAACCGTCCAAACTTGTATAAAATAAAGTTTTAAAAGTGGTGACAAAAAGTGTTGTGTTTGTGCTAATAAGTTCTGTCGAACAAAAAGAAAAAACGGTTTAAAGTAGCGGTAAACTAAAAAAAGAACCAGAACATTCGGACTAGCAACACAACAGCTTAAAAGTTACAGCATACACATACGAAAATAAGAACAAAAGAAAATTAACAAATCAAGGTCAGTGCCAAGTCAAAGAGAAAGACATCAAAAGAAAAACCGTTTTAATGCCTACAAGCGAAGAGAAAAACATAAAGGCTCAATCATATACTCTTCGATCAAAAGTTAAAGAGACAGAAAAGAAGTTAAAAAGCGAAAGTGAATTGAGTGAAAGAGAATTAAATGTTGAAGAAGCTGTAATAAGTGAAATTGATAATAATATACAAGAACCTAAGATGGCGACAAATATTGACGTAGCAGAATTAGTTAAATTACTTACATTGCAAACAAAGATTAACAGTGAAAACAATAACAATATTACATTAGACGCTTTTGCAAAAATAATGAGTGAGTTTGATGGTGCAAACATACCGGTAGAACAGTGGTTTAAAATTTTCGAAGACAATGCGAATGCGTACGGTTTAAACAATAAACAAAAATATGTGCAAGCGCGAAATAGAGTTGTCGGTTTGGACAAAATGTTTTTAGAGACGGTAAATATTAGTGATTACGAACAATTAAAAGAAGCTCTCATTACAGAGTTTAAGCGCGAATATGATAGTGGTGAAATACACAAAATGTTGTCTATGAGAAAAAAGGATAAAAATGAATCATTTCATGAGTACATGTTAACTATGCGAAAAATTGCATCTCTCGGTAATATCGAAGAATGCGCTATAATTCGTTATATAGTTGACGGTTTACCGGCTAAAAACGTTTTTAAACAAAATTTATATGCGGCAAGAAAATTTAAAGAACTGCGCGAAAATTATGAAATCTACGAACGTGTAAATACGGATAATTATTTTTATAATAAAAAAGAATTTAAATCATATGTCAACAAAACAAATGTGAATAAAGTGCATTGTTATAATTGTGGATCTAGAGATCATAAACGTAGTGAATGTAAAGCTGATACACAACGTTTTAAATGCAACAGGTTCGGACATGTCGCAAAGAACTGCAGAGAAAATAATGTTGTTACCAAAGAAGTTAATTTAATAGTGAATCAAGAGAGATATAAAGAATTTAATATAAAAGGACAAATTTTAAACTGTTTTATGGACACTGGATCAGACGTTTCAATTATGAAGTATGATCTGTATACAAATAAATTTAATAATTGTGAAATGAAAAATTGTAACTCAGTGCTAGCTGGACTGTGTAATATGCGGACAAAAACATACGGTTTTATTCAATGTAATGTGAAAGTAGGTAATGTTGAAACTGAACAAAATTTTTTAATAGTACCAAATCGGGCAATGAAATGTGACGTGTTAATCGGCTATGACTTTATTCAAAAATTTAAAACGACAATAAATAAAGATTATTTTCAATTCGAATATGATGATGGAAAAAACACAAATGAGTTTAATGTCTATAATATTAATGCATTCGAAATCGACGTTACGAAAAAGAAATAAAAAATTGTGTTTTTAATTTTAAACCGACAGACAATGGTAAAAAATCACCGGTAGTAATGAGAATTATTCCTAATGACATAGTTAAACCGTTTCGACATACTCCAACTAGATTATCGTTACAAGAAGAAAGTGTTGTGAATTCACAGGTAACAGAATGGCTTAAAAGTGAGATAGTAAGAAAATCGTTTTCGGAATTTGCAAGTCGAGTTATCGTTGTTAAATAGAAATGCGGGGATTATCGTGTCTGTGTAAATTTTCGGCAGTTAAATAAAATGGTTCTAAAAGACTGTTTTCCTGTTCCTATAATTGATGATGTGTTAATGAAACTGCAAGGTGCAAAGTATTTTGTAACAATGGACTTGGAAAATGGCTTTTTCCATGTGCCAGTAGAAGAAGAAAGCAGGAAATATACGGCTTTTGTAACCAAACAAGGTCTCTTCGAAATTAATCGAGCACCTTTTGGATTCTGGAATTCGCCAGTAAACTTTATAAGGTATGTTAATTTCATATTTCAAGATCTTATTAATGCTGATGTGATGGAGATGTACGTTGATGACATCGTAATATACGTGTGTCAAGTGCAAACAGCAATCAACAGCTGCATTCACAGTTCAACAAAAAATACACCATTTCAAATACTATTCGGAGTAAAGATGAAAACCAGCTTAAGTGAAAAGAAAAAAGAAAGATTTCGACAAAAAGCGCAAAGTTTCAAATACATATAGAGTTGGTGATTTAGTAGCTGTCAAAAGAACACAGTTTGTAGCAGGAAGAAAACTAGCGAGTGAATTTATGGG
This sequence comes from Sarcophaga subvicina, assembly GCA_936449025.2. NCBI lineage: Eukaryota > Metazoa > Arthropoda > Insecta > Diptera > Sarcophagidae > Sarcophaga > Sarcophaga subvicina. The sequence continues at coordinate 59,443,655 of OW388082.2, read as the reverse complement.
TCCTTATAAGGTGGAAAAGGTTAAATGCAACAATAGATATGAAGTGGTAAAAGCAGCCAATGTTGAAGGTCCGAATAAAACATCTACCAGTTATGATTTTATGAAGCCGTGGGTGAATGACGAAGATGCGAATTCTGTACTGTCATCTGGGACAGATGGGTATCAGGATGGCCGAATGTAGGATGGCAACCCTGATAGAATAGGACTCTGTAGTTTATTAATAGAATAATAGAAAAAGTTTTAAAGTATGAAGAAGAGAAATAAGGAAGTGTTTGGGTTTTTGCTTTTGAGTTTTTGTCAAATCAGTTGAGCAGTCGCAGTCGCAGAAAAAAGTTGAAAAGTTGTGAAAATGAAAAGTCGAAGGTCTTTGAAAAAAAGTAAAGTTGAAAAATAGAAAATTGTTAAAGAAAACTAAAGTTGTGAAGAACTGAGAAAAAAACTAAATTTTTAAAGAATTAAAAAAAACTGAATTTATTAAAGAACAGAGGTTGAGTTTGTGAATTTTAAAATAACTTTAAAACCATTTTTTTTTGTAAATTTCTTTTATTTAAAATTATATCTTAAAAACATTAAAATCGAAACTGAATTTTAAAATAAATAAAAAACTAAAAATAATATTAAAAATAAAAGATCCGAGTGTTTTTATTTAAATATTATAAAGACATTCTTACATTATTTATATGCGTCAAATTGCTTTGTCCTGTATATGTAATTCTCTCGTTGCTATGTATTTCGTTTATTGTGTTTAGTATTTCTTGTTCATCGTCGCTGTCCATAGTACCCGCAACGTATTTTAGTCCTTTCCCTAAAATGCTGCATAGTCCTCGTTTTGTTTTAGAGTGGATGTGAAAGTTATTTATTCTTGCATTAAGTAAAATAAAATTTTTGTTTACTGTGTCCAGGAGTCGTTTTTCATCAAATGAAATTGCTGTTAGTGACTTGATATTGTCGGATATAATGGATATTGTCTCTTCGTAGGCAGTCAAGTTGATGAAGTGAAGAATTTTGTTGCAGTGACTGATTATTTTCAGTTCTCTTGTCTTAAATGGTATATAACCATTGTTATTGGTTAGGTGCTGTATGTCGAGATGCTGAGCAGTGACTGCCAGTATCCATGTCAAAATTGTGAATATTATCATCTTCTGTCCAGTAACAAGAGATATTAAAGAAAATGTTATGGGTTTATATGGATTTCTTCAAGATTGCTTTATATTCTTATGGGCAATTTTGCCCGACTTGGTTTTCACTGTTGTGTTATAATTTTGAGTCACTATTTCTGTTCTAAACCTAGCTGTTAGTTTATTCCCTAATCTTCTATTAATTTTGACAAATATTTCATCTCCCTTTATATATTCTTTTGAAGTGATTCTATTTTTATTGTGGTATGCAAGGTCATTCATTTCTTTTTTGAGAGCTTTTCTATAGTTTCCTTCCTATCCTTTTCAAGTAACCTTGGGTCACTACTCACTCTTCTGCCAAAAAATACTTCCATAGGTCTTTTGATTGTAACCGTGTGAATTGAAAAATTATATTATTTTACTGACCTATCTAGTAGTTCGTGAAAAGTTCGGTGTACCCTTTCCTCTTTAAGGAAACGCATAATTTCTTCTAGAGTTGAATGGAATCGTTCAACTTGTCCGTTGGAACAATCTGTATTCCAAACTCAGTTTCAATCATGAATTTTATGGATTCTGAGTTAAACGATTTCTCGTTATCCATGACTAATGTTTCAGGAAGTAGTGAAGAAATAAGGTCTCTCAATGGTTGCCGCATGTATTCTATAGCTCTGGATTTGATGGGTTTTGCTATAGCATATTTTGAAAATTTATCAATCGACGTCAACACTAATTCTTTTCCGATAACAAATATATCTAAATGAACCAACTGACTGACTGTGGTATGGTCGTAGGTTGAATTTGAGGCTTCATTGGGTGACGATCATACTTATTTTCTTTACATATGACGCATTTTTTTATTATCTTTTTTATTTTATTTGCCATAGATGGAAAATAATATTTTTCAAGAATTTGAGTCCGATTCTTCTTGCAATTTCTATGTGCACTTCTTCACCAGTTATACCGTCCACCATTATTTGCGTAAATCTTATTTTATATCTTCCGAAATGCAATGGGTAGAGTTCTTGTATTTTTCCCATAATCCGTTCCTCCGTTTTAATGCAATTTATCACCGATGGGTTTAAGTATCTTTCCAAAATAGAAATTAATTTTTCTTCGGAATAATCTTGCTCTGTTATAATATGGCGGTGGTATGTGGGGAAAACTGTTTTAAATTGACAAGATGCCATCACGTCTCTATTCAAAAGTATTTGATTTTTAAAAGCATTAATAGGTGCCTCTACGCTATAAATTAAGTTATGTGACGAACTTCCGTCTGAATTCGTTGCTATTGACAATGTACATAGTTCTGGTTCTGCTATCCTGGAAAGAGCATCAGCTACAACGTTTGTCCTTCCCGGTTTGTAGAGCATTTCATAGTTATATTCTTCGAGTATGGCCTTCCATCTCTTCATTTTACTGTTGTTATTTTTGTCGCTCAACGCGTAGGTTAAAGCAAAGAAAATAAAGTATAAAGAATGTGCATTTTACATATTTTGGAATATTTTTCAAAAATATTACATGACGCGGGGGGAAAGATAGAAGGGAAGGATACAGAAACCAAGAGCGTAACAATGCGTTGTTCTCATCGTGCGTTCTTGTTGTTTGACCCCCTTTTTTATTTTTCTGGTGTTAAAAACAGACGTCGGCACCAATGTCCCTCAGGGGAAGAACATCTTCGGCTTTTTACACACATAGGACACGAACATCAAGAATGTTCGTTAAAAAGAGCGTAAAAATCTTGTCAGCTTTTAAAGAAGAAGGTTCATGTCGCTTTTTTCAGACTTCAATTATACACCCAAAGAAATATCACAGTAGTATTCACTAATATCAATGAGAAATGATTTCGATTTTTGGAAGAATACTTGCCAAGTTAAATACGGTGTCTTTAGGGATTTAGAGCAGTACAATTTTTCTATATTTTCCGCTCACATATACATATTATTGGGTTAATAAATAGACTTGAAATTATTACTACCAACTTTCCTCTAGGTTAACACATGCCTTTGGTTATGGATTAGTGAGTAAGAGAGAGAAAATAAGTTGAGAGAATTTATTTATTTACAGCCATATAAAAGTGTTAGTAATATACGCTATTTTTATTTTCATTTCATCAACATACATATGTAAAGCTGTCTATCTTTGGCTTAATAATTTTAGATAAATAAAAATAAAATAAAAAATCCATTTTATTATTAAAAGAACATAAAGCTATCCATCTTTGGCTTAAATATTAGGCCATGTTTTGTAGAAAAATAAAAAAAAATAAAAGCATTCCAAAGCATTTAAAAAAAATATACTATGGGACAAAATAAAAAATAAAATACGCCCAGCTAATGACATAGAAAATTTTTAACACAAAATATTCTTCGAGTGTTATTCTGAAATAAAATGATAAAGCATCCGCAGCACATGTATTCTTGTCGCAGTCTGATCGACAACTAAATCAAAAAACACAAGAATACATACACATGTACATACGTACGATGAGAACAACACATTGTTACGCTCTTTGTTTGTGTTCATTTTCCTTCTGTCCTCCTCCCCCTCATCAAGAAATGATTTTTAAAAAGATTTTGGTGAGAGCGGGTCGTAATGTTACAACCCGCACATAAGAAATTTTACTTCTACATAACGCGTATTCTTTATATCCATATTCTTTGGTTAAAGGCTGGTGGTCCGTACATATTTTAACCCTAGCCGATCCATACAAATAGTTCCGTAAGGAGTTCAAAGCCCATATTATAGCCAGCATCTCTTTTTCGTTAGCGCCGTAGTGTTCCTCCGCTTTGTTTAAAATTCTGGAGATGAAAGAAATTGGCCTTCCGCATTGGGTAGGACTGCGCCTATTGCAAAGTTCGAAGCATCTGTTACTAGCTCGAAATCTTTGCTAAAGCCTGGATAGGCAAGGATGATATCCTCGGAAATAAGAGCGTTCTTAATTTTGATAAAGGATTCTTTAGCTTCATTATTTAAGCATATCCTTAATTTTGCGGATTTATTTTTGGGCGTTCGTCCTCCTTCACCCCTTAAAAGTGATGTCAGGGGCTTGGCAAGTTTGGAGTAGTCTATAATAAATCGTCGGTAATACCCTGACATACCAAGGTTACGGAAAATTTTGTATGGCCTTAAATTTTTTGCGGATTAGTTTTTATACCCTGGGGCGTAATAATGTACCTCAAAAACTCAATTTCATCCTTGAAGAAGTTGCATTTATGCAATTGCACTTTCATATTGGATTTTTCTAATGCTTAAAAATATATTTGATATGTTCAAAATGTTCGTGCTCTGACTTGCTAAAAATGATTATGTCGTCTATGTAAACATAGCAGCATCTCTCTAAATAACCGACTATTGCCCAGTCGAGAGATAACCTCTGAAATTTCTGGAATATGGTATCGGTCTGCTATTGTTATTGTATTTAACATCCTATAGTCTACGACCATTCTATATTGTTTATTCCCAGCTCCGGTCCGGTTTCTTCTGAACTATCCAAACGAGAATTATAAGGTGATCTAGATGGTTTTATAATACCGTCTTTTAGTAGTAGTTTTTCCACTTGAGCCTCCACTTCTGATTACAGAGAAGCGGAGTAAGGATAAAATTCTGTATAAACAGGCGAATTAGTCGTAGTCCTAATCTCACCAACAACCTTTGTTGTATACGTAAGGTTTTCATCAGGTTCCGAAAAAAGCTTACGATACGTGCTTACAATTTTCTCCATTCCTCTTTTTTGTGTTGCTGATAAATTTTCCTCCTTAATATTTATTGCATTTACGCACTGTGTCGAAAGTTGCTTAAGACAAACTTTGAAATTGTTTTTCAATATCATAAAATTTTCATTTGTGTAAATGACCGCTCCTATTTCCCTAAGAGTGTCATTTCATAAAATATCGTCAAATGTTTCCAAAGAGGGCATTAGGTAGAATTTTATTTCATTATCTAATTTAAACAATTTTACGAATGTGTGTTCACTAATTTTTATATCCCCTATGATTGATCTAGCAAAAAAACGGGTCTTCGTTGGGTATACGTTTCTTTAGCAATTCAGGCTTAACGTAATTTTTACTCGAGCCCGTATCTAATAAAAATATCAAAATATTCCCGCTCTCCGTCTTGACTTCGAAATATGGTAACAAAGAGCTGTTCATCCTAAAAAAATTAATGTCAGTCGGTTCGCCGAACTGCTTATTCTCTTCCCTATTTTGTATAGATGTATTAATATGGAACGTCCTTTGGTTTTTGTTCTGCTGCTGATAGGCGGACTGCAGCGGTCACTTACCAACAAATTGATTTTGTTGCGGCCTGTTCGTATAACTTATGCGACGGGAATGCATATTTGGGTCCACATCCATTGGTTCGGGTCGTGCTTGTGGCTTAGGTGGTCGGGGTGGATTTGTATTATGTTGTTCCCGATGATTAAAAAATGTTCTCGGTTGGTTTGCTTGCGGAAAATGCGCAATTTCAGGATAAAAAGGGTGTCTTGCCTGCGCTATGTTCCCTTTAAATCTAGATTGAAATTTCCTTGAATTATACGCAAGCGTATACGTATACGCATCACGTCTTGATTTTCCAATTTTAAGCAAAGATGTAATGCTTGTGGAAGATCTGCTGGTTCCTTCACTCCCAACAGTTTAGGTAAATCTCCATTTAGCCCTTTGACAAATGTATCTAAGACTTTATTTCTGTACGACTGTGTAAGCAAATGTAGAGATTCATTACTCATATCCATACTTCCTAACTCATTCAACATAAGTGACAAATGCATGTACACCTATTGATAATATTCTTGAATTAAGCTATTCCCCAGCACAATAGTTGTCATTTGGTACTCTAATGTTCCCCAATCTACTTTAAGTTACAAAACAAGAAGGAACTTAAGAACTAACAATTTTCTTATTTTATACCAGCTTAATTAAGTTAAAAGGTGGTGTGATTATTGTTATTGCCAAATAATCAGTTTATTGGCATGCTAATTATTAATGCAAGATCAACGATTTATTGCAGACGCTGATCTTGCAATTTTACAATTATAAACTTAAAATTATTTATAGGGTTCCTTAACTTTGTTTGAGTTAACTTATGTATATATATATATAGATATAGGCAACACTATTGATGGTGCCGATGATTATGACGACGTAAATGGAGATAATGATGGTTTTCAATATGAAAATATGTCAATTGATGATAATGATGATGAAGAATATTATGATCATAATAGACCTGCATCAAGTACGTGTATGAAAAACTTGAAAAAAACGTTTAAAGCTGATGAAAAGCTCTCCGTTATTTGAAAATATTCAATTTCTTGTTAGTAATAAGAAATTGGATAAAATCTGTGGTTTTAATCAAGATTCAGACAGAAGTTGGAGATATGGCAAGGAAAAATTAATGTTTAATAAAGATAATACTATGCGGATAGGAAATATGAAAATGACACCTGGATTATTTGAACTAGTATTTCATACATATTTCATATTTCCATTATTCTAAAAATGATGTATAGTCACAATTAGTTCATTTTTGTTCTTCTCAATATTAATTATATAATATTCATAAATCATAAAATATTTTCTCTATTGTTATATCACATTGCCTTTTGATTTACTACCACTTCTTAACGTTTCTCTTTTGCTGAATTGCTAACTGTAAACATTTACCTCACTTTGTCATTTAGTTTGTAAGTTGAACTGCTTTAAAAATAAAATTGTGTGCAGACCTTAAACCACAATGTACACAGTGGCGACTTGGGATTTTGACATTTAACCGTATACTAAGAAAGGGACAGCAAATATTACCAAAAAGTATTTCTGTCCCTTTCTGATTGTTTGTCTGTTTTGTTTATTTATGTTTTTTTTAGGTTTTGGGGTGGGTTTTTTTATATTGGCGAGAGTTAATAAAAAATTTAATTTTTGTGTAAAACTATTAATAAATAATAAAAACAACTAATAGCAATAACAATTTTTAACTTTTTCTTTCAAGAAATTAAAAAATATTGGCAACTTTCAGCAAAAAAAAAATTTTTATGAGCAGTACGTCTTATTTTGATCTTGTAATATTTAGCTTCTTAATTATCTCTTGCACAAGAAACTATATTCATTGTGACCGAAAATCACGCACATTTCGATTAATATTTAAATATTTAAGAATCTTTAAACTTTTCATTGAAGAAATTAAAAAATATTCAAAATTTTCCCTTTTTAACACAAAATAAATGTTTATTTACATTTAATTTTTCTGCTTTATCCGCCAGTTTTCACTCTGTATATATGTTGCTTCTAACACATTTGATTCGCAAAACTTTTAACATTTTCTTTCTCCCTCCAAGAAAACGGTTAAGACAGCTGATTTTAGGGTTTTTAAACGTCACAATTGTCATCACTGGTTACATTGTGCCTTAAACATCATTGAAGCAAACAAGTGTTTTTTCTTATTTTCGCAACCATAAAATTTGACGACCGTGACAGGACACATACTGTCCTAAATGTAGTGTATTTGGTTATAAATTTAAATACTAATAGTAAAACGAATTAAAAAAGAGCATATTTTAACAAAAGAACGAATTTACATCCACCAATTTTGCAAGCGATTGAGAGTCATTGCTGACTCCAGCATCATCATCGTTATCAACTGTAACTTATCGTATCATCATCGTTATCAACTACAAAAATTCTATTCAACTTTTCCGCTATAATTATCGTAACCATCAACAAAAAACTTCAAATCTTCATCATCATTTTTTCGTAATCATTATCATCATCGAGAGTTTGGTTAGATTTCCAACCACCGTTACTTGTGTATAACACTTTACTACATAGTTTACCATTTCATAGCACAGTTGTGTAAAGAGAACTCACACGCATTCTTGTGTTTTTTCATTTAGTTGTCGATCAGACTGCGACAAGAACACATGTGCGGCGGATGCTTTATCATTTTATTTCAGAATGACACTCAAAAAATATTTTATGTTAAAAATGGGCTATGACATTAGCTGGGCGTTTTTAATTTTTCTTTTATTTTGTCGCATAGTATACTTTTTTTAAATACTTTGGAAAGGTCGCTTTTTTCTTTTAATAAAAAATGGGTTTTTTATTCTTTTTATTTTTATTTATCTAAAAAAACATGGCAATATTTTTAAGCCAAAGATGGATAGCTTTGTGTTCTTTTAATAAAAAATTGATTTTTTATTTTATTTTTATTTATCTAAAATTATTAAGCCAAAGTTATATAACTTTACATATGTATGCTGATGAAATGAAAATAAAAATAGCGTATATTACTAACACTTTTCTATGGCTGTAAATAAATAAATTCTCTCAACTTATTTTCTCTCTCTTCCTCACTAACACATAACCAAAAATTTTTTGACGAACCCTGCTTTACTATTAAAATAAGAGAGATCATTGCGGGGAACATCACGGTCAACAATACTTTACGTAAGTAAGAGAAGTATTGACTCTTATTTTTACTCATTCTTTTCGTTGAGATTTCTCTTTACTACTCACACACAAACACAACATCATCGTCTGCTTTGTATTATTATAACTAGTACTGGCATTTTGTCTGAAACAGAGTTGGTACGTTGCACACACGCAGTATTTTTTTTTTTTGTACTCAAATTATATAAAAGGTACTAAACATCAAAATGAGTAAAACTAACGAAGGTAACGAACATGTAATTGAAACACCATCTACAAGTTTAGATTTAGCAACATTGAAATCACAAAGAGGGTCAATAAAAAGAAATATTACAAAATTAAAAATTAAAGTAGAAAAGAAGGTTCCACAGTAGACTACATTATTATAAAGTGCCGCCTAAAAATTTTGAAATCGCAAATAGAAAGATTGTAGTTATCGGATGAAGGGCGTTCAGACATTGAAGAATTATTTGTGTACGCAAAAGCGTTAATGGTAGATTAGATTTATTAGACAAAAAACGTAGGTCTAGTCAAGATGATCATAGTTTTTTAAACCTTACAACGCCACCAGTGACCCATCAAAGTCGTCTACCGCAACTTAAGCTTCCACATTTCGACGGCAAATACTCTGCATATTCGTGTTTTATCAGCACATTTAATACGTTGGTTCACGAGGAAACGTGTATTCCTACAATTGATAAGTTCAATTATTTGTTGAACTGCCTCAGTGGCCAAGCCCTTGCTGTAGTGAAACATTATCCAGTCATTGATGATAATTATCAGAAGGCCCTTGATCGATTAAAAGAGCGTTATGACAATAAAACATTAATTTTTATTGATCACGTGAATTCGCTATTTTCAATTACGCCAATAAATAAACCCAATGTCAATTTTAGATAAAGTTTCTGCCTTGAGAAGTTCTCTATTGTCATTAGGATCAGCACAAGATGTTATGGATGCTATTATTATCCACATAGTCCTATCTAAATTTCATTCCCCATCAAAAACAATATATGACGAAAAGCAAGATTACAAGACACTACCTTCGTGGGACGATTGTTACAACACTCTTAGCCGTCGTTGTCAGTTCCTTGAAAGCCGTATCAAAGAAGCTGAAGGATTTCATAATAATGCAACAAAGTCAATGCATAAATTTCAAAACTCTACCACATCTTTTGTGACTTCTCATACACTATGTGAGTATTGCCAAAGCAAGGAACATTTTATCAGAGTTTGTCCATCGTATTTAGCATTACCAGTCTGTCGTCGCTTTGAATTAGTAATAACCTCCAAACTATGTCCTTCGAAATTGCCATGTATCGCATCACACTATTTTTCATAATAATAGCTATGAACATATTACACAATCACAATCGTCTTAAAATTTATCGTCAAATCAAACGTCCCAACGTCAGTCGTTTGTTCTTCCATCGTCATCGTCTTTGAATTAGTCAAAATTTACTCAGCGCCAACATCAAATACTTCACCGAGTAGAGCTGCAATTCACGTTACAAAAAAATCATCGCTAGACATCTATCGTTATCGTCGTAGCATATTACCTACAGCTGTAGTATTAATAAAAGACAGTTTTGGTATTTTTTTGGATTCCTGCTCAGAAATTAATCTTATTACTCAGGAAACAGTAAGTCGCCTTCGAATTCCAAAAATAAAATCATCTCAAGAAGTAGCAGGAGTATCAGATATTCGAACGCACCCCAGATACAAGGTGTCAGCTACACTGAAATCGCGTATTAACGATGTAGAATTTACATCGATATTTGCAGTTACAAAATCTATCTCAGGCCTTCAGCCAACTCAACATGTGAATATTAGTAACTGAAATATACCAGAAGGAATTGAGCTTACAGACCCTCAATTTTACTTGCCTCAGCGTATAGATATATTGCTAAGGTCGGAAAAATTTTTTGATTTAATTGTTGATGGAAAATTATCGATTGGTGATGGGTTACCTCAGTTACTTAACAGTTCCTTCGGTGGAAAACTTGACTCCATTCAGATTACTCAACCCGCAACGTCATTACAACATACCAAGAATTGGATTCGATGCTAAAATCCTTCTTGGAGATAGAGAAATTTTCGCAAAGGTCATTGCTTTTAACGGAGGAAGAAAATCAATGTCAACAGCATTTCGTTTATCAGTTTTTGATCACAACGGGCGAGTAAAGGTACGTCTTCCATTTAAACTTTTTACAAATCATTTAGCCAACTCTTTTGAAATGGCTCGTCGGCGATTTACATACCTTGAAAAACGGCTACTTAAAGATGGTTTTTTAAAACAAATGTACGTTGACTTTATGAATGAATGTGCTAAACTTGGTCATATGAGTCTGGTGAGTTTTGATGCATTGGCTAAGCCTCATTATATAATTCCACACCACCCAGCATTACGGTACAACAACTAAGCTCAGAGTTGTTTTCGACGCGTCAGCCCGTACTTCAACAAATGTTTCGTTGAATGAAACTTTAATTGTGGGCCCAAGTATCCAGCAACACTTGATTCTGACAATTTTAAATTTTCGCCTTCACAAATTCGACTTATCAGCTGATATATGCAAAATGTATCGACAATTTCTCATCGATGAAAGGGATCGCAATTTACCAACTTAACACCGTGACTTACGGAACTTCTGCCGGACTTTTTTTTTTGGCGATCAGAAGCCTATTTTTAATAGCTGACACATACAAGCTCGACTTTCCTTTGGGTTCGAAAACTCTTAAAGAAGATCTATATGTTGACGATCTTCTTACAGGTGCCTCAACTGTTCGTGAACTTTTCCAAAAAAATAGACAGAAATCATCGAAATTTTAAATAAAGCTGGTTTGCAACTATCGAAATGGAACTCAAATTGCAAAGAAATGGTTCCCTTAGATGATAAGATTGAATTTAAAACCAATGCCGATCACATCACCAAGGCACTAGGAATGGCCTGGAAACCGAATCAAGATGTATTCTGTTTCAGATGCGATTTCTCACCCGTGGCAAATCCCACTAAACGATCGGTATTATACGTGATTGCAAGAATTTTTGACGTGCTTGGGCTGTTAAGTCCAATTGTTATATCCTGCAAAATACTTATTCAAGAAATGTGGATTAACCAACTTGACTGGGACTCCCAACTCAACGAAAGTTTAACAAATCGATCGAAGATCGTTTTAACTTGACTTTCAAATCACTCATCTTCGTTTGTGTGCTTTGTTACCAACCAAGTTTCTGAGATTCAAAATCTCACACACGGCGTATCATGGAGGCACGTGCCTTCCAAACAAAACCCTGCAGATGTTGTGTCGTGTGGATGTCTTGCTACGGAGATCCTGTCTACTATCTGGTTGACTGGACCAGAATTCTTGAACAAATGTGAAGACCAATGATCAAGCCATCTTATATCGAAAGAACTACCAGTAGAAGAAATGATAAAATCATCGTTTAAAACTCTAGTCGTCGAACAATCAATAATTTCTCATATTATCGCCAATCATTTTTCATATCTTCGTATTCTCCATATCCTCGTCTATGTTCATCGTCTTTTTCATAAAAGTAAAAGAAATGAGTTCATTAGTTCATTAGGAGGAGTTGAAATCAGTCTTCTGGAAAATTGTTCATGATATACAAGCATCAACTTACAAAGAAAAAATCGTACTTTTAGAAAAAGGAAAAACCCTACAACCGAGTTTAAAAAATTGTCACCTTTCCTGCAAAATATGCCCTGCTATAATACCACAATATTCATCCTTCGAGTTGGAGGTCGTTTATCAAATTCGTCGCTTCCATATGAAGCAAATTTTCTAGCGATTCTGCCTAAAGACCATCGATTCACCATATTGTACGTAAAGTTCTTTCACATTAAACATTTGCATGCCGGTCCAAAGGTGTTGCTTGGGATCCTTCGTGAACTAATTTGGGTTGTAAACGCTAGAATCCTGGTCAGACAGGTAGTTCGTAACTGTATTCACTGCTTCAGATACAAACCTTATTTATTGCAGCAAATCATGTGCAACATTCCAGCGGATCGATTACGGGAAAGGTCCTAACGTGTGGTGTAGATTTCTGTGGCCCATTCTACACCTCCTACAGAATCAGAGGCAAGTCTCCATACAAAACTTACGTTGCCATTTTTATTTGTTTCGCTTCCAAGGTTGTACATACTGAACTGGTTTCCGATTTATCAACGAATACGTTCATATTATGTCTAAAAAGATTTATAGAAAGACGTGGCATACCTCATCGACTCTATTGTGACAATGCAACAAAATACAAGCTACAACAGTTCAAGCAACAATTTTTCAACAGCAACAACGTTGAGGCACTGATACGCATAGCTGCCAGATTTGACGATTTATCGTCATTTTGACGATTTTGAGCTCCAAAAATATCATATTGACGATTTATGCCCTTATTTTGACGTTTTTAGAAATTTACATCATATTCCTAACTTTAGTACATTAAAAGCCACTTTAAGCTTTTTATTTACTTTGCAATTTCTACTATTGGAAATTTATGTTAGTAATTACAAGGAATAAAGTATTATATTTTTAAGTTACTTTCGAATACATGTTATAATTTTTCTGTATTTTATTCCTAAATAACCTTGTAGTTGATAATAATTTATCACATGTCGTTGAAGACAAATTTAAAAATTCGAGTATAGCTTCTAATATTACCATTGGAACACGTTATTTTGAATCGTGAGAGCAACACTCAGGGGATCGATGGCATTGTGTTTGGAACTCTGAAAATATGTTATGTGAAGAACGAAAGAGAGAACATTGCTTATGGACACTAGGCTTGTATATTTTATACCATAAGTAGCAGGAAAGACCTCTGCAGGAATTGAGTTCCACATACGAATAGTCCGTCTAAAAAACGTACTCTTTCTGTAATGCAGTGTGCGATTCATTGGACAATCGACCACATACGGATGTCCTGGTCGAGAAAGACTAGCGTTACGTAGGAACGGTAACAAGTCCCCTTATTTCGTTTGAGCAAAACCCTTTTGTAGTAGTGATAGAACAGTGAAACACAAACCACATTGGAACAACGCACCAATGATTCAATGGAGTTGGATATACTGCCGTCATTAACGAGCTATTTCGGTCTCTCCTGTACACGGTCGAGAAACCTCAAAATAGACGTTGAGGCGCCGTGGTCTAGTAGGTAGTGTGTTGGCTTATTAGACGAAAAGCCAGGGTTCGAGCCCCAGGCCAGACATCAAAATAAAATACAAAAAGTATTTTTTCGGCGTCTACCTCTCAGCAGATTTCTGGCAAAAACTCTGAGAGTAAATAAAATTGCCATGAAAAGTTTCTCAAAAATCTGTCGTTCGGAGTCGACTTTAAACTGTAGGTCCCGCCACTCATGTATAAAATTAATACACACAACATAAGTGGTGTGAGAAACTAGGTCGTAATCCTGACTGAAGGGTTGTAATGACCAATTATGTATGTATGTTATGTATGTGATAGAACAGTGAAACACAAACCACATTGGAACAACGCACCAATGATTCAATGGAGTTGGATATACTGCCGTCATTAACGAGCTACTACGGCCTGTCCTGTACACGGTCGAGAAACCTCAAAATAGACGTTGAGGCGCCGACCTCATAAATAGTTTAAATAAATAGTGTAAATAGTAACATCAGATGATAAGATCTTAAGAAGGAACTGGAAAATGTGTCGGTTGCAGTCAACATTACATTGAATTTTCATTCTCAGAATGTCAAGTGCTTCTGACTCCTTAATATTTACACCACCGATTAAGATGATGCAATAATATTGCTGCGCTTATGTGTCAATAAACAACACTGGGATAGATTGTTTAAACCTTAAACAATTTTATCCTGAAAATGATGTAACATTTCTCCATTTTTGGAAAAAAATTAATAAATGAAGATGAGGGACCCTAGCTTTTCTAACAAATTTATTTTAAATGTTTTAAATTTGAACTCAGATATGTACATACATCGACTTTATATGTTTTACTACAATAGAAATAATTTTGGTTTTTAAAAACTTTTATTTATTAGTTCTTTAATAACCAATTTCAACATTTAATGCAATCTCATAAAATTTTAGCTTTCAAGGATCTTACAAATGGATAAACATATATCAAGAACTGATCGTTAAATATAACAATACACTTCATAGAGCAATTAAAATGACACCAAATGAAGTGAACTATTTCAAAGAAAAAACTCTTTTAGGTACCGTCTACAATGACTTAAAGGTTTTTAGGAGACCTAAGCTTAAAATTTGTGATCATGTTCGTATAAGCAAATATAAACATGTATTTGAAAAAGGATATACACCAAATTGGACTACAGAAATCTTCAAAATCAAAAATATAAGGAATACAAATCCCAATACTTACATTTTAGAAGACTATCGTGGTGGTGAAATTAAAGGTGGATTTTATGAATATGAACTTTTGAAAACGAAGTATACTCAAACATATTTAGTTGAAAAAGTATTAAAGAGGAAAGGAAATATGTTGTATGTTAATGGTTGGGATTTTCATCAAATCACAATTCTTGGATAAATTCAAATAATACATCAGGATCGTCATCAACATCATTATAAAAACACTGTAATATTTGAAAGTTATTCATTCGCAAGGTATACGTTAAGATGTCCATAACATTAACTCTGAACGGAAATACATCAAAACTAGTTGCTGACTATTTTCCACCCATTGGGCTTGAATCAAACTATGTTTGCGGTCTAATAAATTTTGGTACATATTACTCAATTCCGAATATTGATTATGAGAACAATTTGTTTCATATTGGTAACCATATTATAGAAATTCCTGTGGGATCATATGAATTTTCAGACTTAGCTGATTTTCTATTTAGAAAATATAAAAAGTTGAATGTAAAAGGAAAACTTAAAATTCAATCAAATTATAACACACTACAAACCTACATAGAGAGCTCTACTGATGCGATATTTTTCGATAAAGAAAGAGCAATTGGAACGCTGATTGGATTTAGCAAGAGAATTCTAAAGCCTGATGAAGAGCATAAATCAGGCAAAACAATAGATATTACAAAAATAAACACTATTTTAATTGAGTGCAATATTGTCAGCGGATCCTATGTAAATAACATTTCTGCTCACACTCCACATCAATTTTCGCTTAACGTGAGTCCTGGCTATAAAATAACAGCAGCACCAGCAAACGTCATTTATTTACCAGTTAATATTAGATCAATCAACACCATTGTTCTAAAAGTAGCCGATCAGGACGGAAACCTTATTAATTTTCGTGGAGAAAAAATAACTATTAGATTACATTTGAAACCTCTGAAGGAATGATTATATTCTATAGTAAAAACAATTCCTACATCAACAACAACAACAATTCATTATCAGTATCGCAACCAAAAGCGTTACATCCACATCCAGCAATAAAAACAGCAACAAGAACTGAAGATTATCACAAATAAAAAAAAGACACAAAAACAGAGGACACAGAATCTCAGTAGACATAATCGTGAATTTCTAAAACAACTTGGTTTCAAACTAAAACAAAAATGAGTATAATTAACATACTACAACAACCAAATTTTGATAATTCAAACATCAAGAAAGACTATCATAGTTATACATCATATCTACAATCATTTAAGAATAACGATGAAATTCGTATATCAATTCAAAATCAAGATTTGTTAGTTCTACCAAGTGAAAGTTTTCTATACATAAAAGGATTTGCAACAAAAGACGATTCTAGAGTATCTCCATCATTAAAACTCTTAAACTGTATGGCCTATCTGTTCGATGAAATTCGTTATGAGATAAATGGTGTAGAAATTTCGAACAAAGCAGCCTTTCTCGTCATGACAGAACATTTTTCAGTTACGACACTACACAATTTTGTTTTTATTTATAATTTGATATTCCTATCTCACAATTGTACAAAAAACACATCTGAGGTCCCTTTTAAATCATTTAAATTAAGAGAACCATTTATAAAAGAAATAACATAAATTGTGTCTATAAAGTCTCCATAAGTTTTCTCTACACGTTAGACCTGAATGCACTTTACGTCGCGAGAAGTTAATTCTTCTTCTGTTTTGTTTTTAAAGCCAAACAAAATTACTTTAAACATATTGTCTTTTTTCCATTTGATATAGTTTTAATGAAACCTTATGTGGCTATCGAGTCACACAATATGTTTGTTCCAATAGAAATTCTTTGCAGTTTATAATTCACAATACCATTTTCCGCCAATATTTTATGTATAAAATGATCATTATGACCCAAATCTTTTATAAGTGGAATGTGCTCTTTAATGTTCTTACTTAGAGCCTCCGACGTCCCATTTAAGTCCATTTGATTTCCATCATGACAGGCTTGCAAAGGGGTCCAGTAATTGTCCCTTTTACGTTTAGAAAGTCTTGCCATAAAAGACAAGAGCTATACTTAGCAAAAATCAAAAAGATATATAGATAAGTATTCCAACGAATAAAACATAAAATAGAAAGACATACATGTATTCAGTACAATAGTCATGAACGATCAAATCGCACAGTATATTATTAGTTTTTTTCAATATCGTTGTAATATAAAATTGTAAAATTGAAATCAATGTTATGATATGTTCATACAACAACTTTTATTCCTAATTTTATTGAGTTTAAATAACATAATTAATATAATCCGATTTTTGTTATAAAAAGCAAATAAGAAAGGTAAACGTAAACAGCAGATTTCTGGCAAAAATTCTGAGAGTAAATAAAATTGCCATGAAAAGTTTCTCAAAACTCTGTCGTTCGGAGTCGACTTTAAACTGTAGGTCGCGCCACTCATGTATAAAATTAATAACACACACAACATAAGTGGTGTGAGAAACTATGTCGTAATCCTGACTGAAGGGTTGTAATGACCAATTATGTAGTTATGTATGTAAACAAAAAAAATATATATGTATTTTCTTTTATGTTCATTTTAAAAACTTTTATTTAAATTTTCTACTTTTTTCCATTTTTAACTATTCCCAAAGAACAAATAGCAATGATTTAATGACAAACATCCCTTATAAATATAATTTACAATAAGAAGAAGAACTGTCAAATTGAATTACAAAAAACGTCGTATGAACAGGGCAATTCGAATTTATAATTGGGAGAGCGAATGAAGTTAATTTTTCAAAACACGAATAAGTTCTCGCGATTCAATTGAAAAATCTAGGAAGGCATCTACGTTGTAGAGCAAGTACCAATGAAACGCCTTAATGGGATTTGAATTATCTAAAATCTTTCTAAAGTGCTGAAGTAAATCACCAGCACTTAAGTCACAACGAGTACGTATAGAACGAGCTTTTAAATCATTTGACAATTTCTACCAGTCTTTACCACATTTAATGCTGTTCAATTTGTCTAAGTTGGAGTTATAGAGTTCTAATTTGCTACTACGACATATATTTAGATACTTCCTCTTAGCTAAAACGCATTTTAATTTGTTGGTGTTTGTATGATTTTTTCTGTACACCACAATATACACCATCATTTTCCTATGAACACGAGCGCGCTTCCAATTAAACCAATCTTGTTTAGGCTGAAAATTAAACTTATGCACTCTTTAACGTAAAGAGTAAAATATTTTATTTTTAAGTGAGGGAACAAAAATATCGACCAAATTATTTTCATCAGAAGGGGGATAGCATGTCAGTTGGTTCATTTTTTCGACATAGCTGGCTACATTATTTGTATTCCAGTGCATTCTTGGTTATTTTAAGTTGTTGTCTATAAGCTGCTAAATGCTAAAATATTAGGACAACAAAAGCTAATTGTTTCTTTTGAACTTACGAAACCATGTAATCTTCAAACGAACTGATCATTATTAATTCTAGATTAACAATGTCTTGTCTTTATTTAAAATCATGTTTCCCACTTAAAATATCGTATGATCTACCTATTTACTTTAACAAACGGTTCATATTTATTACTAACGGGCCACTGTTGTTGTCGTATTTACTTATGGTTTACATTTCTGCAGGCATAAAAATGCATTAAGACAAATTCCCAAATAATTTAAATTTGATATAGTAACAACAACAAAATATCATTTAAAGAAATAAGAAAATATAAATCATGAAACCCAACAGAAATATGAACAGTGAGCATAACATACATAATGAAATAAAATAATAATTATACGTTGACCTAACAATGAGCCTACTCAAATCCCTTGCTTTTTCTGTAAGGCATGCTTGAAGCGGTATCAATTTTCTGCATTTGAATAACCTGTCAACCCTGTACTATTTTTGAAGATACTAATAAATAACAGCCATTCCTCATAATCCGCATTAAAATGCGGTAATTCGCGGATAAATGCGTGCGGCCAGTTGTGATGGTGTAGGACCAGAAACAAAGTTCCAATTACAAGTCGTGTTCAAACTCACCTTTGTTACAATTTTTTGATAATAGTTGGAATTTTCTTTCAAAAATTTTGCTGTAAATCCACTTACGTTGCGAAAGTCGCAATCTATTGCTTTCGCACTGCCTTTTGTTTAGTCGTATTAAATGGAAATGGTAATAATTACTAGCAACAGTTGAAATAAAATGCTTTCAACATAATGGTCTTCCTGGAGAGCTTGGTGCTTGGGTGTTAAATGATGAGTTTATTTTTGTGGTCATTGGTGCCTGTGAATGTTGCCGATTTCTCCTGCGATCGTATTAGCCAATTGCCGCGTCTCTCTTAAAGTCGTTGGTGAAGACGCTGCCTGTGCCTACTTTGATAGAACCATATAATTGGCTATAACTGGATTATTACCTAAGCGATATGTGTTACTTGTGGTTACAACCTTCACAACTCCAGCTGACATCAGCAACTCCACTGCTCATTGCAGCACAATCATAATAATACCCCTGATCACATTTGTAGCACTGCACCATGTGACATATATCTACTGCATTTTTTTCAATTGTGGTCAGTTGTTACGTCTTTGTTTTCAGACATTTTATTTCCACTTTACTTTTTTATCAATATAGCGCGAAGCGTAGGTTTATTTGATTTTTAATTTTTAGATTTAAATTTATGTCCTTTAACATTTTAAACTAAAATTGTTATAAAAAATGTTACAGCACGATATAAAAAAGCCGGCTTTAAATAAAATTCAAAATTTTTAAGATCACTCCTGGTGCGTTCATGTAATAATTTATTGATTTTTTAGCGTGAGCGCTTTAAAAGAACTTGTTTTTTTTTCACCGACTAAAGAATAAATTTTCTAATCGTTAACTGGTAGCCTCAAATGCCTATGTGATAAGTAAATACCGTCATAAATAATAACAAGAATTTCTCTTTTACATAGTTCAAGAAGAAATAATATATATGTATAATATAAAATGTAATCACAGTTAGTGTATATTTTATAATTTACAAATTCAAGAATTTTGATGGAAAGTATGAATATTTAACCAAAAAAATTTACAATTATAATGATTTAAGAAATTAGTTTCGTTTAAATAATAAATGTGACGAAATTAATAAAAATAAAACCATTGCATTATCAAGCGAATGTCGGCGGCAACACCACCTTCCTCCTTTGCTGGGTATTGTTAGCTCCAATATTCTCTACCTGTGGCTGATCATCAGTAACGTTTATAGGTTCTGTAGAATTTTAAAAAAATCTGAAATTGATTGCCGGCGTCCTACCTTGTTGACTTAGTCGATTATAGTATTTTCTCTCTAGGAGAATAACATCACGACTTGAACTTTCTTAAATTAAATTCATTTTCTTACCTTTGGCAAAAATATTTTATACAATAACCTCCTCGAGTTTGTCTTCCATGCTGGTTACCCCCACAGGCATACAGATACGAAGGGTTTGACAGATGAAAAACCTTCATAACATAAAAGCATAGGTAAGTAGTATGTTTATGGGGCTTCGCGACCAATCCCTCCATACGAATTTGGGAGCATGCCTACGCTACAGTCGGTAGTGTTAGGTTAGTTGATAGGTTTGTAACATATAGATTGGACGGACAGAATGAGTGTGTGTGTGTGTGTGTGTGTGTGTCATTTTTAAAGTGTGTAGGTTCGTCTCGAGTCTGAGTTCATGATTCCGATGATCCGCGAGTGCGTGATGTAGGGTACCGTAAACTCATGTTGTTGACTTGTGCAATGTTATGCTTTTGTTTATTTTATTTTTTAATGTAAACAAATTTTAAAACGCTTGACTCATATTACAGTTTTTAATGTAAACAAATTTTAAAACGCTGACTCAAGAATTATGCAGCTGTGTGCACGTCTACATCGTATACCCAAATAGAAACATGATTATGCATGTTCATTTTATTTGTGTTAATATGAGTATATATGGGTGTGTGCACGTGCATAAGATCAATAAGAACATTTTTTAATGTAAACAAATACAAAATTTTGGGATGTGGTTATGTTTAATTAATTTTTTTTGTATGATTCAATGCGATATATTTCCGTTATGTGTGGTCCTTTTCTTGTGGACAAATGTGGGATAACGACACATTGTTGCTGTAAATAATAGCCGCGCGACTCCTTATCATTTCTTACTCTTAAACATAAGATCAATAAGAATATATATATATTTTTTTTAATGTAAACAAATTTTAAAACGCTGACTCAAGAATTATGCAGCTGTGTGCATGTTTA
Organism: Sarcophaga subvicina; assembly: GCA_936449025.2. Lineage (NCBI taxonomy): Eukaryota > Metazoa > Arthropoda > Insecta > Diptera > Sarcophagidae > Sarcophaga > Sarcophaga subvicina. The sequence goes on along the minus strand of OW388082.2, from coordinate 59,422,465 downwards.
CATCGTATACCTAAATAGAAACATGATTGTGCATATTCATTTTATTTGTGTTTATATGAGTATATATGAGTGTGTGCATAGAATATATATATTTTTTTAATGTAGAAAGTTAGCTTTAAGTTAGTCTATACAAGCAAACTTAAAGTTAGTTTTTTTGTAGTTAGCTACTCATTTGACGGCAGGGTAAAAACTGTAATATGAGTCGATTTTTAAAATTTGTTTACATTAAAAAATATTCTTATTGATCTTATGCATAATAGTAAGAAATGATAAGGAGTCGCGCTGCTATTATTTATAACAAAGCGCTGTTATTGTTTACAGCAACAATATGTCGTTATCCCACATTTGTCAACAGGAAAAGGCCCAGACATAACGGAAATATATCGCATTAAATCATACAAAAAAAATTAATTAAACATAACCACATCCAAAATTCTGTATTTGTTTACATTAAATACTGTAATATGAGTCAAGCGTTTTAAAATTTGTTTACATTAATAAACATTCTTATTGATCTTATCCTTAAGAATGCCAAAAATCATAGGGACTCGCACTGTTTTGTTTACAACATCAATGTGCTGTTATTATTTACAGCAACAATATGTTGTTATCCCACATTTGTCTACAAGAAAAGGACCACACATAACGGAAATATATCGCATTAAATCATACTAAAAAATTAATTAAACATAACCACATCCAAAAATTCTGTATTTGTTTACATGAAAAACTGTAATATGAGTCAAGCGTTTTAAAATTTGTTAACATTAAAAAATAAAATAAAGAAAAGCATAACATTGCACAAGTCCACAACATGAGGTTACGGTACCCTACATCGCGCACTCGCGGATCATCGGAATCATGAACTCAGACTCATGACGAACCTACTCACTTTCAATCAAAGGACACACACACACACACTTATTCTGTCTGTCTTCCACTACCGACTGTAGCGTATGCATGATCCCAAATTTGTATGGAGAGATTGGTAGAGAAGGTACATAAACATACTACTCACATCTGAAATCTTATTTTTAAAAACAACCATCCCATCGCTCACCATCACCCCTTCCGACCCACAAATTATAGTTTAAACAGTGAGTCCAAATATAACTTTTCTACAGTCGTATTCTGAAAATAATAGTGAAAACATACACTGAAGTTCCTCTTGAAACGTGAAAAAGGACAAAATTAAAAAATGAACACAGTGTCCCGTCTTAATAAACTCAGTGAGAAGCAGTATGAGAAGGAAGCAATATGCTTTGTAGCGTGTTCATGATATCATCATTGCCGACGCATGTTTGAAACAATTCTTTTGTTATAAAAATACAAACTATCAACAACGTACATATGTACATACCAGAGATCAGCAATGAATCGCTTTTTCGCTAGTCATAAGTACTCATGACATTTTGAGCATGAGTGAGTGAACAGTATTGAAATCCAACTACTCTGATTCATTCGTACTCAGTACAACATTGATTTATAAGTACAAGTTGCAGTGAGTATGAGTACAACGTTGACATCAAACTTATCGCATTCGAAATATGTTTGATTCATACGCCTACTCATTCAGATTCATACATTTAGAAAAATACTTATAATACTTATAAATGATTCGAGTGATTCGAATCATTTGTCAAAATTTACAACCTTAATTGTTGTTGCATTTACAAAGAAAGAAGAAAGACACATAAACAAAAAAGACAAAGAAAGCATGGAGAGCAAACACACAACCTTCATGTGAGTATTGTAGTGTTCGTACGAGAATCATATTATTTTGTGATTCGTGTATACCATGAATCATGGAGAGTTGAAATCAATACCATAATGCGTATTGTTAAGTATATTATATTATTGTTAAGTATATTTCCAACTTTGAATATGAGTAGTACGAGTATGACATTAAAATAAGTATGAATGCGTATAAGTATCAGAAATTATAAGTATGATTCGAATCTACTCATCGTTTTGAATACTCATTGCTGACCTCTGGTACACACACACACATTGTTGCTAGCACTTCTGTTTGGTAAATTAAAGAAACGATCAATTTGCTTGCGTTTGCAGTTTAATAACACCCCACTAATGACATACAGCCCAATTATGAATATGAATTTCCTGGGAAAATTTTTCCTTTTCCCATTCTATCTGCTGTGAATTAAAATTTCCCCTTTTCTCTTTGCTCATATTCAAATTATTTTTAAAAAAGGGGGAAAAATATGTTAGGGAAAATTTACGAATTACGAATATTTAAAAAGGGGAAAACCCGTCAAGATTTTTGGGAGTTTTTTCCTCAAATCTTTAAAAGGGAGTTATTGTAAAAATGTAAGTAATAAATTTAAAAATACATAATTCCATAATTTAAAAGTTGTTTTTTAGATCAAAAACCACAAATAAACACCAGATGCAACATTTGTTGTGTCTAATGCAAAAAATTCAAGAATAGCTAGAGGATTTTTTAAGGGTGAGAGACAGGAACTCCAAAGATTCTGGCAAACTGCTGAAAACCTTCATACCAAAGAAGAATTCTGTTAAACTAATGTTAATTGATTTTAATTTTGTCAAAGACTTTACCTATGAAACAAAAATTATTTACACCATATGAAAGAATCATGACATGTGCCAGGGTGACTTACGTTGACATACTGGATTCTTAACTCGTGATCACAAATCTAAAAGCAATCATTGCATCAGTATATACTTTTGTACATAAATGAATCCACAAATTAAAACTTGCCAGCATAGCATTTAAGCTGTACTCTCCCTTGCTATTGTAAAACAAATGTTTGTTTGCACATGGTGCAATTAGTTGTATATGCGTCCCGTCAACGCATCCGATAACTCCCGGAATTTTATATTTCATATAAACGCCAGCGCAATTTTTCTTTTTTCTCAGCATTTTTATCCATATCGGTCAAAGGTGAGCTTCAAAGATTTTAATCAACTCTGCAACCACTTTGCTAATAGTAGGCTGAGCCAAAGAAACATTACAGTCCTTTCCTATACCAGTCTGGTAGCCACCTTCTGCAAAAAAACGTAAACACGCCCTAAGTTTGATAATAGGGCTAAAACCAAATAGCTTCCTGGTCGGTTGAGAGTGCGATGTAACAATATTTAGCAAATATAAAAATTTGATTTGTTGACACGGTAGTATTTTTCAAACCTAATCTATTAAAATAGATTATACCTTAAAGCATATGAATATACTCAGCACTTACAAAGTTTCTGGCATCGCGTTCTGTCTTCTTGCAATCTTCTGGCAGATTTTTCGCCGTTCATGATCTTTCGCAAGGATATGGAAAGCTATACTGTGCATTATTTTGTTCAAACAAATTTATTTTCTACACAAAATTAATTTATTTTCATTAATATTAAATTCCCGCGATAATACTTCTTTTTTAAATGGCATTCAGCCTGAAATGACAAAACCGATCAGCTAATAATAATTTTCTCTCTCCCTTTTTTCTTATTCCCAGGGAGATTAGAATAAGGGAAATTTGTTCCCGGGAAAAAGTATTTGGGAAGGGAAAAATTCCCCGGGAATATTCGTAATTGGGCTGATAAATTTACTGGGACAATGCGGAAAAGAAGTCATCACTTGAATTGTGGCCATTAAGTACATTCCTAGATGTTCCTCGTTAAGCAGATCAATCGCAAGTGCTTACGCAAACACATACGTAACAAATTTTTAGATTGACCTTACCGACATATTTACAAATTTTGAAAATTTATGTGGTCTTCATTGCATAAAAAGCACAGATGTCCACCACAATATAACCAGTAACGAAACGCGATTTGACAGCGCATAGGCCAAACATGAAAGGGACAGCAAATATTACCAAAAATTATTTCTATCCCTGTCTGTTTGCAACTCGGTTTTGTTTATTTATGTTTTTTTAGTTTACGGGGTGGGTTTTTTTTATTGGCGAGAGTTAATAAAAAATGCAATTTTTGTCTAAAACTATTAAAAAATAATAAAAACAACTAATAGCAATAACAATTTTAAATTTTCCTTTCAAGAAATTAAAAAATATTGGAAACTCACCAAGAACATTTTTTTTATGAGCAGTACGTATTATTTTGATCTTGTAATATTTAGCTTCTTAATTACCTCTTGCACAAGAAACTATATTCATTGTGACCGAAAATCACCCACATTTCGATTAATATTTAAATATTTAAGAATCTTTAAACTTTTCATTGAAGAAATTAAGAAATATTCGAAATTTTCCCTTTTTTAACACAAAATAAATGTTTATTTACATTTAGTTTTTCTACTTTAACCGCCAGTTTCCAGTCTTTATATCTATTGCTTCTAACACATTTGATTCGCAAAACATTACAACATTTTATTTCTCCTTCTAAATTGGCCTATGCTTTTATGTTATGAAGGTTTTCCATCTGTCAAAAGTTTCGTATCTGTATGCCTGTGATGTCCACGGAGTCATAATGCTTATTTTTATCTTCGAAGTTAACTACATCAAGCTTCTGTTTTGAGTTTCTTTTGATTAGAAAGTACCAATTACTATGTATTTCTGATATAAGAAAGGCAAAATTCGGTAAAAAATTCTAGCAACTTATGAGAATTACATATATTTAATATTTTTGAACTTTCTATAATATTTTTTAAATTTAATTAATAAAGTTCATTACATGCGAACCTCAAGTTATACATACAAGAGATGTCTCCAAATGAGATACTAAAACCAATAGCATCTTCGTTAGATGTAGAAATATATGAAAACATATTAACCAATGCTTATAGGCATAAAAGGAAAAGGTTTATATTGAATTTACATCTCTCAACAAAAAAAGGGTGCTAATGAGTAAAGTTACACGACACGGACTAGATGCTCACATAATAAATAACATACAAAATCAAAACACCAACAATAATAATAAATATATGTACATTAATGATGAACTCACTTTCAATAAGCGTTTGCTATGGAATGCAAAAACCAAAGCAAAAGAAGAAAATTGGAAGTTTGTATGGGTCAGAGATGGCAAACTTTTTGTACGCAAAACAGAAAATTCAATCTACATAATAACAAACAATGCCAGTGATATAGAACTTATTACCCATACAGCATATTCATTTTAAATATCAATACTCCGAAAAGTATATTAAAACAAAATTAATAATAAAACTCAAACTATTTATAATTACAACCAAATTGGAAAACAGTATTTAAATTGTCCCACAACAATTATTTATAATAACATTCGATCAATCAGACTTAATTTTAATACGTTCAAATTGACCACAAACCAAATGATAAGCAAACTAAAATTTATAATATTATTGAAAACAAATATAAAATAAAATGTTTCAACTCAGAACTCGAGTCCTAGAGGGGGATGAATTGCTGTTAATGTAAAAGAAAACATCGAGTTTACTCAAATCTCGTCAAAAACAAATTCTTTTAAGCCCATACATCTTGATGTCAAAATAGGCAATCAAATAATTACCCTTCTTGCGTCGTATCGACCACCTAATCAAAACATTAATACTTTCTTGAATGAACAAAATAAGCAAAAAACACGAATGCTTATCGACATAGCGAAGGCGTAGCCCAAGAGCATTTGAACATTCCGTCGAGCCAAAACTTACCCTTTGTGGTAACAACGAAAGTTTCGCCCGATTTTGCATCGGGATTGTCGCAAATGAAAAAATCCTTGGAACTGCTGGTAGAAGGGGAGAGAGTTACAAGGCAATGCCTCCTGGGAAGAAATTAAGGCAAGAATATTGCAACAATAAATAACATACATAATAGGTCATTACCACTCTTCAGTCAAAATTACGGCCTAGCTTCTTACACCACTCATGTTGTGTGTGTTAATGTTATACATGAGTGGCGGGTTATACATGAGTCGACTCCGAAAGACAGATTTTTGAGAAACTTTTTATGGGAATTTTATTTACTCTCAGAGATCTTGCCAGAAATCTGCTGAGAGGAAGTCACCGAAGAAATATTTTTTCATATTTTGTTTTGGTGTCTGACCTGGGGTTTGAACTCGAGCCTTACGTCTAATAAGCCAACGCACTACCTACTAGACTACGACGCCTGCAACAATAGAGACCAAAAAGAACTTATGCAGAAGTTTTCAACCACTGCCGTACAAAATAATCATAGATTTAAAGGAATAATTTAGGGTATTTTAAAAATCTATATTTGAAATAAATGATATATATTTAGAAGATCCATTTAAACCAAGTATATAAAAACCAGAAAATGTTGACAGGGACTAAGTATTGTATATTGTTAGAAAAAATAGATGGACCTACTCGAGCACATATAGGAGAACGTGAATCTTTATCTGACATAGTCTCGAAATATACAAAGCTTAAATTATTAGACGATACAAGGGTCATTTCCTTTAACCACAGGATTAATATAAAATATAATAGGAAGCAAAACGACAAAATGACAATTGGCTTTTCAATATCCTAACGGTTATTTGAAGAAAAGCGAAACAAGTATAGGCCAAGCGAAAGTTATAATTGAAATATTTTTTTTAATTTTAATAGAAATAGCTTTCAACATCAAAACTCGAATTATAAACATTATGGACAAGTCATAATTAACAGTAGAAACACAATACAACAATCGACTCCTAACAGTTTCCCAAGTCGGATGAAGTCTCACCAAACTAGAACTTGTTACTATCGTGGGCAACAACGCCAAACAAATTATTATAGTATTATAGGCGATGGTTATTGGAAATTTAAAGGAAGAAGACGTACATTTTTCTGTAATACCTCCTTCACAAAATTACTGATAGTATTTGTTACAATTGGTAGTCATAAAATTAAATGTCTCATGGACACTGGGTCGCAAACTAGCATTATTAAGCCAATTGCCCTCGGTAATTCATTTCCCATTCAAAAAATTAATAAACCGCTCTGGCACAAATCCATAAACGGAATAAATCAAGTAACAGACAAAATTATTACACCCATACCTAGAGAATTCAAGGCCTCAGGTACCTTCTCATGGAAGGTTATTAATTCCAATAGTAAAAATTATTCAGCCATAATTGGTCAAAATTTTCTCATCGCTCGTAAGCAAAAATTGATGTTGAGAATGGATTTATTACCATACTACGTAACAACATACCGTTTGGATATTACAACTCTTACAATAATTAAGAAATTTGTTCACTTGAATATAGCGATTTAAAAAATTTAAACCTGGCACACTTAAATTCGGAAGAATTTGTAAATCTTGTAGAATTAGAAGTAGTTGCCGTGAATTAGTTTATAAAGAGAGCTTTCTGCCACTCATGAAATTAAACATTAAATAAAAACAAACACTGACCGACCAATATATTCAGCAATTTATAGATACCCCCAAACTCATTAAATAGAGATTCAGAAACAGATAAAAGAGATGTTAGAACAAAATATAACTAGAGAAGGTAATTCACCCTATAATAGCCCTTTATGGGTGGTGCCTAAGAAGATTGACAGTTCGGGAATTCAAAAATGGCGAATTTTCATAAATAACAGCAGACTAAATGGAAATACAATAAGCGATAAATGACCTATTCCAAATATCGATGGAATTTTGGACAAGTTAGGAAAAGCTCAATATTTTTCTTCTATAGACCTTGCAAAAGGTTTTCACCAAATATTAATGCATGGAACTGATATACAAAAACCGCATTTTCCACACCTTTTGGCCATATGAATTCATAGAATACCGTTTGGGCTTAAAAATGCTCCACCGACTTTTCTTATGAATTTTGTTCTCCGCCAATATACGTTTGTGTTGTGTATTTAGACGACATATTAATATTTAGCACTTCATTAACTGAACATATATCAAATATTTGTATAACTGAAAGAAGCAGGACATAAAATTCAAATTTTTAAAGAAGGAAACTGAATTTTTGGGTCTGAAGGTATAAAACCAAACCCCCAAAAAAATTGAAATTATTCAGAAATTAAAACTTCCGATGACGCAAAAACAGATAGTCATTTTTGGGAATTACTGGATTTTTTCTAATATTTAGAAAATACTATTCTAAAATAGCTTTCCGTATGATAAAATATTTAAAGAAAAAACAAGAGTTAAAGGAAGAGACCCCAATTATATTCTTGCTTTTGAAAAATTAAAAGAAATCGTAACAAATCTTCCTATTCTGACGTACCCCGATTTTAAAAATGCTTTAAGCTAATTACAGATGCAAGTAATTATTCAATTGGTACATCTTTAACCTAGGAAGGTCAACTGATTTCATTTGCGTCGCGAACATTGAACAGTCATGAACGAAACTACTCCGCTATCCTATATTATTACCGATAGTAACGGGGGTGAAATATTATAGACCTTATATTCTTGGAAGAGAATTTGATCTGCAAACAGATCACCAGCCACGAAAGTGGTTACAGGCAAAATATTCGGGTAAAGATATTAATTCCCGATTGCAACAATGGTTAGTGCAGTTATGAGAATACGATGCGAAAATTGATTATATTCCAGGTAGAGAAGATAAAATAGCCGACTTCCTCAGTCGAATTAATTGTGAAAACTGTGAAATAAACTTAGTTGATTCCGGAAATTTGGGATTCTCTTTAGACGATATTTTAGGATCAAAAATATTAATGTAGGAGAGAACCAGGAGCAATCGAATGCATCTTTAATCCGTATGAACCGGATCATCTTCAAGGAGAAAATCAGTCAGATGACCGTGAAACTATACATTCACAAGCAAAAGATTTTAACGATCACATTCCGATTCTTGATACAATTGTAAATCGTTGTAAATAATAAATAATTTTAACAGAAATTAAGGAAACTGAAATGAAAATAATTTTTAATAAGAAAGGACTTTTTATTGATTTGCATGGCATTGAGACTATTAGAGCCATTATTACAACTTGCAGTTAAACTTGAGTTAGTTAAAGGTACCTTTAGCTAAAGGGAACTGTAAAGTTACCTTTAACTTATTTTCATAATTACAACTTACAGATAAAAATTTTCAAAAATATGCCAGTGCCGGAGCAATGTCGATAAAAGTTCTCAATTATACAAATTTAATTAATTTTTTTTTAACTCAGTGGCAACCGCGAGCTTCGTTTTTTTGTTGTATATGCTCATTTTGTTTAAATTTGAAGTTGCCATAATGAAAATAATATATAATATGGCAAGTTCAGACATAAAGTGACCTTTAAATGATAAAGGTAGGATGATCCTCTCTTTAGCTTAACGATCACTTATATCTTATTGGGTACTTATAATAACGAAAAACAATTTATCTGCCCGTTAAAATACTCCCTTTAGTTAACGGTAAGTTGTAATAATTGCCCTTAATGTTATTAATATAGTCCAAAGACATATTGGTAATGGAAAAATCCCAATATTTTTAGAGCTTAATGATCAATTCAATAAACTACAACAAATTTTAGTAGAGCCATATTCTGGTATTGAGGGTATTGAGGTATTGTTATACCGATCAATTTTGCAAAGGACATCGAAAACCAAAATGAACTAAGGAAACAAATACTGCTTTTTCATAAAAATGAGGTATGTAATGCAGGAATTATTCCGACTTATGTGCGGATAAAACATAAAATATATAACCCACAACTAAAAACAAAGATACATGCGATAATTAATAATTGTGAAATATGCTCCGGAGGGAAGTATGATCACAATCCATTCAAGCCTAAATTTTATTTGCCGGATAGAAACGACCAAACAATTATAAAGAACTTTCCAATAATAAAAAAAAATGATCAAGTGAGAATGCGACACAAAAGAAAATATAAAAGAATTAACAAAAACAATATTATTGCTGAAATTATTAAAAATAAAACTAAGGTCGCTCACAATTTAATTAAATAAAATTTAAATTAGAAGAAATCAAAAAAATTAAATTAATAAATTAAACATAAGGTGTTGGCTACGATATTATCCCACAAATACAAATCATCAATACAAAAAAAAAGCATATACAAAATATACAAAACAATATACACTGTACAAATAAATACCACTAATACATAAATTAGAGCTTTTGAAATAAAAATATATAGTAGAAACACAAATAAAAGTGGACAACTACAACACGCATCAAACTTATTATATCAATAAAAGACATCCCCGTCATCAATAAATCAACATTTAACCCACCAATTCAGAAAGAAATTGCCCAGATGACCCGTTACCGCTGTATCCTCTATAAAAAGGAACGTAATTTGGAAACTAGTTCCGAATCTGATCAAGAGGTAATAAGTGTAAAATGTATTTGTGTAGTTATTTTTGTAATATAATCAAAAACTGCGTATAACTTTAGTGCTGAACACAAAAAATATATTTATAATAAAAACATCTTTATATGAATCGTGAGTGTTGTTGACGTATAAACACACATACATAGGCTTAACAATTACTCTTATTCGCAAGAGTAATTATTAACAGTGAAGTCGCCGTGGTCTACTAGGTAGTGTATGGTCTTATTAGACGAAAAGCCAGTGTTCGAGCCCCAGGCCAGACATCAAAATAAAATACAAAAGGTATTTCTTCGGCGACTTCCTCTCAGCAGATTTCTGGCAAAAACTCTGAGAGTAAATAAAATTGCCATGAAAAGTTTCTCAAATATCTGTCGTTCGGAGTCGACTTTAAACTGTAGGTCCCGCCACTCATGTATAAAATTAACACACACAACATAAGTGGTGTGAGAAACTAGGTCGTAATCCTGACTGAAGGGTTGTAATGACCAATTATGTATGTTATGTATGTAATTATTAACACTATTATATATCTATTACCTGAACAATTTACCGTTGGACTATCGATAACTTTAAAATATTTTGTATTTTATCGAATTCAAACTGCAAATATTTTTTTTTTTTAATTTTTAACAAATTACCGTACTTTTCGCTTATAGTCCACAACTATAGTTGCACAACTTTTGTGGACTATTAGCGAATTTGGACTATAACCGATTTTTTATAAGCCACTGTATGGATTATAAGTGAATCCTGATATAATCGACATTTTGGACTATATAAAAATTACATATTTTCTTCAATAAAACCATTTTTTTTAAAAAACCAAATAAAGTTTTATTCAAAACAAAAACCTTTAATATTAATTCAAATGCTTTAAAGACTTATAATAAACAACAAAAAACAAAAAAGAAAATACATAAGTATGTATTAGGGATGCCAAACGGGATTGATTTTTAAAAATCCCGGGATTCGAGATTTTGAAATCCCGATCCCGAAATCCCGGGATTTTTCGGGACAATTCGGGATCGAAAAATCTTGAAATATCCCGGGATTTCTCGAAATATTCCACGATTTCGGGATTTTCTCTTAATAAAAAATGCTAAAAACAATTGTTTTACTAAAAATTTCATTCATTTTTGATCTTTATCACAATACACATGTTATAAAATAAAAAAAGAAAATAAAAAGTAACAAAAATAAAAATAATGCATCTGTGTCTCCATACATACATAAGCACATTAGTGAAGAAACTAATATTTCATCGAAGAGCCTTAATTTTGATACAAACATAAACATGCTTTCGCTGAAAAACATTTTTCGCAATCTACACTTGCGGGCAAAATGGTTTCAAGATAGCTATATGCAGAGTAAACTATTCACCTCTAACACCTCGTGATTCAATCAAATCTATTTCTTTAGAAAGTTGATTGTCTAAACCATCAGCTGTATTAACTGATTTTATTGGACTTCGGGGGCAACGTTTAACTTTTTAACAATGGAAGTTGGGTTCTTATTTAGTTCGATGTCGAGTGATATAGAATATTCACTTCATTGTTGAATGATACACTTGAAAAACTATTTAATGTAATAGTAAATAAGAAAAACAATGCCGTAGACTCAATATTTTTCTTACTTTATAAAGTGTATATGTATGTATTTACAATCCCGAAAATTCCCGGGATAAGTTTTAAAAAATCCCGGGATTCGGGATTTGTGAATCCCGAAAATCCCGGGATTTTGTGATTCGGGATTTCCCGATTGGCATCCCTAGTATGTATGTATGTATGTAATTAAAATGCTTCATAAGCAGGGACTGTAACTGTTATAACTTTTATCGTAAAAGTCAGAAAATAAAATTTATTTTTTGCCTCCTATTTTTTCGAGCAGAAATAAAAGTATTTTCTCGATTTTTTTTTTCGAGCAGAAAAACAGTTATTTTTGGCTTTTATTTTTAAGAGCAGTAATAAAGGTTATTTTTTTACTTTTATTTTTAAGAGCAGAAAAGAAAATTAAGAATTAAGTTTTGGTTCTATTAAACACTACTCTTTGTGTCATAGGGTTTGAAAAAACCGAAAAAATAAAAGTCAAAACATAACTTTTATTTCTGCTTGCACGCGAAATTTTCTCCATATAACATTAGTTACGCATGCAAAGAAAATCTGACCTTTAAACTAAAATTGACTATAAGCGAAGTGGACTTTAGAACAAATAGTTTGTATGAAATTCGAAAAAAAACCTGCAATTGATTATGACAGTTTTGGTTTTTGGCCTTTAAGCAGAATGGACTATAAGCGAAATGTACTATAGTTAATGTTGTGTTTATGCGTTACACTTACATTGTGACCGTTCACATTAGCAACAAAATTCAATTTCATACCACAATTCAATGTAAAAACACTAATGTCGAATTTCAAACAATATGTGAAATACCGCATTATTATCTCCCGGTAACAGAGTGGTCTCGTATTGTTATTTATTATTGTGTTAATATAACAAACTGGTTATTTAAAAATTTTACTTGAACAATTATTATATTTAGACATATATTGTCAATTAATTATTTTAATTTTGGAACTACTATCTACAAAATTGCGAATAACAAGATTGAAATAAGAAATAAATCTGAATATCATGTAACCGGCGAGAGTTTGATATTTTGGTTAGTCCAAAGCAAATATTCGGAAATTTCTGTCAACCAATGATTTTTGGTTTTCTTTGAGTTCATAAATTGATTGAAAATGACTAGTAGGAAAACGTAAGATTCTCCTTTCAAATCACAAAGTGTGGAAAGAGAGACTAATTATAAAGAAAGCTAAGGTTGCAAATAATATAGCTCAAATTCGTTAATTTCTTTTAAACTAATCGAGGTAGAATGCCAACTATGCATATTTTTATTTATTTATTTTATTTATTTATTTATTATAATTAACATAACACAACAAGATTTTAATCTTATTAGTTATAGTGCTATGTTTAGGATCAATAAGATATAAAACATAAAAGAATAATAAAAATTGTGAAATATAAGAAATATAAGAAGTTAAGCAAAAATAACAAAATAATATAAAAAACAAATTGATTAAAACATAAAATTTAAGTAGAAATATAATTTAAAACAATATAGAAAAACTAACAATACTACAGAAATAAAAAGAAAAAAAGTTAAAAAAATAAAGAATTCCAATAATATAACAAAGAAATATTTACAAAAATCGATATAAGTAAGGATAAACATGTAACCGATATAATAACCATACTAAGATAGTAACAAACATTTCATTAAGAGAACTATTTAAATAACTCCTTTTTGAACGCATTTGCATTGCCTATCTTTTGGATGTAATTTGGTAGGGAATTCCAGGGACTAGTGGTGTGTATAAAGAACTGTCGCTGTGACAAAAGAGTCCTGTAACTTTGTTGAATAATCTTCATGCCCCGGCATGACCTAGCAAACTTAATTCGTCCTAATAAATATTCTGGCTGTACCGTATTAATAATTTTATGGAATAGAATGAGGCATTTAATTTTCAGAAGATTATCAAATTTCACACTAAATATCTGGTACGCTAAATGAGAAATATGATCCCGGCGACCCTTAAGAAAGACGTATCTTGCTATATTGTTGTATGCCAAGTTTAGTTTCCGATTGTCATTACTATCGCAGTTTGCAAAAATTTTGCACCCATACAATAGCACAGGAATTAAATAAGTTTTAGCAAGTTGCATACGAATTTCAAAAGGAGTTGAATCAATGACCGCCCATAGATTCCGAAGCATGCCATATATTCTGCCAACAACGACACTTATATGGCCAGACCATGATAATCTGTCATTAAATACAATACCCAGATTGGTAGCAGACTTGACAAAGTCAATTTTATTTCCCCTGATACTCAATCCAGGTAAGGCAAACGAAACATTGGTCTTCGAAAGTATTAAACATTTGGACTTTGAGGGATTAATGCGTAGTCCATTCGCCGAAGCCCAACTGTCAATCCTATCCAAATCACTGTTAACAGAGTGCAAACAAGAATCAATATTCTCCTTACGAGTACTGGTATAAATCTGCACATCATCACCATACATACAGAACAACAGTGGCCCCAGTATTGATCCCTGGGGAACACCTCTACAAATATTTAGCGAATCTGAAATATCCCCATTTAAATGAACCCTCTGACATCTGTTCAACAAATAAGAAAATATTAGACTAGCGGCAGAATTAGAAAAATTAAACAGTTTCCGGAGTTTATTCAATAAAATTTTATGATTGACTGTATCGAATGCCTTGGTGTGGTCGAGAAGAACTAAAAACGCTACACTATTTACATCTAGCTCCAACCTAAGATCCTCAACTACATTCAATAGAGCGGTAGTACAACTCCTACCTTTCATGAAACCCGACTGACTGACTGATAAATAATTGTGACATTCCAGATAACCATTGATCTGTCTGGCTATAATGTTTTCCATTACCTTCGACAAAAAAGGAAGAATAGCAATTGGCCTAAACTCATTGTTCGATTTGGGAATGGGAATAATCTTAGCCAGTTTCCATTCATCAGGAAAAGTATATTTAGTCAGCACTGTATTGAATAAGTGGGTATAATACGGCAAAAGTCTAGGTGTTAAAACTTTCAGAAACAAAGGATCTACATCATCAGAGCCAATTGCGTTCGATTTCACCGCTGAAATACATTCCAAAACTTCGGACTGATCAACGCAACGAAAACTAAAGGAGTATTGTGGAGGGACACAACAAAGGTCATCTACATATCACCGATTGCCGTCGGAACACTTGAATGTACAAACCGGTCATTAAGTTTATTCACATCCACATCAAAATCAGTTTTAGGACATTTTCCACCGATTCCTATTTCACGAATCACATTCCATTTAGATTTATTGTCCATCGCATTGTAAAACCTTCTACCATAATACAATGTTTTCGCAATTCTTATGCGCCTAGTAACCTCCTACCGTGCGGATTTATGAAGAGCTTTCAAGTCATCAGTCCTGTACCTCTTCCACCGCTTGTAGCACTATCCCTCTTCTTAGTGCTATCTTATCTCACTAGTAAACCACGGTTGTTGTTTGGGTTTAATGAGCTTGGTTTTGACGGGAACGCATCTGTCATAAAGCTGACGCACATTTTCCTGAATAAACAATAATTGATCATTAGCATTACCCAGTGTATAGACCTGGTCCCAATGTATGTTGTCCAGTTCATGATTCAATGTTACATAATCTAAATTCTTAAAATCACGATAAGTGACATATCTGTCCACAGCACAAGTTACAGACATATTATAATTCAGGAAGAGAAGATCATGGTTAGAGAAACCGGAAGCAGAAATTTGGTCATATAACAGTACCCTCTCATTATGATTTACAAATATCAGGTCAATCAGGCTACTGGACGTTGAATGAAAGTGTGTAGGTGTCGAAACATTCACAGGTTTCAGATGAAGTGATAGCATTGGCCCAATTAGCGGATTATCAAATAGAAGGTTATTATTGAAATCACCTACGACAACTATGTCGTCATATTGAATGGTAATATCCTCAAGAATGGAAATAAAAGGTTCAAAATTCAAACTACAATTCGGTCTATATACACTACCAAGAAGAAGCTTCTGTCTATCGCCAGTTGAAATATCCAGAAATAAATATTCAATTTCACTCCCGATGTGGGTTAATAATTTTCGCCTGCATAGTATACCGTCACGAACATAAATCGCAACTCCACCACCTCTAGCCCTGGTCTCAATTCCATCAACTAGGATTCTCCTATCCGACCGGAAAAGCTTAAATCCCCGTAAATTAAAAACTGAATTTGGAACATCTAAGGGAAACCAAGTTTCGGAAACACAAATAACATCAATACCCGCGGACATAAATAAATACCTAAATTCGTCAATCTTATTATTCAAGCTCTGAGCATTTATGTGGACAATGTTGAGACCCACTCTTTGCCTAGCAAGAATTCGTACCATGTTATACACACTGTCTCTGGAATTATAACCACTGGAAGTCATTAAATCGTAAGAAAGTTTTGGCAATGCTTTTAAGAATAAGGCGTAAATCAGAGACTATAATAATTAAGCGTTCAAATAAAAAGGAATTATACATACGTTTTTGAAAGGTACAGTAGGAGTACATATCACCGAAATTGATGTTGAAGATGGCGAGATTTATAGAAGTCAATATTAAAACATTATATTGACCAATCTATGTGGATAATTTCAATCACAAAAAAGATGATAGAACTGAGCTTGTGGACATTTGTGTGAACACAAAACCCTTTTAATGAGCCTCCTGACTAGGAATATTCAATCAAATGTGACAGAATTCATATTCTGATTGTTAGAAAAAGCTTTGGACAATGAATATGTACATATGAATATTTTTCGGCAATATAGTTAAACCCTTTGATTTGCCACAAATCATAAAACCTGCAGCTATTGCTTCGCGAAGCATGATCAACACAGTATCCGCAATATGACTTTTTATTGTCAATTTGTGATGATAAGAAAATTACAAATGCCATTCTTATACATATAGTGATACCAGAAGTGGATCCAGTCACCAAATCGAAATGGAAGAACAACTCGATTTCGAGAAATTTCCACGTTGGACAGACTGTGAATACTCCGGGAACAAACGATATCAGTACATTGCAGCTCATGAATCTTCAAGGTCGAGGTTTGACAATCAGAAAATTGAACACTTTTCTAAAAGAAATAATAGAGCTTCACTAAATGTGGCGAAATCGAAACCATCTTCGGGTAAATGCTTATTTTAAAAATCCATTCAGCATAATATCAACACTTGACCTTCATTCGCCGCTACAAGTCAAAGATTTGACTTCAGCAAAGTGTACATGATCCAAATGCAGAATTTGTGGTAGTTTCCACAATTCACTACTACCTAGATACAACACCAGCGCAAATTCAAATAATATCTACATCGAACAATCATAGACTTCATATGGATCGGTGAATTATTCTTCGTCTGGTGAAAGAGTTATACCCGTGACATCAGTAGTCAGTGTAAAAAGTAGCTCTGGTAAATTTATACCAGCGGAACACTTCTAGATATCGGTTCTCAACCAAATTTGATAATTAAGGAACTTGCACAGCTGCTTCGATTAAAAAGTGAACGAGGCAGAAAATTTAACTGGCGTTAGTATAACAAAGTCATTTTCAAAATCTCGTTTTAATTTAACTGTCACTTCGAGGATTAACTCTACTCAATTCAATGCGAAGTTTTGGATCTTGAGTTCAATAACTAATTTCCAACCTGATAGTGTTACAAATACAATCGGCTTACATATTCCTCAGAATATAAAGATAGCTACATTCACAAACCACGGAAAATTGATTTGCTTATCAGGGGAGAAATATTCTTCGAAATAATGTGGTTGGTCACATAAAATATGGCCCGAGCCTACCAATTCTTTAAACGACTTCGCATGGTTGGATATCACTGGAAAGTATAATCAATCGAAGGGCTCCATTAACAATGGCATCTTTCATTTCAGTACTTCGATAGAAAACGAAACCAATATTGACTCGATAGTCAAAAAGATCTGGGAACTTAGGGAACTTCCCAATGAATCAATAAAAATTTGTTGGATATCACTGGAAAGTATACTCAATCAAAGGGCCCCATTAACAATGGCATCTTTCATTTCAGTACTTCGATAGAAAACAGTAGTATGTTTTTGTATGTTTTCCATACAAAATTTGGTGCATGCATACGCTACAGTCGGTAGTGTCGGTTAGTCGATAGGTTTGTAACATGTAATGTGAAAATGTATGTACGTATGTACGAATGATTGGACGGACAGAATGAATGTGTGCACGTTTCCTCATCTACATCCCAGAGTATAAATAGACTGTAATGTGAAAATGTATGTACGTATGTATGAAAGATTGGACGGTCAGAATGAGTGTGTGTGTAACATGTAATGTGTAAGTTAAGACGTAACTATAACAATTTCTTGTTATAATTATTCCCACCCTTATTTCTTTATTCTTCTTTAATCATTTATTTTTACTCTCTTTATTCTCTCTCAAAATTATTATTAATAATTACATATTTCTGTTTTATCTCTGTAACTTTATTTGACCTCTGTTCTTCTTTTTATCGTATTCCTATCCTTTAAAAAGCTTTTAGATTTTAGTTTTAAGTCAGTCACGTCTAGAGACTTCATAAGCGATCCTCATAGTTGGAAAGCGTAGTTAAATTAAATTAAATAAATAAGTTTTTATCCTAATTCTAAATACAACTTAAATTAATAATTTAATAAATAAATTAAATTAAATAAATATGTTAATGTGAAGAATAAACTGTTAAATAAATTAAATAAATTACACATTTGTGTTTTAATTAGCACGGTATCCCTAAAATAACTAAAAAACCCATAGAGGTTTAATTTGTATGATCGTTTTTTTTAATAATAAATTCTTGTCACGTACTGCACATGATCAAATGTAGAAGAAAGGTTGGTTGTGTAGTTGTTTTTTTATTTCTTGTTGATTTAATGTCGAAGAAATATATAAATATATAGTATAAACTGATAAGAAAAGGTAGGTTGGTTGTGCGGTTGTTTTTATTTTTTGTATGATTTAATTAAAAGGATCTGTAATTTTAAATTGATAAGAAATTCTTGTCACGTATTGCTCATAATCAAATGTAGAAGAATTAGTAAAGGAATGTACACCTGCGTGATCGTTTTCTAGGAATAATAGATTCTTATCGCGTTTTAGTGTATACAGGATGAACACATGCATAATAAATAACAAATTCTTGTTACGTATTGCTCATGATCAAATGTTGAAGAAATAGAAATATAAACTGATAAGAAAGCGTAGGTTGATTGTACGTGTTGTTTTTTTTTTTTGTAAACAGGATGTACACCTGCGTGATAGTTTTTTTTACAATCAACCTACCCTGATTTTACGTGTTGTTTTTTTTTTTGTGTAAACAGGATGTACACCTGCATGATAGTTTTTTTATATTCCTAAATAGAAACATGATTGTGCATGTTAATTTTATTTGTATTACTTTTCAAACGAATGATTGGACGGACAGAATGAGGTTGTCTATGTTTAATCATCCACATCCCTGAGTATAAATAGACTTGTTTTAAGGACATAGAATTTTTTAGTTTTACTGTTTTAAATAAGTGAAATTATATATAATAAAAAGATTAATTTAAAAAAAATTGGTTTTTATTTTTTGAAAATTTTATTAGATATTTCTTTTTTCAGATTTTCACAGATTCGAATTTAAAAATACGTTTATAAAGATTAAAAAGCTTAAGTGTTAACAAATATTGTGTATAGAATGTTTGACATCGACAAATGTTGAAAGATTGTGAATAAGTATTTTCACAGTTAGAGCTATGTACAATATTATTAACACGTATAAATGGATAATTTACATAATTACAAGTTCTTAATTCATTTATAGGTTTCATAAATAAATCTATATGTTCTTTATGAATCTGATTACTATGTTTTGTTAATAGTTCTTCCAATTCAGCTGATGTAACCATTTTTTCCCCTTCTTTAAAAAGTCAATAGTAGGTTGCGTAAGTGCGGGACGATGTACTCTGAACAAAGAGTAATAATTAACTAAACAAAAATTTCAGATGTGGTTAAGTTTTTTGTCATTTATTATATAATTTCTTCATTTGAATTTGTTGAAAATTACAATTTATTTAAAACACAATTTTTACATTTAGTAAGTTTATAAAAATTAATTATATTTTTAACTACATTTTCAGCTTGATATAATCTATGTTTATAAAATATACAGGGGCAGGTGTCAGGACCGCATGTACTGTTTTCATTTGACCATTCACAATCCTCGAAATGTTCACCGTGTCTATTTTTTATTCTCTTCAGGTTGTCTACATACTCCAGTTGTGTTTGAGTGTTGATGAGTTTAGTTTTATCCGCATCAGAAATTATGTGCGAGAATGATTTTAAAAAGTTGTATATTTCCTTTAAAATCATTGTGTGTTAATCTACTGCTATTGTATGCTCATGTGTAGAGTTTGTGAATAATCTTTTATGTTGATGGTTTTAATATTTATATGATTTAAGATCGCTCGTAAAAGATTACTCCTATCGTCTTTATGGTTATGTATTTCAGCAACGGTGTCTATATCCCTCTCGTATTCGGGATAGTACTGAGAACAGTAGGTATTAAGTTTTCGATATTTATATTTTAATCTCTTCTATACAATAAGATGTATACACAGTAATGTCAAAAAACTAAAATGTTAGACAATAAACCAAATTTACTCTTTTTATACCTACGCAAATTTTAAAATTTCATAATATTGTGAAATTAAAAGAATATTTTTTTTTGTATTTTTTTATTTATATAACATATAAAATATTCAGAGTTACATATACATTTACAATATTTTCTTTACTTTTACTTTCTCCAAATTTATTAATATAAGACATCTCTTTCACTCGTCTAATATATTAAGTTAGATTCTTTAAGTTCTTCGATAATAGAGATTATTTCGTTTTGATGATTGTTGTGACCAGCACCTTCCGATGAGAGAAGTCAACTAATTCATTAGGATCATCCCAATATATATAGTTTAATTTCCGATTATCTAGTGATTTTAGCAATAATCCACTGCCTTTTGTTGAAAATTTTGTTGTTGTTTTAAATAAATGTTTATTTATTCGTCTATATTTGAAGGCTCGTGTTCCTTTCACTTGTTCATTAGGTTCATAACGACGTCTATATGCATTGGTATGAATTAAAGTCTCTTTATATTTCTTTAAATCATTTTTAGTATAATGGAGAGGTTTTGTATGAAATACTAGTTCAAATAATCCAGGTGTCATTTTCAATTTCATGTTTCCAATCTGCATAGTATTATATACATTAAATAATAATAGACTGCCGTCTTCATCTTGATTAAAACCAAAAATTTTATCCAATTGCTTATTATCAATTAGAAATTGAATATTTTCAAATAATGGAGAGTTTTTCGTTAGCTTTAAACTTTGTTTTCTTTTCAAGTTTTTGATACATGTACAGGTCTATTATGACCATAGTTTTGTTCATCATCATTATCATCAGTTGACATATTTCCCTATTGAAAATCGTCACTATCACCATTTACGTCATAATAATAATAATCATCATCAATAGTGTTGTCTATATCCTTATGTTTATGTTGAAGTTTTCCGTTGATTTTATTATCACCATTTACATCATCATTATCATACACGCTATCAAAAGTGCTGTCTATATACATATCCTTATGTTTATCTTCAAGTTTTCCGATGTTTTTTAAGTGGTTTTGTTATTGGTTGAAAGGTATCTTCTAATAAATTAACTCTATCTATTTGACTCAGTTTAATATTTTTTAACTTTTCCTTTAGAACAGCTCTTGTCTTTACAAGATCTTCTAACATTTTATTATGGTCATTTTTAGAAATTATATTAATTTTTTTAATTGATTTTGATCTGGTTATGATCTACTTGCTATCTGGTTATGATCTGCTTTGTATCTGCTCATGAACTGCTTTATATCTGGTTATGATCTCCTTGCAATCTGCTCACGATCTGCCTGCTATCTGGTTATGATCTGCTTGCTATCTGCTCACGAACTGGTTTATATCTGGTTACGATCTGCTTTATATCTGGTTACAATCTGCTTGCTATCTAATATCAAATAACATATCATAGTTGTATGAAACTATCAAATCCTTTTCGATAACGTCCTTTATTTATTAAATCATCCTTGCTTACAACAAGAAATCCATATTTATCTTTCCAACACTCACTGCAAAGGTCAACAAATTGTTTAAAAGTCATATCACCAATAACATGATCATTATATATATGTTTTAAATTCATTTCATCCTGTTTAAATATTATAATCATATTTGCATTATCACGTATCAGATGTTTTAGAATTTTAGTATATGTTTGACCCAGATAAAAGCAATCAATAAATTTGTGTCTTCCCATACAGAAGTAATCCCTTATACTATTTTGTTTCTCACAAATAACATCATCGAATATAATTATAGAATGTGGATAAGCTTTTGCTGGACTTAGAACTTCTTCATTTTCTGAAAACGTAAATAGATTAATTTCTTTTATCGGTTTAATTAATTTTCTTAGATAGCAATATTTTGGTTGATATAATGATTTCGAGTATACATAGATGTTTTTAAATCTCAATCCGTTAGGACTTTCAATTAGACTTATCATCACATTAGTTTTACCACAATTCGTTGGTCCCACTATCAATGCACGAATCGAATTCGGTAATAATGTATTGTGTACAACTGTTTTATCTCTTGATTGAGGTGATTCATCAATATTTCTTATAATAATTTGCTTTGCGTTTAACTAGCTTCATGTTGGCTGACATACTGAAACTGTGATCGTATAAATTGGTGTATATATAGGTCGTGATTTCAGATATTTTTGCGAAGAGGTATAAAACTAAAGAAAAAAAATGGATATAATCTACAGTCAAAACAAAAACCCAGTCAGTGTAAGATGAGAAGAGGACTTTTAAACAACTTAATAAATAAATTACCTGTTGAATTACATCTGCCTGGTTATCAGTTTTGTGGACCTGGTACAAAACTTGAAAAACGTTTAGCAAGAGGACATAAGGGTATAAATTTATTAGACGCAGCTTGTAGAGAGCATGATATTGCATATTCACAATCAAAAGATATAGGCACAAGACATCAAGCAGATCAAACATTAGCTGAAAAATCCTGGCAACGAGTTAAATCTAAAGATAGTGATATTAAAGAACGCGCTAACGCGTGGTTCGTGACAAACGCTATGAAATCTATAGTGAAATTTGAATTAGGTTTGAAGGAGCAGAGACATAAGAAAAGAAAAAATTCAAAAGAATGAGAAAAGGAAAAATGAATAAGTGTAATAAGAAATTATTCACAGCTATTGTGAGAAAAACTTTAAAACAATTGAAAGAACAGAAACCCCTTGATATAAATGACGCTGTTAAAATAGCTCAAAACACTATTCATTCAAATTTTAAAGGAAAAAACGTGCAGACATTATAATACCGAGAGTTATACCTGTACCGAAAATTGGAGGATTTCTTCCACTTATTCTCGTACTAACAGCATTCTCAGCGCTTGGTGGTTTGGCAAGTGGAGGATCCGCTATTGTCAAAGCAGTAAATGCTATCAAAAATGGAAAAGAACAATTGGCTGAAGCTAACCGTCATAATAGATATATGAAATCAATTGCAATGGGTAAAGGGTTGCACCTCAAACCATATGAAACTGGATATGGTCTCTACTATAGTCCAGCTCCAAAAAACTACTAGATATCATACCTGAGCGCCCGGTAACAGATTTAGATATAAGAAAATATGGTAAACATCTCAAATACTTTAGAGGTGTTTTCATGCGTGATTCTTTACCTAAAAAACCATTCAAACAAGAATCCGGCTTGTTAACTTAGATGATTCAAATGATATGGGAACACATTGGGTAGCATATTATAAAAACCACAACTATAAAGAATACTTTGATAGCTTTGGAAACTTACAACCACCACTTGAGATTGTCAACTACTTAAAATTTCCTATTGCATATAATTATGAACGAAAACAAAAATTTAATACATTTAATTGTGGGCACTTGTGTTTAAAATTTTTATTCAATAAATATAAATTGAAATGAAATAAAAAAAATTGTTTTATTTATATACATATAATATATTCTTTTTTTATTAATTCATATTATTTTGTACATTACATTTCTTATGAACTACTTAATATATATATTTACATTTAAAAACATTTCATCATCATCATCATCGTCTTGCATAAATTCTCCATATATACTTACATTTAAAAACATTGCATCCTTATCGTCTTGCATAAATTCTCTATATGAATTTAAATTTGATGATGATGAGTTTGATGGACAATTTATTTTATAATGTCCCCAGGCGTAAGTGTCAACATTATTTTCACATATAAATCTATTATCGTCTAAATAACTTAAAGTTAATTTACTTATATATTGTGTATATATATATTATATATTGTGTATATATTCGATTAGATCGAAACACATACATGGAATCATGATACAGCTTTTTCTCTAGTAGACATTTCCTAAAATCATTAATACTTAGTCTAGATGTTACACTATTTTTAACGCCTTTAATTTTTTTAATTTCTTTGTCTACTCTATCTATTTTGACGGAATACATTTTAGCTCGTAAACCAATGAATTCCCTAATAACTTTTCCATTACATTCATCATTCCCAATACTTTTTTATTCATCAAGCGGAAATTATATGGATTGTCTTTTGAATAAGCAGATGTATCGAAATGTGTTAGAATATCATTCATTTCTAATATCATCATACATATCATTTGTTCTCACATCATCGGGCATGTTCTGAAAAACGCAAATCGCCTAAATTTTGCGTTTTCGTTTTAAAAACGCCAAGATTCGAAATCGCCAAATAGGTGTTCTGGAAAACGCTTAACGCTAAAAATTTGCGATTTCAAATCACAAAAGTATATTGCAGTGAACTGATGAAAATATGTTCAAGCAGAACTTCTTAATAAAAAATGTGATTTGAAATCACAAGAGGATATTGTAGTGAACTGGTGAAATATGTTCAAATAAAACTTCTTTAGAAAAAATGATAACAATTTTACACTTTTCTAGATAAAAATACCAAGCTAAAAACTTGCTTTATTTTTAACCAATTTTTTGCGTCATTTGTTTACTTAAATTGGCGGTTTAAACGCACGCACTAAAACATACGGCTGTAGGACATATGCTGAATTGGCCAGCAACCAGTAACCACGGTCTCCATTAGAATATTTTTTAAAGTAAAATTCATTGGCGTTACTAAAATTCCACACGAAAGCATCGTGACATGAACCAGGTCTAGATGCGTCAACAGCTCGTATCCTCATTTGGTGGTTACAAATCTACATGCACAGTAATCACTTTGATTGTTTAAAATTCTAAAAATAACCTTCATATAGGAGTACTTACAATTAACACATTTAAACTATAATATACCCTTTCTGCAAAAATAAAGTTCCTTACATGGGTGCCGTCTACCGACCCAATTACCCATGGAATTTTAAACTTTTGATAAAAATGCATTTTTGATGCTTTCGCCCGCTCCGGAACGTCTAATGGGTTAGAATAATCCCTCCGGACACGTTCTTTTAATTTTTCTTTTCTGGTTTGCAGTTTTTTTTAATCAAATTATGCTTAATAAAAAATCTCTAGGCATTATTCTATTTATTTTTTTAATTTTGATGTTTTGATTTTTATTTGTAATTCTAAAACATGTTTTATTTTTGTCATAAACGACTTCGAAAAATCGAAGATCGCAAGTAAAACGCGTGAGTTTCAGAACACCCTGAAATAAATTTTGCGTTTTTAAAAACACTTGCGATTTCAAATCGTGCGATTGTCAGAACATGCCTGTATATATAAATGAATCGGTATCCATATAACAGAGATTAATATTTTCAAGATGTTTTGGCTTCATATAATCGTAATGAAAATTATACATTTTCCATTTTGATAGTTCTAGGACTTAAAAACCAATATAAATTTGTTTATTATGTTCCGTTTTCACTCTACTCATTTCAACGGCAACCATTTCTTCAGTAATTTCAATACAACTATGAAAATTTTGTTTCGCAATTAGTGATCTGGCTCCTAATCGTTTTCTTCTATTTTCCCACCCAATTACTATATTGATGCCTTTTCGCGTATCGACATTTTCCATAGTCTTACCATAGACAGCATTATTAAGTAATTTGAAAAAGTTTTGTTCAAATGTGTTTTTAGCCAATGTTCTATGATGGTTTTTTACATCAATATATTTTTTTCTTCAAAATTAAACCATGTTGAATGCATTGCTGAAGATTGCGGTAATGTATTATTTAATTCTTTTTGTCATTTAAGTCGGTTATTAGTTTTCTATATTTCATATTCTCAATTTTCTTATTTTTTGCACAGAATGGAAAATCACTATGGTGATCGTGCAATACAGTTGGATATTCCAAATCTACTTCTAAAATATAAAAAAATTCTGAATTTTCTTCTACAGTAGTTACATCGAAGTCGTTACACTTGTCAAGCAATTTAAAAATTTTATAGGGAAGATATTGAGACATTGTGTAACCATATAAATTATTTACATCTAAATACATTAGATAATTTGATTCTTTTGTTGAATCAAAGTCACTAACGTATTTATTATTAGCTGTCACATGTCGCTTACTGCATTGAACAATACCCCGCACAACGAAATTGTACATGTTGATATCTGTTAATAATTCCAACTCAATTTCAGTTGTTTTCAACATTGCATCCCAGGATAAACCAGGTGTAGTATAATATAGTCTAAATTGTAAATGTTTTTACAAACTTTACGGAAATTTTCAAAAACATCACAAAGCAATAGCACATCAACTTTTAAATATAATAAGAGATAATCTTAACTTTTTCAGCGTGTTCGTGATCGTCTTCACTACACGACTCATTAGTAAGTTTATTAAAGAAACATGATCGGGGTGGTAGTACTGTTTCTTCAAGACGGTTGACTGAATCTAGATAGTCATATGGAAAGACATCTTAACGTTTCATTAAACTAAATTCATTGGGAGTTTGATAACTTGATTTTACTGTCAACAGATCATTATCCGACAAATATCCCGCTAGTTTTTCCAAACTTGATGGCATAAACCGACAAGAATCTAGAAAACGTAATTCTATAGTATTTTTTTCATTTACATTAATCGTTTTCGATATAGATACATATAGTTCTTTGTTTTATTTTATTATTACATTTATATCACCTTCGTACGAACAAATGAGAATCATATGATGATAGATTATGAAAAATATAGGAATAAAATTTGCTACTTGATACTCTAAATTACATTTGTTATGTGCCGGTCCTCTATATTCACCTGTTAAGTGACAATGATCAGCTACTCGATCTACATGAGATAAAGGTATTTGTTGGTTTCACGATACTTAAATAACTAACATATAAATCTGTACAATCTTTAACTAAATTTACAAAGAAATGTTTTGGTGCATCATCACCATTGTACATGCTAAATTTATTATTTTATTTAAATTTACTGTTAAATGAACATTTGATGTAATAACTATAAGCAAGTGGAATATGTTTTTGTATTGACTTGACATTTGCTGAATTTTGAATATTAACAGTCTCTAAAATACACTCAAAATCAGCGCAGACTACAAAAGGTACATCCATTTGCTTTTTGAAATATTTAAAACTTACGGTGTTATTGTCTATAGTGGGCATTTTAGTTACCATCTTAATACATTCCTTCTTATGATTTTCCAGAGATGACTCATGATGAAAATGTATTAAACAAGTGTTACATATGTAAACTTGTCGACAGTGTTTTGTTAGTTGGTTTCTTATTAATCTGTATATAAATGGAAAGTGAAATAATATTATATTAATATCATTTTTTTAACATAAAATTATTATTGATTTACCTTGAAATATTTTAATCCATACGTAGTGGAATCTCTCACCATCTTCTAGTAATAATAAATTAACGTGCTTAGCCTTTTCATTTATACTGGAATAGTAGGGTCCGATTATATGATCGTCTTCATTCAACCCAAACACGTTCACGCTAATATCGGGTTTTTTCATTTCAAAATCTTTGATTTTATTCGCTGGTAGCGGAAAAGTCAAATATTCAAAATTTAAAACAATGTCATTTTCCAAAGTGATAATATCATTATTAATGTTATTAATTTTATATGATGTGGTTCTTTTAAAACCGTCATTAACAGGATACAATGCTGATGTCGTTATTTTGAACATTAATGCATGCAAACTTTCTCTGTATTGGGGTTGGTAGAGGGATATACTGCGAACCTTTTATGCACTGATATTTATTTATATTAATTTCTATCCGTAATATTTGCATTAATGTCCATCCGCTATCACGTTCTTGGAATTCACTCATTTTTTAACAATAACTTCGCATTGTGTTTTGTAAATATTGAGGAGATCGTCTGTAGTTGATGATGAGAGATTAATTATAACCATCTTCGTCTGATGTGATTTTATTTCAATATAACATAAATTCTCCTCTTCTTTAACTAACAGCAAAATATCTCCAGATTGAATTTTATATTATCATGTTTTTGAATCATATGACTTAACAGCTTAGCCACTTTGAATTTAATTCCCGATAAAAAGTTCTCAGGTATTAAATTCGTTTCATCATTATTCTCAATAACATATGTGATAATTCTATTATTAAACACTGATCTTACACATTTTACTTCATCATCATCATCATTAGCACCATTATCATCATTTCGAATTTTGTCAACACAATTAAGTTTATGTGCATTTTTTCGAATGTGATAGTGCCAATTCGTCTTTGGAATACGTTGATTGCACTCGGTACAATTAACTGTATCAAAGTTTCTCCTCCATCTCCAATCTTTGAATGTGTTCAAATGTGTTGATTATAATTTAACTGGCTTGAGAATTGTGTATTGCATGGTATGCATTTAAATGATGTAGATTTTCCATCATGACATAATCTAATATGTCTTCTTAATGATCTATTAAACTTGAATTCTTTAAGACAGAATTCACAAGTAAAACTAGCCATTTTTTATATTTTATGTTTTTATTTTAAATTTGAAAACACAACTCGCTATCAATTTCTAGCACAAGAATGACTTCTAAATCTTTAAAAACAAGTCTATTTATACTCTGGGATATAGATGAGGAAATGCAGACAGACTCATTCTGTCCGTCCAATCACTCGTTTGAAGAGCAATACAAACATGAACATGCACAATCATGTTTCTATTTAGGTATATAAAAAAACTATAAAAACTGTTTACAAAAAAACAACACGTACAACCAACCTACCCTTTCTTATCAGTTTATATTTCTATTTCTTCAACATTTGATCATGAGCAATACGTGACAAGAATTTTTTATTTATTATGCAGGCGTTTATCCTGTATACACTAAAACGCGATAAGAATCTATTTTTCCTAGAAAACGATCACACAGGTGTACATCCCTTTACTATTTCTTCTACATTTGATTATGAGCAATACGTGACAAGAATTTCTTATCAATTTAATATTACAGATCCTTTTAATTAAATCATACAAAAAATAAAAAACAACCGCACAACCTACCTACCCTTTCTTTTCAGTTTATACTTCTATTTCTTCAACATTAAATCAACAAAAAATAAAAAACAACTACACAACCAACCTACCCTTTCTTATCAGTTTATATTTTTATTTCTTCTACATTTGATCATGAGTAGTACGTGACAAGAATTTATTATTAAAAAACGATCATACACATTACATGTTACACACACACTCATTCTGACCGTCCAATCATTCGTACATACGTACATACGTTTTCACATT
This sequence comes from Sarcophaga subvicina, assembly GCA_936449025.2. NCBI lineage: Eukaryota > Metazoa > Arthropoda > Insecta > Diptera > Sarcophagidae > Sarcophaga > Sarcophaga subvicina. Next base: position 59,392,716 of record OW388082.2, on the reverse strand, counting down.
ACATGTTACAAACCTATCGACTAACCGACACTACCGACTGTAGCGTAGGAATGTACCAAATTTTGTATGGAATTAGTGCCCCCGAACATACAAAAACATACTACTGAAAACGAAACCAATATAGACTCGATAGCTAAAAAGCTCTGGGAACTTAGGGAACTTCCCAATGAATCAATAAAAATTTGTTTTGAGTCACAGCAGCAATGTGAGGATAAGTTTCACATTCATACGATGTTTAGCGTCATGACAATCTTTCGTCTCATAGCCTTTCAAGTCTGATACCAAATTGTTGGGTTCTTCGTTCGAAGTTTCGAAAACACGATTTCTCTCTTTGGAACGAAGACTTTGCAAGGATGACACAATGATATAAATAAATCATGATTTCTTGAAAGAGTATTTAGATTTGGGTCATATGTCGCTTTTAGATAATATGTCAGATTGTCCTCATTATTTTATTCCCCAGCAATGTGTTTTGCGATCCCAAAGTAACGGATAATTTTTTAGCTATTATCTTTTTGGCAACACTGGTTTAAACAGCTCACGTACGTTTCGTGTTTTGTTTCAATGTCAAACATCTTCAGTTTGGTCTATAATTTAACCATGAATCGTCTTACAAACGAACAACGCTTGCAAATCATTGAATTTTATTATCAAAATGTTAAGAAAGTTCATCGCGCGCTTCTTCCATTTTATGGTCAGTTTAATCAACACACTGAAGCGGCTATTTGGGCTATTGTGACTAAATTTCGCACCAAATTTACATTGTTGGACATTAAACCACCAACACGCTTACGTAGATTGCGAACTGAAGAAAATATCGCAGCTGTATCGGCCAGTGTTAATGATGACCATCAATTATCGATTCGTCGCCGTTCGCAGCAATTGCGCCTCTGTTACTCAACAACGTGGAAAATTTTGATCTTGGAAAAAAAATGTAATGCTAGTGGTGTTAATTTTAAAACTAATTATTTGGTTATTTCTTTTTAAACTTTTGATATCAATATTTTCAATTTATTAAGTTCACATATCTATATTAAATCGTAAAAACAAACCCTTAATAAAAGTTAAAAAATAATTTAAAACCTGTATAAAGTGCTTTAAAACTTTTATGACAGCAAAAAAATCATTCATGATTTTATTTTAAACTGGCTACCCGTGTTAAAAATGACCAATTATTCGAGAGTGCTTATAAGTAACATCTCTAACTGAAAAGAAGCAATAGCCACAATTTTTCTAATATCTCACAAATAAAATACATAAATTACAAAAAAGCCGCCCGTTACTTACGCATGATCTTGAATGTCCAATGGATTGGAACAGTCCCTTAGTGTTTTTTTTAATTAACATTTCTTTTTATTTTTTAAAGCCAATATAGCAAGCAAATACGCTGTAGGCATTTTAAATTTTTTATTTGTTTATGTTTTGTTATGATAAAACATATGTTTTATCCAGAAAATCGCTTCGTTCTCAGAACATGCTGAAATGCGTTTTGCGTTTTTCAAATCGTAAGCGATTTTAAAACCCTGCTTTTTCCAGAAAATGGGCGTATATTCTATACTCTTCCGCTTTCGGTTACATAGATCTAATCACTGCAAATATTGAAATAGTATAGCGTCAAGTAATCAAGTAATTTGTAATTAATTCTATGGAGACAGACACCACCTTTGTTTCGATTAAACACTGTAACTTTTGGCGCAGCTTCTGCCCCATTTTTATATATGAGATTTTTGATTCAATTGAGAGATTTGTACAAGAAAATTTTTAATAGATAATTTGCTAACCGGTGATGCAAGTATCGAGGATCTGATTACAATTCGTAATCAACTCACTGAGATCCTAAGTTCAGATGGTTTCAATCTGAGGAAATGGTTGGTTTAATACCAAATTTATAATTTCTCTACAGTGTGAAAAACTATTGGATAGCGATGCTGAATCTTCTAAAGCTTTAGGCAAACATTGGTTTCTGAAGAATGATTCATTAAAAATTTATTTTTAAATTTCTTTCAATGATTTCAAAGCAATGAAAATTAACATATCATTTCTTCTCAATTCTCGGATTGTGGTGCCCTATTGGTATAAAATCCAAAATATTATTATAAGAACTTTGGATTCAAAAGCTGAGATGAATCCAGACTTAATACTTGATGGGAAAATCTAATTTAATGAAGATCGTTTCAAAAACAATCAGTCCAAGCAACTTCTCCAAACTTTTAAATACATGGATTTTCTGATGACTCAATGCGAGCACATGCGTGTTGTTTTTATGTTAGAAGTTTTGAGTCTGGCAAAGTTACTGCCAGTCTACTTACAGGAAAATCTAAAGTTGCTCCACTCAAGGTTTGGGGGACATTCATTCTTATTTAGAAATGTCTTATCTTATCTTGCCAGCTAACATCCAAGGATTAACACCATATATGCATATATTTGTTGAAAGAAATAAAATGTTTTCATTTCTAAGAGTACGTGGAAGACAGCCAAATGCAGACTTGAAGTACAATACCAAGTTTCTAGCAATTTTCTAGCGCTTTGTCTCACTTCATTTGCGAAACTTAAATTTAGAAAATTGTCATGCTAGTACAAAAGCACTTATAGCTCCTTCGCAAGAAAATATTTGGTTGATAAATGGAAAGAAGAATGCAAAAATAGTTAGCAAATGTGTACATTAATTCCTTTATAAACCAAAGCTTATGTCCCAAATAATAGGAAATTTTCCCTCTAATAGAGTGAGAGCTTCAAAACCATTTTTTAATAGTCGGATTAATGTTTCATCGAGAATTCATGGGAGACCACCATTAAAAATGTATACGGTATCCGAGTGTATCATGTCTAAGGCAGACTAAAAATTATATAAAGAATTATGATTGCTTGTAAATCAACAGTCAACTCGTCTAATAAAATAAATAATAAATCAGTTTAGTAATTAATATTCATATTCAACATATTCATATTGGAAGTCGCCGTAGAATAGTAGGTAGTGTGTTGGCTTATTAGACGTAAAAGCCAGGGTTCGAGCCCCAGGCCAGACATTAAGACAAAATACAAAAAGTATTTTTTTGGCGACTTCCTCTCAGCAGATTTCTGGCAAAAACTCTGAGAGTAAATAAAATTTGCCAAGAAAAAGTTTCTCAAAAATCTGTCGTTCGGAGTCGACTTTAAACTGTAGGTCCCACCACTCATGTATAAAAAGTTAACACACACAACATAAGTGGTGTGAGAAACTAGGACGTTGTACAATGGGTCAATTCGACCTCCGGGTACTTGTCTTAATTGACAAGTACACGTCCTCTAAACTAACGTAACCTAAAACAAGTTTTTTCAACCAAATTCAATTTTAAATTGTTTTCAATAAATTCAATAGAAAAAAAGTTTTCATTAAATTTGTTTCTACTAAAACAAGTTTTTTCAACCAAATTCAATTTTAAATTGTTTTCAATAAATTCAATAATAATAACACGAAATATTAATATTTTTCAATAAAACATTGTGTATTTAATTAGTACCGGACAAAGGTAACAAGGAAACACCAACAGAGAGAACCGGACTCAGGTGTTTTCTTTAAAATTTTTGTACTTTTGTAGAAAACAAGTTTTTTTTCCAGAAATAACAAGTTAAAAAATTACTGGCAAGCTGCCTCCAGGACGATTGAGTTTGAAATTTCACTTCGACAAAAATATTGAAAATATTTGAAGAAGACCAATTATAGCACCACCGAGGTTCATTTTCTTATATTTCTTATATATGTAATCGAATCTTAAACAAATATATAACATAATAGTTTGTGATTATGTTTTGGTCTTCGCGTTCGGTCAGTAATTATAAATGTCCTTAAATTAGTATATGTATATACAGTGGACAGCAAAAGTCTTAGTGCGGCAATATATTTTGACAAAAAGTCCCCACTGGCTTAATAATCTTGCACAAAGTCCCGATATGACTTCAAGTCATAGTCAAGTCAAGAGTATTTAGGAGATCATTTTAAAGAACGGTTACATAATCGCTAAAACTCAAACAAAAGTCAACCGAAAAACTTGCTCAAGGTGCCACCAGAAAACACTAAACAAAACTTGTACACTAAATTCCAAATGGGTTAAATGGAGTGCGTGCCCTTATGGGATATTCTACTAAATACAAGGGATAACATTTTCATGTATTAGGCATTTGAATTTTAAATTTACTCAGGGTTCTCCTTGGGGGTACCTATGGAGTCATTTGAAACTTTTCTTAATTTTTCTCTTGTTTTATGAAAAACATTAAAAAATTGTTTGTTTTATAATAAAACAGAAATAAATTAATAAAATAAATATATAAACTATAAATTTGTATACAAACTTTTGGCTAAAATTCATGAAATTGCTAAAATATATTGCCGTACTAAGACTTTTGCTGTCCACTCTATGTCCCATTCTAATAATTTTTTTGAGATTAAATTTGATTTCACTGTCTGCTTCCCTCCCCATTATTTATTCAATATAATTTTGTTGAGACGACCATTGAGAAATCTGCTAATTGTATAACACCAAACGAAATTACTCGAAGACGGCTTCAAGCCATTCCGCCAAGAAATTTTGCTTTTGTTTCATGGCTTGTGATAATTCATTACTACATACAATGTAAATTTGACAAAAAGCCGATATTTTCATATAGATTCTTAAATTTTCTTTAGAAAGAACAATTTCTTTTCTTGCTTTGTTAAAAATGTCCATATTTTCTGAGTATATATTGTCGACCCTAAATTCTGGCCTGAGAATACATTGGTCAGTGAATGCACTTATAGAGAGATTAATAGAATGGATAAAGTTGGTGTTCTTCCGCAACATAAACCGAGGATTTTAAAAAACCGATTATTGAAGCTGATGATTTAATTTCTTTATTTTACCAAAATGTTCGTGGAATCAGGTTTAGTTGTAATTATATATTTTAGTATTTATTGAGACGTGGCTTAATGATTCGTACCGAAATTCGGAAATACTTTGTAATAATGATTTGAACAATGATCGTGGATCTTGCGATGGTATCGTTTTCATTGTTGGGTGAAGTTGCATATCATTTGATGCTTTTGACATTGCATAACTCACTGATACAGAATTTAATGCTGCTATTATTAAGCTTAATACAAAAGGAATATACATAACATGCTACATATTATCTTCCACTGTCATCTCTGCAGTATATATATGCAACAAAGGGAGGCTATAGGAAAGATTGTACGGTTGGACATGATTCCGTAATAATAATGGAATGCCATTAATATCTTGGAGGTTTATATTTGATATTATGTGCAGGCGTTAGATTAAATCGTTTTAAATAATTTGTACGACATTGGCCGTAATCAAGTAAATAACGTAATCATTGACTACACTTAGATTCTGGACTTAATATTTGTAAATGATAAGGACGACTGAAATATTAAGCGGACTGATCCTATTTGGACTCCTGAAGATTATTATCATTCTGCTATTGAATTCCAACTGGCAGCGCTTCAGACTCATCAATAGACAATGTGAAAAAATCTTTTCGTTCAAACAGATCAATTACAGAATATGTTGAAAATACAAACTGATTAATATTTTGTCAAGTCCATTAAATTTATCAAGTGCAATGAAACAGACATTTGATATATTCTATAGAAAATTCATTTTTTATGGTAGCATATTTTGGAACAAGTTCGAACCTGAGCCTCCTTGGAACAATAAAATATTAAGAAATGCACAGAACAGAAAGAATCAAAGTTGCAAAAATTATATTTATTTATTAATTAGAATATAATTGCAAATAATAATCTGTCTGTACTGAGTAACTTAGACCTTATGCTCGGTGTTTGTATATGTATGTATGTATATGTATGCTCTGGTCTCTTACAGTATAGAATAATCTCTGCTACAACAATTTTCTGTCTAAAATAAGACATAACTTAAACCGTAATTCGAAATTTTTGTATAAATTTAATAGTTCTAAGGAAAAAGGTGTCGGCTCTCCTAAAACGATGATATTTCTACATAGTGAATGCAGTAAAATTTTCGTTTTTTTTTCTAAAGCTGTCGCTTAGAAGAATGTGCAACTTATTTAATCAATTGTCGGAACTTATTGATTATTCTGTAGATCCGAATATATAGAAATAGTTGATAATTCTTGCTCTAAACACATAGGCCCATAATCATAGTCAAACACTAAAGTCGGTTCTTTTTAAAAACAACTTTAATATTTAAGCCTGTTACTAACTGTTTCTTAACTATAGTCAAAATTAATAATATTTTTAAGTTGAATCAGCTTTAAATGGGTGATTAGTATAATGTTTGAAATTTTGCATGCAAACTGGTATAAATAATGTATAAGTGGCATCTCTGCACAGTTGAGGCAATAAAAGCGCCAAAAAATAAACGAAATATAAATTGTTATTAAAAAAACAACTGCATAAAATTCATCCGGGGAAAATAAACTATTATCTGAATGGGAAATTTAGAAAAGGTATGTACATAGATCTAATGTTCTTACATTTATGGAGTTTTACATACTTATGTACCATTGATTTATAAATTGTCAACAGGATCAAAAGAAAAGGGAATGAGAGGCAAACTGGAGCACCAGCGGAAATAAGTTTTTGCGCGAGTGCATTAATAACCACCTGTCCATTGTATAGAACAAAGGCAATGACACCTCTATGATTAATAACACAAAATTCTTGGAAGGCCATTAAAGAGTCAATGGCATCTGCAATTCATACAACTTTTGTTTTTGGTTTGTTTTAATTTTGTAACTTTTGATAAATGACAAACAGCTGATAGAGTTAAAGTGATGTTAACTTTGTTAAAAACAACTTCAGCTTGTTTAAGTATAAAACTGACTTTAGCGGAAAAAGTAAGCTTTTTATAGTCTATAGTAGCTGAAGAGTAGACATTTTAATAAATGATACTTAAAGTATACTTTTTTGAGGACTATGATTATGGCCCATAATATTACATTTTTAATAATGCGATTTTATTTTATATATATAACTCACATTTGTACTAAAATATTCTCGTTTGTCGAAATTTTTTCTTTTGTATGTTTATGGATATTTGCTTTTTTTCTTTTCTTTTTTAAATTAATGTAAATAATTATACTTATATAATTAGTTTTACTATATACTATAGTATTTTGAAAATATCTGGAAGGTTAACACTACAGACTAAATAAAAACCTATATACGAGTACATATATGTATGTCATACATATATCGCTTTAAATATGCACCATCGGTTATTTCGAATCTGGCAATACTTATGTCATTCTATTTTGTCATAAAATTTAGTATATTATCTCACTGAACGTAATCGATTTATGCTTGAGCAACGTTGGGATTTATTGGGCTAACGAGAAAAAAATCATCTTTTCGGATGAAGCTCATTTTCGTCTTGGTGGGTACGTTAATAGGCAACATTGCCATAGTTGGGGCTCAGAAATCCCACACGTGGTCCTTCAGAAGTCAATGCTCCTATTAAGTGTGGCTTCTTTGTTGCGGCGCAACCAATACGGTCAATGGACAGATCTTTCGTACCATAATAACCAATTTTTTTGCACTCGATTCTCTTGGTATTGATGTCAACGATGTTTGCATGGTGCAACTTGCCACACATCTCATACCACAATCGATTTATTGCGTCAAACGTTTGATGGCCGTTTAATTAGCCGAAATGGTGACGTCAATTGACCGAAAAAAGCTACGATTTGTTACCGTTGGACTATTTGTTGTGTGGCGCCGTCAAAGAAAAGTGTTATGCAGACAAACCAGAGACAACTGAGCATTTGAAGGCCAATATTCGTGATGACATTGCCAAGATACGACCACATACTCGAAAAAGTGCAAATATGAGGCCATTTCTAACAACAAAACAATAAATTGTTTTTCAAAATTTCAAACCGTTTTTGTTTTATTGCATTTTTAAATTTTTACTTTTAAATGGCTCACTGTATATAAAGATATTCAACAGGGTGCTACAGCTTCAATCGAGCAGGGGGTTGGATGTAATAGAGTATACTCAGTGAGCTGAATATACTCATGTTTCTAAAAAAGGAGAGCTCGGAGGCAATGACAGCAGTACAGATCCCTTAACATAAAATCGTAGAATCTTAAAGATCGGTTTTATATAAGCAACTTGTAAGGACTGTATTTTTCAGCCCTTTTAACGAAAAGTAAGTTGTTAATTGAACCTTCATTCATTCAGAATTTTTGCAATGACACGACTAATTTACTTGATGAGCCTTCAGTACCCAAGAGTTTTTGTTGATTAAAAAAGTTCTAAGTCCGACATTACTCAAAATTTCTATTTTTCATAAGATTTTGCTTTAAAACATGCTTGTAGAGCTGTGCTAAATAAAGAAATTAGGAGCAATATATTCCAATAGCACACGCTTCAAATATTTTTGCAACGAACAAGAGGAACAGATCAGCAATTGAACAGGAGTTAACTACGGGCCTGTTCGTAAATGCAACATTGCGCTGCAAATATGATTATTTTGCGTTAACGTTGCCAATCACATGTTGCAGATGCTTCTTTTTGCTGATTTATTTGTTTGCATTTACGAACGAACAAATACTGCGGAAATGGAAAAATTATTAATAAATTTGATTTTTGAACTGGACGATAAAACAAATGACAAAATGTTGTTAAACGCACAAAAAAGTGTACTTTGTGCAAAAAAGAAGATATTTAAGGAAGAAAAAAAAAGAAACTTATTGTTTAAACTCTCATTCTCTCTCTCTCACTCATTCAATGCATCAGCCATTTTTATGATCAGTGTTTTGTGTTTATTTGCTCATAATATGATTTAATGTTGCATTTAGAACATGTGACAGCTGCAGTGCTGCCAAGGTTTGCATTTATGAACACGATGCTCATAACATGCAGCGCAATGATGCATTTACGAACAGGCCCTACGATACATTCAGCAATTACTCAGTTTAGATCGTATGTTGGAAAGTATTTTCTGTTTCCTTCTGTTTCCTTGTACTCTCTTATCTCCCAGTTCAAAGTTCCAAAGTGACGTGTCACACATAAATTCGTTTATAGGGTTAGTATTCTTTTTAATTTTCAAAAAATAAAATATCTTAGTTCAGGCTATAGCCCGAGACATACACTGGCGAGCAAAACAGTTTACGCAATGTTTAAAATATGAAATATGAATATATTTGTATATTATTTTGTAGTGTGTTCATAAGGTAGAGTAACAGCAACAGTAAGTGTTACTCACAATAAAATGCACACAATGCATTTATCCAAATTGACGTGTGTGTAACCCATAAAAACATTAATGTAACCATACTGCAGTTATACTTTGTACCAGGAATAATTGAAGAAAAATAAACTGTCACAAATCGGTCACTAGGTTAATTTTTGAAATGAAGCAAAAGGGTTTCATGTTGCATTTCAAGTGCAAACTAATAGAAATAAACAACAAAGAGACAACAACAAAAGATCACTCAAGTATTGCTTTGCACTCAAAAACACTCAAAGTAATATTTTGAATAAAGTGACTTACTAAAATTGTGAATGCCTGGTACGTATTATGATTGCAATATGTATGTAAGCAACAAACAATTTGATTTTAAGTATAAAGTGTACTTTAGAAAGTCACTCAAACTAGATTTGTAAAATTAGTATATAAGGCTGAAGATAATAAAGACAAGGGTCATTATTGATCTTGGTTGCTGAGCATGGGATTCATACATTTCCAAAGGATAAGAAGGGAAAACTTTAGCGTGCGAAACTGGAGCTCTAGTAACTCTATTTTATCATAAAATATTGAAATAATATTGAAAAATCTTATTCTTGAATTAAAAAATAATTTTTTTGATATATATCCCACTCGCATCCCATTAAGCGATTATAAAGGCCTTAAAGGAAATTGTATAAGCTTTCTTTTGAGAAAAAAAAGGCCCATTTAAAAAAAAAATTAAAAACAAAAGTTAATTTAAAAAAGAAAATTTTAAAAATGTTTGCTAGGACCAATAGGTGAAAAGTTACACACATTTTAAAAAAACCCTGTATGACCAAAATGTCCAACTTTGGCCCCTTCTAACTCCGGCAGTATTTGACTGATAGAGCTGAAAATTTGTGTCTGGGCTACTATCCAATAGTACTAACCTTGGTACTCGATTTTAAAAATTGGGTCACTTGACACGAAATTCCCCATATATATTATTCTAACAATTAACAAAAAAAGAAGTGCGTCTAAACCGAGAAGTCGCTGGTGGCAAATACATACAAAACAATAAAAATTACGGTAACAATAGAGAATGCAATTCTTGTAGCGATCATAGCTATTGTGCTAATCACAGTAATTAGTAAAACAATAAAATATTGGCTACAAGGAGTTGCAGAAGAAGTAGATGGACTAAGCGTAGTTAGTAGACTATCTAATTAAGAAAAGAAAATAAAAAATTGTTAAAGAAATTAATAAAATGATATTTATATATTTAAAAATATATATATGTATTATATACATATAATAAAAGTTTGTGAGTCGAAATAATTTTAAATGGACCCTATAACATCATTGGAATCTATAGTATCCAATACAAAGAAATCTTTAGAAAGAAATCAGAGGAAACTGTCGCTGGAAAGAAAACAGAAATAGAATTATTAGGAAAGGAACTGAATAAACAATTAGAAAATCAAGAGTTGTCTGAAGCAGCTAGAAATAATTTAATAATAAAGTTTAAACAATTAGAAGAAGAGGCTTTAGATATTTTAGAACAACATTTAAAGAAAAGAGTTATAAGTGACAAAAGGCAGGGATTAATAATAGTAAACATGGATATTCAGGAATTATCTACATTGACAAAACTAATTCCAAAGTTCACTGGAAATGTGAACTCTTTAAATGATTTTGTTTCGAAGGTTAAATTAGCGCATGGAACTCTACCTGTTGAAACACAAATTTTTTTTGATTTCATATTTAATGACAGACTAGAAGCTAATGTCGGATACAGAATCCAACAAGGAGTTGTACCATGTAGTGTAGATGAATTGATTAAGACGCTTAAGGATATTTACAAGAGTAGTAAAACTTACAACAGTATTTACAATTAACTAAATAAAGGGTGTTTTTTATAGAGGTATAGAACTTTAAGTTGGCATTACTTTTCAAGATGGCGACCGATTTAATAGCTGTCAAGTGATTTATTCTCAGTTTGGTTTGGCAATTCATCGTGAATAGACTCATGCCTGAACAACGCTTGCAAATAGTGCAATTTTATTTCGAAAATAATGGTTCTGTGCGGAAAACGTATCGCGCACTACGTCCATTTTATCGTCGACAAAATCGTCCATCAGAGCTGTTAATTCGGTTAACCATGGAACGTTTTCGAACCACGTTTACTCTTATTGATAACTCGCATCCCCAGAGACGCTGTACGGTGCGTACAGAAGAAGCTATTGCTGCTGTGGAGCGTAGCATTGAGGAAGACCCGAATGAGTCCATCCGCCATCGAGCGCAGGAATTGGATCTGTGTCCATCAACTTTATGGAAGATTTTGCGGAAGGATCTTGGTTTGCGTGCTTACAAAATCCAACTCGTGCAAGATTTGAAGCCAAACGATCATCAAGTAAGGCGTAGATTCGTCGAATGGGCCCAAAACGAGATTACCGTTGTTCCCGATTTTCATAAGCGAATTTTGTTTAGCGATGAAGCGCACTTCTGGTTGAATGGCTACATCAACAAACAAAACTGCCGCATTTGGAGTGATGGTAATCCTCAAGTGTATGTGGAAACACCGTTACATCCAGAAAAACATTGGTCCGTACTTTTTCAAGAACGATGGTGGCCAGAACATTACAGTCAATGGTGATCGGTATAGAACCATGATTACTAACTTTTTCATTCCTGAATTGAATAACCATGATGTCCAGGAGATGTGGTTTCAACAAGACGGCGGAACATCTCACACAGCTCGTGCCACAATAGATTTATTGAAAGACACGTTTGGTGACCGCCTAATTTCACGTTTTGGGCCTGTGAATTGGCCTCCAAGATCTTGTGATTTAACACCGCTAGACTACTTTCTGTGGGGCTATGTAAAGTCATTGGTCTATGCGGTAAAGCCACAAACCCTTGACCATTTGGAAGACAACATTCGCCGTATTATTGCCGATATACGGCCACAAATGTTGGAAAAAGTAATCGAAAATTGGACGTCCAGATTGGACTACATCCGCGCCAGCCGTGGCGGTCATATGTCAGAAATCATATTTAAAATGTAATGCCACAAGATTATCTTTCGGATAAATAAAATTCATGTCAATCGAATAATCCATCGTTGTTTTATTGCAACTTAAAGTTCTATACCTCTATAAAAAACACCCTTTAGAACCTTCCAGAAGGACGATAATTTAGAGGGTTTCGTGAAGAAGCTAGATTATTATACAACACAGATGATAGAATTACAAGTGGAAGAAGACGGTGAAGCGTTTAGAAATTCCATTGTTAAATCAAATTATCGATTAACATTTAATGCATTTGTGTCAGGCTTAAAAGATAGGCAATTGATAAAATCTATCCATGTCCTAGGCATTACAACCAGCGTTACCGCTGGAAATTTTAAAGAAGTCGCACAAAAAGGGGATTTTTGAAAAAAAAAATCGCACATAAAGGGTATTTTGGCAGTAAAAAGGGGCAACATTTTTAAAAGAAAAGAAAATGAACTAATACAGATAAAAAAATAAATTTTTATTGGATTTTGTAATGTACATTAACAAACATATAATAAGTTTATTTTTTAATAATTTTTCCAATTTTTTATAATAGAAACAAGTTTTTAGCCAAAAATTATAATCCTAAACAAAAATTTTAATTTTTTTTAAATTATTTTTTCTGCTTTATTTTTAGCTTTAAAATGTAATTTCATTCAAATTTATGAACGTTAGGACATTTAAATTTCAAAAATTAAAAAAAGCATTTTTAAATTTATAAAAATTCCATTAAATAAAACTTTTTTTTGCTAACCCATAATAATACAAAACACAAAACAATATTATTATAACTAAAAAACAGTTCATTAAAAATAAATAAAAAATTATAAAAAATTGCGTATTTTGTAACAAATTAAAAAAAAATAACAGAAAATATAATATATATTTTAAAATAAAAAAAAAACAATTCAAAATTATACAAAATTACTAATTTTGTAATAAATTAAAAGATATGAAGTTAATAAAGTACATACATTTCAAATAATTACGCTAAGGTATAATAAGACTTAGAATACAAAGTATTTAGAACATTTTTGTATTAAACAAACTGAGATCAAAAAGTTAAACATAAATACTAATTTTGTTGCAACGGTTCATTTTAGAAGTAAATAGAACCATTTTGTAATAAGTTAAATATGATATATAGTTTTACATTATTATATTATATTATATATCTATATGTCATAATATATCGCAATTTTATGAAAAAATATATCATAATGGAGGCACATGTTTTATAACTTTATTGTTCATGAATGGAAAATAAAAATTCTGAAATTTATATTTTTTTCAAAAAAAAAAACAACAAAAATAATCAAATTACACAAACTAGTTTATAGATTATTCAATAGACTAGACAATAGAATAGTTTATAAGTTATTTAATACACCAGTCCATAGACTAGTAGTTATTATTTATTTATTATTTATTTATTTATTATTAGTCATAGCACAACAAGATAATAATCTTATAAATGAAAGTGCTATGGGAGTACATCAAAGAAACAAAATAATAACAAATCATTGATTATATATGTAATGAAATGTTTGAAATAATGTAGAAATAAAAATGAATAAGAACGTGTTAAAATCACGGGAAATAGCAATCGATACAAAAAAGGATAAAAAAAATCAATATGTGTAAAAAATAAATTAGGAAAACTACAAAGAACAATATATACAAATATAAAGAAATATACAAACAAAGTAAAAATATATACATATACTGAGATACAATGAAATTTAAAGATAAATTAATTAAAAAAATGAAAAATTAAAAATAATCATTAATAGAAATAGAGAGAAAAAAATTCACAAAAAAAAATCAAGATATGCTAAAAACTACTTAAACAGAATGTATAGCTCCTTTTTGAACTTAATTGCATTGCCTATGTTCTGAATATAATTAGGTAGTGTATTCCAAAGACTGATGGTGTGTATAAAAAACTGGCGTTGTGACAAAAGAGTCCTATGTCTGTGTTGGATAATCTTCATACCGCGGTTGGATCTAGCAAATGTAATCCTACTAAATAAGTATATTGGCTGTTTTAAAGTAATAATCTTATGGAGGAGAATAAGGCATTTTATATTTAATAGATTATCAAAATTAACTCCGAATATCCGGTATGAAAATTGTGATATATGGTCTCGACGTCCCCTAATAAAAACATATCTGGCTATATTATTATAAGCCAGGTTGAGTTTCCGCCTATCGTCAGTATCACAGTTTGCGAAAATTTCACATCCGTATAAAAGGACAGGAATCAAATACGTTTTAGCCAGTTGCATACGTATGGCAAAGGGAGTCGAATCTATAACAGACCACAAGTTCCTAAGCATAGCATAAACTTTACCAACGATGACGTTAATGTGGTTAGACCACGTTAGCCGACTATTAAAGATAACACCCAGATTGGATGCTGATTCAACAAAGTCAATTTTATTCCCCCTGATAATAATATCCGGCACAACAAATGCTCTCTTAGTTCTGGAGAGCAATAAACATTTAGATTTAGAGGGATTTATACAAAGTCCATTGGACCTAGCCCAGTTGTCAATTTTTCGTAAATCACAGTTGATGGTGTCTATACATAGTTGGATATCCTCTATACGCGTGCTTCTATAGAGCTGAACGTCATCAGCATACATACGTGCGCTACAATTATCCAAAAAATCAGGCAGGTCGTTAATGTATATACAGAACAAGAGAGGCTCTAATATTGATCCCTGAGGAATACCTCTTCCAACGCTTAGCGAATTCGAGATCTTGCCGTTAAGATAAACTCGTTGTGATCTGTTCACAAGATAAGAACGTATGAGATTACAAGCTGAGTTAGAAAAATGAAAGAGGGTCTGTAGCTTCCTCAATAATATTTCGTGGTCAACCGTATCAAAAGCCTTGGTGTGATCCAGAAGAACTAAAAACGCTATGTAATTTTCATCTAGTTCCAACCTAAGGTCATCAACTACATTGACTAAAGCAGAAGTGCAGCTCCTAGCTTTCATAAATCCCGACTGCTTATCAGATAGGAAGTTATTACTCACGAGATAACTATTTATTTGTTTAGCCATGAGATTTTCCATTACTTTAGACAGGAATGGAAGAATGGCAATTGGCTTGAATTCGTTGTTGGATTTAGGAATGGGAATGGTTTTCGACTGTTAAAACTGTATTGAATAAATGAGTCAAATACGGCAAAAGTCTAGGTGACAAAGCTTTCAAAAACAGAGGATCTAAATCATCAGAACCAACCGCATTCGATTTTACCGAAGATAAGCATTCCAATACCTCGAGCTGATTAACACAACGAAAACTAAATGGATTTTCAAGCGGAACAAAACAAAGGTCATTATATATGTCACTATCAGGGGTCGGAACACTGATATTAACAAATTTATCATTGAGAGCATTTACATCGACATCAGCAGAAGTATTATGACACTTTTTTCCAACACCAATATCACGGATTACCTTCCATTTAGCCCTATTATCCAATGTGGAAGCGAACTTCCCGACGTAAAACAATGTTTTTGCAATCTTAATGCGTTTGGTAACCTCACTACGAGCTGACCTATGGATGGCTTTCAGATCGTCCGTTCTGAACCTCTTCCATCGCCTGTAGGCAATGTCGCGTTCATAAATTAAAGCTTTAATTTCAGCATTAAACCACGGTTGGTGTTTGGCTCTAACAAGTTTAGTTCTGACAGGAATACAACTGTCGTATAGCAGACGAACATTTTCCTGAATTAGTGCCACCTGGTCATTTACATTATCCAGTGAGTAGATTTGGTTCCAACAGATATTATCAACACTACTATTCAAAACTGCAAAATCGATACTTTTAAAATCACGGTATGTGATATGCCTGTCCACAGGACTCATAGGCAGATTATAAGTTAAGAAAAGAAGATCATGATTGGAAAAGCAAGAGGCTGAGATTTGATCATATAAAAGTACCTTAGTCATATCGTTAACAAATACAAGATCTATTAGACTACTGGAAGTAGAATGGAAGTGAGTTGGTAAGGACACATTCACAGGATTAAGATGGAGAGACAACATTGAAGCACTTAACGTATTATCTAGTAAAAGATTATTATTAAAGTCACCAATAATAATAATGTCGTCAAATAGAATGGAAATTTCCTCAAGAATAGAAATAAAAGGATCAAAATTTATGTTGGAATTCGGTCTATAAACACAGCCTAATAAAATATTTTTCTTATGTGTGGATGAAATATCAAGAAATAAATATTCAATTTGACTACCAATTTCAGTCATTAATCTTACTTTACACGGAATACCGTTTCGAACATAAATTGCAACTCCGCCACCCTTTGCCCTCGTTGCCGTATTGTTAACTAAGATTTTCCTGTCTGACCGGAAAAGCTTAAAGCCCTGTAGACTGTAAACTGAATCCTGAACATCCAGAGGAAACCAAGTTTCGGAGACGCAAATAATGTCGATTTCTGCTGCTACGAATAAATGCCTAAATTCATCAATTTTATTGTTCAGACTCTGTGCATTTATATGAACAATGTTGAGACCAGTTCTTTGTTTGGCTAAAACTCTAATCATGTTGTACACACAGTCTCTGGAATAAGAACTGTTAGAGTTCATCAGATTGTACGTAAGTTGTGGCAATGCAATCAAAAGCTAAATAAATTGCTGTAATTATGATAAATAAGCGCAAAATAAAAAAGGAGTTATACATACAAATACAAATAAGGAAGGAAATAAAAATTGAGTTAAAGTTGAACATTAAATTAAAGTTGTACATCAGATTCATCGTGATCAGGAAACTAGTTGAATAGTTA
Source organism: Sarcophaga subvicina (assembly GCA_936449025.2). Taxonomy (NCBI): domain Eukaryota; kingdom Metazoa; phylum Arthropoda; class Insecta; order Diptera; family Sarcophagidae; genus Sarcophaga; species Sarcophaga subvicina. Next base: position 59,375,672 of record OW388082.2, on the reverse strand, counting down.
ACTATCAAGGCCAGGAAATAACTGGTTCAGGCTACCAATGTCCTCCACCAGAATTGGGTCTTCGTTAACTTGTTTTCTAATATATACGCAACCCCGCATAGTGAATACTGAAGACAAAAGTTTTTTCTTTTTTAAGCGAATTGCAGCACGCAGGATTATAAAGTTGTTCTGAGTGAGGTTCTCGTTTACATAAAATTTTATTTTTTTTTTAGTCTATAAAATAGTCGATCGAATAAACCATTGACTAATACAGTTGATTAATTCATGGTCTATTTAAAAAACTAGTCCAAATGCTATTTAAAAGACCACAGAAGTCAATAGACTGGTCAATATATTATATCATATACTAGTATAATTATTTACTACTCTATAGACTACTATATATGTGGACTGGTCTATTAAATAGCCTTTGAACCAGTTTTTTAAATAGTCTATGAACTAGTCTACTAGTCTATACTAGTAAATAACCTATAAATCTACAATATATTGACTAGTCTATTAACAAGTCTATAAACTAGCCTGTGTAATTTATTCGCAGTTCTATGAAATAGATATTTCTCAATGTCAAAAAGGACTATATTACTTAATTTTCCATGCTTGTTTTGGTTTATATATTTTACAAAATGAGTTTTAATATATTTATTTATTTAGTTATTAATTACAATACAATTACAAATTATATCCTAATTATATACGAGCGAAGTAAATTGACTATGTGCTCGGTGTAGTGTCACAGACCAGAGTCTCTGGTGGAAATCGAACCCACGACCCTCACGCTAATAGTCTAGCACACTACCCACTAGACTACCAGGGCACCCTGAGTTTTAATATATATTTCACAGTTATATTAGTATATTTATATTCGATTAAAAAATTTTTTTGATAAATTACTTCTGTACTTTTTTATAAGTCCATCGTCAGGCACCCAATTTTCCAAAAAAAAAATGTTATTAAAAGAAAAAATACTTTTTCTAAAAAAGGGGAAAAAGGGTAAAAAATCTTGAAAAGTGTCAGATTTAGTTCATTTTAGTAAAGGGGCACAAAAAGTGGCGGGGTCGCTGAAAAAGTGTCAAATTGCGACTTTAGTCGCTCAACGGTAACGCTGATTATAACATATCCAGAAGCAGTAAAAGCAGCCAAGAGAGCAATGACAAGCGAAAATCAATTCAAACTAGTATCTCAAACATCTCAGATAAACACATTCAGCATAAGAAGACATCAAAGTTCTCTAGAATGTAGAAAATGCGGTAGAAAACATGGAAATATATGTCCAGCAGAAGGGATGACATGTCACAAATGTGGAAAACCAAACCATTTTTCCAATGCATGTTTGTCCATGAATAACAATAGAAGTCAAAATAACATCGAAATAGCACTAACCATAGGAATGCCAACAATAACAGAAACAGCAATTACAATAATAACAACAACAACAGAAATAACATTTATAGTAATAACAATAATAGAGGAAAGTGGAGAAATACGAATCACAATGTAAATCAAGTCGAAGTCCAGGGAAACTTAAAAAATCCGGAGATCTCACAAACCAGGTCTCCAGAGGGATTAAATTAAACACTCAACAAATTTTTAGCATATCATCCAACCTCAAAAATTATGTGAAATTGGATATACTTAATGTTGATAAAACCTTAACATTTTTAATTGATACTGAAGCAGACATATCCTTATGTAAAAAAGAATTTTTACATCGTTACGAGGAAAGATCGGATGATTATTGCAATTTAACTGGAATCTCAGATGAAGTAATAAAATCATTAGGTTCCACAAATATCAAAATTAATACAAATGACAACATACTCGAACAGAATATATAACAAGTTTCCAATGATTTCCCGGTAAACACTGACGGAATTTTAGGAAGAGATTTCCTGTGTAAATTTAAATGCAATATGATAAATATATTTTAGCTTTTTGTATAAATGATGAGAATATAAACTTACCAATACATAACAATAATGGGTTTAAGGTAAACCAGATAGAAATACCCCAACGAAGTGAAATAATTGTGCCCTTTAAAATCAATTTGGATGAAGATTCTGTAGTATTAAATAGAGAAATAATAACAGGCGTGTATTTGACGAACGCTATAATACCAAAAGATGGCCAGCAACATATCAAATTGTTAAACGCTACAGATAAAATTGTAACCATACAGAATCTAAGAGTTGAAACCATTCCATTACACAATTACGAAATTTATTCAATAAATTAAATTACTGAGAATAATGCAAACACGTTTTGAGAAATTACTATGTACTCTAAAACTAGATGACTTGGATGATGTGAACAAGGAGGAGATAATAGCGATATTAAGAAAATATCAACCAGTATTTCATGTTGATGATGAACCATTAACAACAAATAACTTTTATAAACAAATGATAGAAGTACACGACAAAAATCCGTTGTATATAAAGAACTATCGTCTACCGCATGTTTATACAGCAGAAATTAATTCTCAAGTACAAAAACTTTTGGAAGAAAATATTGTTGAACCATCAACAAGCACATATAACGCACCATTATTGTAAGTACCAAAAAAAGCACAAACAGATGTATAGAAATGGAGATTAGTCGTTGATTTTAGTAAATTAAACGAAAAAATTGTAAATTATAAATTTCCCTTAACGCGAATCGAGGACATTCTGGATAAGTTGGGAAGAGCTAAATATTTTTCAACCTTGGATATGACAAGTTCACTTCTTCAAATAGAACTAGAATATAAATCACGTCCATATACAGCATTTTCAACACCTAATGGTCACTATCATCAATATACAAGACTACCATTTGGACTGAAAATTTTTTCAAATAGCTTCCAAATATGCTCACAATAGCCCTATCAGGATTAGAATCAGAAGCATTCCTATACGTAGATGATATAATAGTTTTTGGATGCAGTTTAAAACACCATAATATAAATTTAATAAAAGTCCTAGAACGATTGAAAACTTACAATCTGAAGTTAAATGCTAGTAAGTGTTGTTTCTTAAGGGCAGAAGTCATTTATTTTGGTCATTTGATAACTAAAGATGGAATCAAACCAAATCCAGAAAAGTTCGATGCAATTTCAAAATATCCTGTACCTAAGAATGCAGATGATGTAAGAAGATTCATTACTTTTTGTAATTATTACAGAAGATTCATTGAAAACTTTGACGAAATTGCAGATTGCTTAAATAAGTTATTAAGAAAAGGTACACAATTTCAATGGACAGAACAATGCCAAAGATCATTTGAAAAACTTAAAGATAAATTGATTACTCCGCCAATCTTACAATATCCTAATTTTGAAAAACTTTTCATATTAACAACAGATGCACCAAATTTTGCACTAGGAGCTGTATTATCTCAAGGAGAAATTGGTGATGCGTGCCGATCTTTAAACAATTATGAAAGTAATAAACCCGTAATTGAGAAAGAATTACTTGGTATACATTGGGGCATAAAATTTTTTCGACCATACTTATACGGAAGAAATTTATTGTGGTTACAGACCATCGACCACTCATTGCATTATTTTCGCATAAATATCCAAGTTCAAAATTAACTAGAATCCGAATGGAACTATCAGACTATGATTTTGAAATCATAGACAAAAAGGGTAAAAATAACACAAATGCAGATGCTTTATCTAGAATAAAATTAAACTCCGATACATTGAAAATGATGATACCTCAAACAACTGATGTGACAATAAAGAAATCACTGGTGATAACAAGGGGAATGAATAGAAATATGATACGAAGTGAAAAGAAAAGAAAAAATGAAAACAGGAAAGAGGATAAAACAGAAAATGAAAATATGAATGAAACTATGGATATAAATGAGAAAGATAAAATGGTAAAGACACCTCCTATTGGGCCTGATCAACTCAAGATGTGGGAATGTACATCCATGAATGATATAAAACTTGCAAGTATATTAAAATTTATATTAGAAGAGTCGACCAAAAAAATAAAAATTTAAAACAATCATGCTCTAAATGAGACTCGAGTCAGATGTAGCAATAATCCCGATTATTTAGATAATATGTTGGAGAAACTACTTCCCGTTTTAGGTAGATTGAATTGTGTATTCGCACTAGAAAAAAGTGGCGAAATATTTAAAATAATAAATATTGACAAATTAAAAAAAATAATAAATGAAAATAAGAATGACGTCAAAATATTATTGTATAACAAACCTCAAAGAATAAGAGATGACAACAAGAATTAGTAAAATTATATCATAATATACAATGTGGAGGTCATTTTGGAGTAAGAAAACCATTACTAAAATTTAAACAAAAGTACATATGGAAAAGAGATGGTAAAGAAGTATATAAAAACATGTGATCTTTGCCAGAGAAATAAGCAAATAAAGCATACAAGAGAACTCTTAAGTATTACAGATACACCTACAAAAAGTTTTGAAACCTTAGTAATCGATACAGTTGGTCCATTGCGTCCATCTGAAAATTTTCGATATATACTTACAATACAATGTGAACTTACTAAATATGTAATAGCATGGAAACTAAAGAAGCTAAATCAATAGCAAAAATTCTAGTTTAAAACGTCATATTGAAATACGGATTGTTTAAAGTATTAAAGTCTGATAATGGAACAGAATTTGCCAATCAACTAATTAAAGAGATATGTAATTTATTAAAAATAGAACAAAAATTTTCAACACCATATCACCACGAAACATTAGGTACTGTAGAAAGTAACCATAGAGTTCTAAATGAATATTTCCTAAATTTTGTTAATGATGATAATTGGAGCGAATGGATTTCTTATTATTCTTTTGCATATAACATAACACCACATATAGATACAACATATTCACCTTTCGAATTAATATTCAGGAAAATATCAACTATGCCAGGGGGTCGATTCTGGTTCTGTGAAACGGTGAAATGAAAAAAAAATTTTCATTTTCATAAGAACTTTTCATATTATCATTTCACAATTACTCAAATTGCGATTCCCGTTCCTTTAATGAAAAAGTGTTTCATTCCATTGTAGACGTGATACTTTTATATCTATGTATATCATATCCACTTTGATTTCTTATTAAGTGTCAAACTATTCTACGATTTCGATGCCTGTCCAAGGAACGAGCTCTTTTTTATAGCCCCCAAAAAGCAGGACTAATAATCAACGCTTGTTTGGTATTACATAACTTTTTAATTCGTAAAAGAGTACTGTTTATGTCTGACGATCAATAGTTCCCATTCCTGCTGACATAAACAGGATTGTTTAAACGATGGCAAATTGGCAACAGATGGCGCTGCAGTGTAAAATTAAGCTTTTTGGTATTTTAATATTAGTGTTGTTTTTGGAATAAAAAAATTTGTTTTGTTTATTACAATTTTGTTACTTCTTCTTGTAACATCAAAAGGGATACAACCAATTTTGCCTTAAGCCAAATAAATTGTTATATTTAATCTAAAATTGTGTTAAATTTTGTGTATATGTAATTATGTATAAACATTTCGTGTTAGAAAAATTCTGTGAAGGAGAATAAAACCAAAAAGAGAAAAAAAATAAAATTTGGAAACCAAAAAGTGAACGGTGTTATCTTTTCCAAGGAAATAAAATCAGTCTGAAGTGATTAAATTCATCTCAAAAAAGGAGTGTTTTTTTTGTGCTTCAGTTGGAACTATTTTAATTTTGTTCTTTTTTTAGTGTCTGGAGCAACAGCCTTTTTTTGTGTGTTCTTCTTCTCCCCCCCCCCCCCCCAAACAGTCCATCGAATTATCATTTGGTCCAGACGACCCGGATATTTGGAACCATTTTTTGTTTTGTGGATTTTACTACATCGCTACACCAACAATTTCAAAGTAACCTTCAAATTATAAGGTAAAGTTGTTTTTGTTTTACTTTTATATTTTTGTGAATTTTTTGGTGGTAATTTTATATACAAGTAAAGTTCTGTTAGACTAGACAACAAAACTTTGCAAGTATATAAAATTTATAACAGTGCATATATCACAAAGTGGTGTGTTATAATTTCAATAGCATTGGCACACTTTGTGAATATATTGAATATAAGAACCAAAATCTTCTTGTATACACTGTTATACCAACGTGTCTTGGCTTATAATAAAGTCAAAAGTGACTGAGATATCGAATTGTGGTGTGAAGATCACGGTTGATAATCGAGTTCAACCACCCAATTTGATATCGGTTATAAGTCAATGGTGGTGTTATAATTGGTGACGGTGCGTTGGCTAAGTAGCAAAGCACATTATCTTTTGTAACAATTTTTCAAATCCACCAGAAATGTAAATAAATGTTATTCACTTTTATTAGTTAAAAATCTGGAGTTTTCAACAGATTAAATTTGCATAAAAGTGAAGTAGAATAACATAGTGACATTTGTGTATATATATATTATTCTTTTATTTATTCATTTTTGTAAGCAGTTGAAGTAATTTAAGTCAACTTTTTTTGTGACTAAAATTGTTGAACAAGTTGGATTTGGTATTTTTATTTGATTTAAATTTGATTTATTTAATTTTGAATTTAATTTATTAAATTTATTGCATTGACAAAAATTTATATACATATTTGCATATATATGTGTATGATTTGGAATACAAAGTGAAAATGAGTAGGTGTTCGGTACTACCTTTTCACCTTTGTATTTTTTTTTTTGTTGTTCCCTTTTTTATTTTGAGACACGGTAATAAGTATCGGGTTATTGGCCATTAGGAAATCGTCCTGTTGGCCTAGTTTCGCGAAGTACGTAATATTTTTGGAATATATGTATGTCCGTTTTATTGGACATTTATTACTTTTTGTTAAGTTTGCGGTAAAGCACTAAATTGATCGCGGTAGTACGCCGTGCATAACAGGGTGATCGCGATGACCTTTTGATTAATTTTGGAATAATTTCGTTTTTAGTTGTTTATCGCAAAATTAGTTATGATCGAGGCGCGAACATTTTCGAGTTTCGTTGTGGTGCCATTTATTTAATTTTTTGATATTTTTGTTTGATTTTAATTTCGTTGAGGGAATTAGTGTGGAACAGAATCTCAACCATTCTGTTGATTCTTTTTGGTTCCTACTTTTGTTGCTGTTAGTTAGCTGAAAATCTTCCTGTATTAATCCGTCGGTGCGTAGGTATAATTTTCGTTTATACAAGCTCGGCATATTATTCAGGTTGAATCGTAGAACTGTTTTTGACAATATTTGTGACCATTGGAGCTGTACTACAATTTGGGTAGTTATTTAGAGCTGATTTGGAGCTGCAAGTTTGAGCGTTCGTTTGGAGAGCGTTTCAATCTGTCACAGAATCTTTTCATCCTTGGCCAAAGTTTTTTGGTAGTAAAACAGAACAACCTGTGTACTGACTGTTTCGATGTTGGTCATAGATTGAATGAATGCAGGCGGAATTTGGATTGTTCGATCTGCGATTTGCGACATCACCCTTTGCTGCACCGGGAGGTGTTTGGATCCTCTCGGGAACCTGTCGTTTTCGATGCGGCAAGTTCTGGTCATGCAGCAAAGTTTGGTTGTGATGTGCAAAACTGTTTTGCTGCCACATATGGGCAGATTCTTTTAGGGTGTTTGTCATCGAGGGCAAATATTTAGAGCTAGGGCTCTGATAGACTCCGGTTCGCAAGCAACTTTTATTTCGGACAAGTTGCAGAAAAAAAAATTAGGATTGCCAACAGCAGCAATAAGATAAGGTATAGGGCCTACTACTGAATGGCGCTTAGGTCGCATTCGTAATTTAGGTTTAAATAATAATGGTTACGTAGGAACTGTGGATTTAGCAACTAAACGTGGAACAATTATAAAGCCGATTGGACAGCTTGTAATTCTTCCAACGAACTGAATATTTTGAAAAACAACTTAGCTCATAGTGTCATGGTACACCGAGGAAATCCGGGAGAGGTGAAGATGTCGAAGGCGATAAATTGACGGGTTGATTGAGCCACGACCATACCTGGTGGACGTGTGAGAATACGGGCCGCTGAAGGTAAACCTTCCAATTACCGGGCAATAGACCTAGTCCGTCTGTCCCTAGGAAGGTTAAATTAGGAAACTGACGCATCGATGAGGATAACCCGTCCACTAGCCCAGAAAAATAACGGACCTCGTTCGTCCTAAAAATCCACCAGTGGACCTAGTTCGTTCCATGGTCGTGTGAGCTGAAGACCTAGTTCGTCGGAAGCTCTAGTTCCCATTTAGTAGAGGGACAATAAGCCTCAAGAATTCGATACCCAATCTTAGACCAAGACACTTATTTCGGAAGGCTTCTTATTCAATTTTAACTTTTTCTTTCTGACGGATCAGAGTTGGAATTGCTGCATGATGTCAAGTTTTTGGTTTCTTATTGTTTTGAAACATGAAACTAATATGAACGTTTTTTTCTTTGAATTTTTCTTTTCTTTAGTCTTTAGATAAAGGACATCTTTTTTGGTTGCAGTACTGCAAGGACGCCGGTATGTTTATGTCTGACGATCAATAGTTCCCATTCCTGCTGACATAAACAGGATTGTTTAAACGATGGCAAATTGGCAACAGATGGCGCTGCAGTGTAAAATTAAGCTTTTTGGTATTTTAATATTAGTGTTGTTTTTGGAATAAAAAAATTTGTTTTGTTTATTACAATTTTGTTACTTCTTCTTGTAACATCAAAAGGGATACAACCAATTTTGCCTTAAGCCAAATAAATTGTTATATTTAATCTAAAATTGTGTTAAATTTTGTGTATATGTAATTATGTATAAACATTTCGTGTTAGAAAAATTCTGTGAAGGAGAATAAAACCAAAAAGAGAAAAAAAATAAAATTTGGAAACCAAAAAGTGAACGGTGTTATCTTTTCCAAGGAAATAAAATCAGTCTGAAGTGATTAAATTCATCTCAAAAAAGGAGTGTTTTTTTTGTGCTTCAGTTGGAACTATTTTAATTTTGTTCTTTTTTTTTAGTGTCTGGAGCAACAGCCTTTTTTTGTGTGTTCTTCTTCTCCCCCCCCCCCATACAGTCCATCGAATTATCATTTAATATCTAATGGAGAGAAGATTGTAGAAGGGGAGCTTTTGAATTTGAATCCCTTTTTAGATGGAGATGGTTTGATGAGAGTCGGTGGAAGGCTGGCTAATGCGACTAATCTCAAGTACAACGAACGGTTTCCGATTCTTTTACCAACAGCAAGTCGGTTCTCCTATCTGTTGATCGAGTTTATCCATAGGATGACTTTGCATGGCGGAAACCAATTAATGTTGAGAGTCTTGAGGACTGAATTTTACATGCGCAGGTCTAAGAATTTGATAAAGACCATCGTAGGGCGTTGCAGAACTTGTACCATCTATAAGGGAATGACTCAGAGTCAAATAATGGCAGCTTTACCTACGTCTCGTACCGTTTTCACTCGTCCTTTCGCTAGCACTGGTGTAGATTTTGCTGGGCCCTTTGACATTCGAAATTACACGGGCAGAGAGTGTCTTATAACTAAGGGCTACGTGTGTTTGTTTATTTGCTTTGCTACGAAGGCTATTCATTTGGAAGCGGTTGGTAATTTATCTACGTCTGCATTCTTGGCTGCTTTGGCTAGATTCATTGCTCGTCGTGGATATCCTACGGATATGTATTCCGACAACGGGACCAATTTTGTAGGAGCGTCAAAAATCTTGAAAGACGAATTTCGAAATTTTCTTAAGGCATCAGGTCCCCAGGTCAATGCTACTTACGGACCTAGGGGGTTAACATGGCATTTCAACCCTGCTGGTGCACCTCATATGGGAGGTCTCTGGGAAGCCGGTGTCAAAAGTTTCAAACACCATTTTAAACGACTGGCAGGAGGTTTGAAGTATTCTTTTGAGGAGTTCTCCACTCTCCTTACTCGTGTCGAGGCGTGTTTGAATTCGCGTCCATTATGTCCTTTGGCAGATAATGCCGATTGCCTGGATGCTCTCACGCCAGGTCATTTCTTGATTTACTGTCCCCACCGGAATTGCAGATTGCAGACCCTTTACCCTCAATAACAAACCGATGGCAAAGAGTCAAGGCTCTAAACCAACGTTTATGTCTCCGTTGGAAGGAAGAATATTTGAAGGAGCTACAGAAGAGGAACAAGTGGAAGTGTTTGCGGAAGGACTTAGAGGTCGGTGATATGGTGGTCATCCGCGAGGACAACGTGCCTACCAACGAATGGCGCCTAGGTCGCGTATTGAATTTACATTCGGGTAAAGATAGTCATGTTAGGGTGGTAGATTTGAAGACTTCACGTGGAACAATTACTCGACCAGTTGTGAAACTGGTAATTCTCCCTACATCTTGAGTTTCAAATATTTCATAATTTCAGCTAACAGTATCATGGTTTCGGCGAAAAAGTACAAACAAGCCGACAACAATAAAAAGATGGTGTGTCGAGTCTGTTTAAAAAACCACCCGTTACGATTTTGCGGAAGATTCTCGAAGGCAGACTACGATGAGCGCATGAAGTTGGTGACGATATATAAGTACTGTGCTGGCTGTTTGAGTCACGACCATACCTGGCGGACGTGCGAGAGTACTGGCAAATGTAAGCGTTGCGGTGATATGCATCGCACGCTTCTCCACAAACCGGATAACAGACCTCGTTCGTCTGGTCCGAAGAAGGCCGCGAAGTCGAAAAGAGGCAATAACAATCGCAAATCGCTGGCTCGCACAAATAATAAGAGACCTCGTTCGTCCCGAAACTCCGCCAGGGGACCACGTTCGTCCAATGATCGTGAGAGTCGCAGACCTAGTCCGTCTAACGCTCTGGTTCCGAGTCGATCGACGAACCGCAAATCTCAACAGCCAAGGGATATCTCTCGGTCGACACCTTGTAGAGTTTTACCATCTACATCATATACGTTGACGGACAGCGTTCTGCTAAAACCAACTGCTGTGGTCAACGTTGTTGCGCATGGACGATACGTCACGGAAAGAGCTGTCATTGATCCCACTGCAGAGCGTTCCATCATTTCGGAGAAGGTAGTTCGTCGGCTTGGCGCAAAGACGATAAAAGTAGGACGCTCGGAGCGGGTGCTCTTAGTTGTGAGAGGGAACTACGGCAGCAGCGACACAGTCGAAACGTATGCGGAGGTGCGAAATAAGCTGGATGGTCTCACACCGTCAAGATCGATGGACGGGAGGATAGTGGACGAGTTTCCGGGACTACAACTGGCAGACCCAACGTTTTTTATAGCGGCCCCAGTTGGAATCAGATTAGGCTGTGACGTGTACAGCAAAATCATACGCAATGGGGTATTTGGTGGTACGATGGGCAAACCTTTGGCCCAGTTTTCTATTTTCGGCTACATAATTTCGGGATTGTGTTCCGTATAATACATAAGTATGCAACACATCGCTTGTAACCATGATACCTATTAAATATAATTTTTTATTTATAGTAATAAATTCATTAATTTTCCTTAATGCAGCTGACGGATACCCACTGGATCCTGAGGACCGTGAGCTGATGTAGTTTTAGCGTCATTTCTTTTTTTTTTTTTTCTCGAAATTTGGAAAAATAAATCAATCACATCTGAATTAATATAATCTTTTTCTTAGTTCTTTTATTTCCTTTGCTATAGCATTAACGTTGGAGCCGTTTTTCCTTGATTGCAGTACTGCAAGGGCGCCGGAATGTTTAAGTCCGGAGATTGGAAAATCCCATCTCAACGATCGACATGAAGAGGCCTAGCCACCAACAGAGGGCGCTAGTATATTAATTTAAGCTTTTTGTACTGTAATTTAAATTTATCTAAGCTTTATATTTTTTAACATTACGCTGTAATTGTGTTTAGCTTAGGCCTCTTGTTTTGTATAACTCAACTTTTTTTTCATTCTAATTTTGTTAATCAAAAGGACACATTGAATTAAGATATTTTTTTTAAATTAATTTTGTGCTAAACATATTTATTAAATTCGTGTGTTTGAATAATTTGTAATAATAGAAATTTACCATATTAATAAATTGTGATCACGAATAAAGAAAACATAAAATATTTTTAAAAGGAAATCGAAACGAAATCATTTGGTTATTTGCAAACTGAAAAAAAATAAACCAGTTCAAGGTAATACAAAATTGAATATTTGGTTAGAGAAGCTCGTCTCTGTGAAGTGCAAAGTGACGGGAAAAGAAATTAAAACTGTGAACGGAAATTAGTTACAAAAAAAACAGGAAAGTGTTTTATTTTGTGGTCTTAAGTGATTTTGGAACTTTTCTCATTTTGGTTCCTTTTTTTGCAGTGACCCGATATTGAGGACAAAAGTGGTCCACAACGTTTCATCAATACAGTCCATCAAAGTAACAAGTACCATTACCAGAAATATACGAAGACTACTTTGAGCAAACTGAAGAAAACGTTAGCTCCACTGGTGATTTTTTATCGTCTAGTATATTAAATGTTGCAAGAAGACAACGTTTGCAAATTGTGCAAAATGTATTTTCTACTACAACTACTACTAGCATCGAAAACTAAAACTAAATTACACTGTACAAAAATTTTTTAAATTTATGTATTGTATTTCAATTTTTATTTATAATTTTTATAACAAAATCAATACTAATAAAAAAACATAAAAAACATTAACTGAAACAACGAATCCATTTGTCTAAAAAACTATTAAAAAAAATTAACACACGGGACGGGATATATGTACATATATACATGCTTATGTTTGTATTATTTTGAGTTTTTTTCAACTAATATGTTAATAAGCTGTTGTAGCGTTCCTACGAGATTTTCTTTAACATGCGCATTGGACTTAGTTGCTTCCGTTTGAATTCTTGTTGCTTTCACTTGTTCTTTTAATATTGCTATTTGCTCGCGTTTCAAATTGTTTGCAATTTTTAACTCATCTATCTTTTATTCGTCCATTTTAAAAAATTTATCTAATGGAAGGGACTCATATTGCTGCTTTCTTTTATGAGAACGCATTGTACGGGTTGGTTCCACAGTTGAAGTGCTGGCAGTGGTTAAAACACTTGCAGCATTTGATTTGCTTGCTTCCGTAGAGTTAGAAGCAAGCGTGAAAGTAGTTGCAGTGCTTTCAATAGTTTCGTCGGCCACAATAATTTCCGCTTCTTCACAACTTCTACCTTCCAAAAAAGAATTTTCGAAACCTACTTCCGGAGTTGCATCTCCGTCTACCGCTTCCACAGTGGTGATTTTTATGACACGCTCTTCTAGAGACGAAATCGCTTTTAGGCGACTTATACCGTTAATCCCACTTCTTTGTTCAGTTTTTTTTTATTTCTGAGTATTTGGAACGAGTGTTGAGCCTAATGTTTATTTAAAAATTTTATTAATTTAAACGCAAATGTGCAAAAAATATACTTACTTCAAATCACTCCAATACTTTTTCCATTTTGGACCGTCTTTTTGGGTACCACCAAGAGCGTTAAGACTCACCGCTAGATTCTACCACTTTTCTTCTCTATGGCTAGCACCATCTGCAGTTACAAATCAGTAAATATGTACATATGCATCTTTTTAGAAAATTATTGTTATTAATTTTTTAAATTATTACTTATCGTTGGCAATGTCCAGATTTTCCTCCAAATAATTGATTAAATATTCTTTTTGGTTTTCGCTTGCGCGCTTGCCTCTTGGTATTTTCTCCATTTTTGCACCGTTAAAATGAAAGTGTAAAAATATTTCATAAATGAAAACTTTTTGACACTTCTTTACACTGTTACAGAGAACAAGAATCATACTACTGTAAAATTGTGAAAACAATTTGTTTCATTCCAATTGTTCTTTTCATATGAAAACATTTGTGTTTATTTATAATTTTTTCACTAAACCAGAATGAGAAACTCTATGAAAATATGAAAAACTTTTCATTTCACCGTTTCACAGAACCAGAATCGACCCCCAGGTGAAGAAATTATGAATGAAGAAAAGGTTTATAGCCTAGATAATTACGCAAATAAATTCAAAATTAGACTAAAAATTTCGCTAGAAAATGCTAGAAAACTAATAGAGACAGCAAAAATGAAAAGGAAAATTGAATCCAATAATAAAATAAATAAAATAAATCTAAATATAGGAGATTTAGTTGTAGTAAAAGTAAGAAATAGAAAGAAAAATGAGTCACCATACCATGGTCTATATAAAATAATTGACATTAATGATTTAAATATTACTATAGATATTAATAATAAGAACAAAACGTTCCATAAAAATTTGTTAAAAAATATTATAAAGAATAATAAATCCACACATATAATAAATAAAAAAAAAAATTATGTAAGAAAAACAATTAAAACAAAATACACTATAACAGACAGCACACTTATCTAAGTACCTTATAAGTAAATAAGTTCTTTTTAATGAGCCCGCACACTGAAGTGGAAATAAACTCCAACAATTACTAAAACACAAATTGTAGGATTTTACTGAAAGGGTAGGGGTGTAGTGTGTGCATAAGGCAGAGTAACAACAACAATAATTGTTACCCACAATAAAATGCACACAACGCAAATTGACGTGTGTGTAACCCATAAAAAACATTAATGTAAACATACTGCAGTTATACTTTGTACCAGGAATAATTGAAGAAAAACAAACTCACAAATCGGTCACTAGGTTAATTTTTGAAATGGAGCAAAAGGGTTTCATGTTGCATTTCAAGTGTAAACTAAGAGAAATAAACAACAAAGAAAAAGATCACCCAAGTATTGTTTTGCACTCAAAAACACTCAAAGTAATATTTTGAATAAAGTGACTTACTAAAATTGTGAATGCCTGGTACGTATTATGATTGCAACATGCAAGTAAGCAACAAACAATTAGATTTTAAGTATTGAGTGTACTTTAGAAAGTCATTCAATCTTGGTTTTTTTAAATTAGTATATAAGGCTGAAGAAAATAAAGACAAACATCATTATTGATCATTAATCAGAACATCGCTCGAGTTTTATTAACACAATTTATTAAAATACAAGCTATCCATATGTTAAATATTAAACATTAATTATTCTTTAATTAAGAAAACGGAAAGTTCTTTCAGCATTTATACAGATTTGCTCGCTTCTCATTTCTGTTTAACTGCTGAATCTAGGCTGATTCTTCCCAATACGCGTCATGCAGTCCATTAACTCACTCTTTTATTTATAGCGTTTGCTACTGCTTTCGCTGCACTAGCCGTGTGCCATCATCATTTACAGATCTTAGGCAACCTCCAGGATATTTGAGTTGCTTTACATTTCTTTTTTATGATATAAAGTATCGTCCAATAAGAAACGTCAACGTCTCCAGAAATTTTTCTAGAAGAATAACCTTTTTCAGCTAGAGCAAAAACGTTGTTTTCAATTGAAGTTATCTTCACTTTTTTTACTTTATTAAAACGAAAATTTATAAAACTTCAAATTACTGAAACACTGAACTCGAAATATCACAAAGAATTGTATTAGGGCCGATGTTATATATCATTTTTAGTCCCGATATGACTTGTATGGATGATGCTATTGTGACCACTGACAATACGGCATTCTTGATAAGTACTTCTGCATTAGAAGAATAATTTAATTAAAAATCAGATGATAATCACGGATCTGGCAAAATTGTAAATAATATGTTTTTGTATGTTCTGGGGCAGTTATTCCATACAAATTTAGGATCATGCCTACGCGACAGTCGGTGGTGTCGGTTAGTCGATAGGTTTGTAACATGTAATGTGAAAATGTATGTACGTTCTGAACCAATACGAATGATGGTACGGACAGAATGAGTGTGTGCACGTTCTTTTGAGATAATAATTGTTGAAGAAATATAAATATAGTTGTACGTGGCGATGTTGCCGCGTTTTAGTCCTTATGATTTTTTGTGTTTACAGGATGTACACCTGCATGATTGTTTTTGATTTTTTGTATGATTTAATTAGAAGGATCTGTAATCTTAAACTGATAACAAATTCTTGACACGGATTGCTCATGATCAAATGTAGAAGAAATGGTAAAGGGATGAACACCTGTATGGTTACACGTTTTAGTCTTTATGATTTTTTTGTATACAGGATGAAAACCTGCATAATAAATAACAAATTCTTGTCACGTATTGCTCATGATAAAATGTAGAAGGAATAGAAATATAAACTGATAAGAAAGGGTAGGTTGTGTGGTTGTTTTTTATTTTTTGTATGATTTAATTAGAAGGATCTGTAATTTTAAACTGATAATAAATTCTTGTCACGTATTGCTTTTTAAACGAAAGATTAGACGGACAGAACGTTACCTCATCTACATCCCAGAGTATAAATTGTCTTGTTTAAGGATTTAGAATTTTTTTGGTTTACTGTTTTAAATAAATAAAATTATACTATAATGAGATTAATTAAAACAAATCAGTTTTTATTTTATTAGATTTTTTTCTTAGGTATATATATTTTATTTCAGATTTTGTTATTTTGTACAATACTATACATATATCTATTGAATAGTTAAACATTCGTTTATACAGATTAAATACCTTAAGTGTTAACAAATATTTTTCATAAAATGGTTGACATCTGCAAATGTTAAAAGCTTCTGAGTAAATTTTTTCACAATAATACATACATACATACATAATTGGCCATTACAACCCTTCAGTCAGGATTAAGGCCTAGCTTCTCACACCACTCATGTTGTGTGCGTTAATTTTATACGTGAGTGGCGGGACCTACAGTTTAACGTCGACTCCGAACGACAGAATTTTGAGAAACTTTTTCATGGCAGTTTATTTTACTCTCAGAGTTTTTGCCAGAAATCTGCTGAGAGGAAGTCGCCGAAGAAATATTTTTTTTTCATATTTCATTTTTGATGTCTGACCTGGGATACGAACCCGGGCTTTACGAATAGTAAGCCAACACACTACCTACTACACCACGGCGACTTCGACATCAAGCAGATCAAATATTAGCTGAAGAGGCCTGGCAAAGAGTAAAAGCTAAATATAGTGATCTCAAAGAACGTGCTGACGCGTGGTTTGTGACAAACGCTATGAAAGCTAAAGTGAAATTTGGATTAGGTTTAAAGGAGCAGAGGAATAAGAAAAGAAAGAATTCAAAAAGAACGGAAAAAGGAAAAATGAATAAATGTAATAAGAAATTATTCACAGCTACTCTAAGAAAGACTTTAAAATAATTGAAAGAACAGAAACCCCTTTATATAAATGATGCTGTTAAAATAGCTCAAAAGACTATTCATTCAAATTTTAAAGGGCAAAAGCGAGCAGACATTATAATACCGAGAGTTATACATGTACCGAAAATTTGAGGATTTCTTCCACTTATTCCCGTACTAGCGGTATTGTCAGCACATGGTGGTTTAGCTAGTAAAATGCTATCAAAAATGGAAAAGAACAATTGGCGGAAGCTAACCGTCATAATAGACATATGGAATCAATTGCAATGGGTGAAGGGTTATATGTCAACCCATATAAAACTGGATATGGTCTCTACTATAGTCCAGCTCCAAAAAAACACTAGATAATCTATCCAATCGCCCGCTAACAGATTTAGATATAAGAAAATATGGTAAACCTCTCAAACACTTTAGAGGTGTTTTCATGCGTGATTCTTTACCTAAAAAACCATTCAAGCAAGAATGCGGCATTGTTAATTTAGATGACTCAAATGGTATGGGAACATATTGGGTAGCATATTATAAAAACCATAACTATAAAGAATACTTTGATAGCTTTGGAAACTTACAACCACCACTTGAGATTGTCAACTACTTAAAATTTCCTATTGAATATAATTGTGAACGAAAACAAAAATTTAATACATTTAATTGTGGGCACTTGTGTTTAAAATTTTTATTCAATAAATATAAATTGAAATGAAATTATTCAGAGTACAGCGTCCCGCACTAACACAACCTACTATTAACTTTTTAAAGAAGGGGAAACTTATGATATCAGCTGAATTAGAAGAACTATTAACAAAACATAGTAATCAGATTGATAAAGAGCATATAGATTTATTTTTAAGTATTATCAATGAACTAAGAATATGTAACATTAGTAAAATAAGTAATACATTTTTATGTATTATTTGTATTATTGTGAAAAAATTTACTCAGAATCTTTTAACATTTGCAGATGTCAATCATTTTATGAAAAATATTTGTTAACACTTAAGGTATTTAATCTGTATAAACGAATGTTTAACTATTATTATATTCAATAGATATATGTATTGTATTGTACAAAATAACAAAATCTGAAATAAAATATACATAACTAAGAAAAAAAATTTAATAAAATAAAAACTGATTTGTTTTAATTAATCTCATTATTGTATAATTTTTTTATTTAAAACAGTAAAACTAAAAACCTACCCTTTCTTATCAGTTTATATTTCTATTTCTTCTACATTTGATCATGAGCAATATGTGACAAGAATTTGTTATTTATTATGCAGGTGTTCATACCGTATACAAAAAAAAATCATAAAGACTAAAACGTGCAACCATACAGGCATTCATCCCTTTACTACTTCTTCTACATTTGATCATGAACAATACGTGTCAAGAATTTGTTATCAGTTTAAAATTACAGATCCTTCTAATTAAATCATACAAAAAATAAAAAACAAACATGCAGGTGTATATCCTGTAAACAAAAAAATCATAAGGACTAAAATGCGGCAACAACACCACGTACAACTATATTTCTATTTCTTTAACAATTATCATCTCAAAAGAACGTGCACACACTCATTCTGTCCGTCCAATCATTCGTATTGGCTCAGAACGTGCATACATTTTCACATTACATGTTACAAACCTATCGACTAACCGACTGTAGCGTAAGCATGCTCCTAAATTTGTATGGAAAAAGTGCCCCAGAATATACAAAAACATACTACTATTGTAGAAGCATAAAAGTGACTGGAGCAAAGTCTATCAATGAAGATCTCAGCCTAAGTGAGACACCATCATTGAATGTTCTCAAATTTGAAAAGCAGTCATTTGAAATATGATATATATTGAAATACTTAGGACTGATTTTATAGATGTAACTGACATCATAAATCCCTTTAAAACATGACAGATTGCATTTGAACCAACAATAAAGGACATGTTTTGGTTAGTTGCTCCGACCAGAATCTGAATTAAGTTTAGAAAATGAGTTATTTCTCTATAAATATATTTTAAAACCCATATTGACTTATGATTTTAAATTTCAGGGTACTTAATAATGCCTTTATTGAAATCTTACTGAGAATTTAACCAAAAACATTACGAACGATAGTGAAAACACCCCATAGAGATTTAGATATTTCATTATTAAAGAAGAAATAAACAACGTGTATAATACATATTATTAAAGGATAAGCGATAGCAATTTATAAGCTATCGATTCATCACAGTAAGAAATTCAAATATACTATTCTAGGTTTACATTATTTTAATTTTGTTGAGCACCGATTCCGACTATTCAGCAATAAATTCATTACTTTTTGAATTCCTCCCACACAACAATACCTGACAATAGGCATGTATCGGTTAACTCCATAACAGAAATTGTAACAAGCTGTTTTGTTAATTTTGAGTATTACAGCAATGGATAAACGCTACTTCAAATTGTTTGCGTGTCTCTCAGCAATTTCCTTTTGTTGTAAGACTTTCACAATTTTCGTGGATTTATCAATTACATTTTGTAAAACAAATAAAGTTTAAATTAAATTTAAGTAATCAACTTTACTACTATTAAATGAACATAGTGAACATGAAATAAGAAAAGAATTATTTATTTATTTAGAATAATTATCTATAATAAAACTCCTGAATTCATATTATGGCATGCGTCTACTTTCGCATTTTGTTAAGTATGGTTCGAGATCAGGTCAACAGTCAGTGACGGGTATTGAGTAAAGTAAATACCGTGATAGTGGCGAACCCATTCAGTGTGGTGACACCATACGTTAGGAACACTTAAGTACGAAAATAAATTTACACTCACACTTCTTCTCGTCACCATTGTCGGGTGAGCAGCAGGTTTCTGCATATGGTGAAAATGGTATTGGCGACTCTGGCGATTATTGGGAATTGGTATGCAGCAATAACGAATGAATGCGAGATGCTAATCTGCGCTTACGTCACGGGTCGTTCTTTCTGACGCCCAATCTCTGGCCAGATGGAAGTCGTGGGTGTTAGTAATCATTCACATGGTACAAGGTACCTTTTACCGAAGAAGAAAGAGACTGAATACGCTCACACTGAACTGTCAGATGATGCTGCCTATCCGCATACGATTTCCTATTTCTTTTAGTGGTAATTGTGAATTTGGTTTTATTATACATGTTTTTAGTTTAATTGTATAATTTAAATTAAATTTAATCAAAAGTTAAAGAGAATGATGACAAATGTAAGAATTGTTTTGTATTTATAAAATCTGTGCTCACACATAATAATTTATGGTCAAAATAAAATTAAATGGCTAAATGGCTCTTTAACTAATTAAGATAGTTGTAATAAATTTAATATATAAATAATTTATATAGATATATAATAAATAAAATATATATATAAAATATATATAAAAAAGCGGAAAATGAAGGCAATAAATAAGAAGGACGAAAGATTGGCAATTTCAAAATTTATATATTAATTTTATTAAATTTGTTATTATTATTGTTATTTCGTATTAAAAGTAATAAATAAAATATTGAAATAATATTGAAAAATCTTATTCTTGAGTTAAAAAATAATTTTTTTGATAGAAATCCCACTCGCATCCCATTAAGCGATTATAAAGGCCTTAAAGGAAATTTTATAAGCTTTCTTTGGAGCAAAAAAGGGCCCATTTTGAAAAAAAATTAATTTAAAAAAAAAAAAAAAAACAATAAAAAAATTATTTTTCCTTTGGAAAATTTTTGCTAGGAACAATAGGTGAAAAGTTACACACATTTTAAAAAAACCCTGTATGACCAAAATGTCCCCCTCTAACTCCGGCAGTTCTTGACTGATAGAGCTGAAAATTTGTGTCTCGCCTACTATCCAATAGTACTAACCTTGGTAACCTTTCATCCAAATCGGAAGACATCGATTTTAAAAATTGGGTCACTTGACACGAAATTGCCCATATATATACAACAATTAAAATATATTTCTGATACATTCATATATCTAGTTCGGTTAAATTATTCATAGGTCTTTACTTTTGCTACTTACGGGTTCTCTGCTTGCGTCGGTATAGCTTAGATGGGCTATAAACATTTTTCCTTCAAAATTTAGTTTATTAACTTCATTCCATCGAAAATGTTGTGACCGCTTTCCGGAAATAAATGTACTAATGCCAGAATAGTTAATACCTATATATAATTGAGAACCGCGATGATCCTTAACAGGGTGGGGATCTATACCATAGGTTTCAAGTCCTCTGGCTATACCCATAAATTCATCAGTTGCTACACTTGGGTCTTGGTAGGGTTGACGTTTTTTGTGAAGCTCGATTATTTTTCTCTCTAATGCTTCTGTTTGACGCAGAGCCAGATTCAGTGATGATACATAATTTTCATTATGTATCTCTTCGTTAAAATCTCCGAATTCCTCTAAAATTAAAATGTTTTAGAATATATTTTAATTACAACAAACTGATATTTCAACTTTTGTCGACAAAAAAAACAATAAATACAATTTGTAATATGGAATAAGAACTGAGGCGTTTAAAGGCGCCTGGAGACTATCAAATAAAATCATTAATGCCTTATATGGGTCTGTGTTGTCGTTCTATACGTATATGTTGTCGGCTTTGATTGATGAAAATCAAAAAATTTTGAAATTTTTATTTGATGGCTTTTTATTTGATCGTCTCCAATTGTATTGACAAGCATTATCTCATTTGTTTCGATATTGTTGTAATTAGCACATGCATGCGCTGATAAACAAAAAATATATTTTTATTGTTAATAGAGTGTGTGGGTATATTTTATTTACTCGTATTATTATAGTTTTTACAAGTTAAATTGTGTTTGCTAAATGTTCTTGCCGTTATATAGAAAGGGGCAGAATAAAAATTTATATTATAATATTATATTATTTATATCTTAATAAAATTGCATACGATGTCAAAAGCAATAAATCGTTATCAAATGAAGACATTTTATGAAACGAACACTACAAAATCAAAATGCAAATCATGATTGACGCATTTATTTGTACGGCACCTTTTAAACGTCAATCACACGATACTCACACTTATGCATTATTTGATGAAATTATTTGATCGTCTCCAGGCGCTTTAAAATTATAAGCAACTATATTTTTTAAGTTTATCGTTACCATATTTCAATAACAAATATATCTTTTTTATTTATTTATTTAAGTATGCGGCAGCCCTTAATAAACTTAGAAATTTAATAAACTATTTTTTAAAATTAAGTATCGATAACTTTTTTATAAAATACGATGCAATAATGTCTTTGTACTATATATACAACTCTATACAATTTTTTAAATGCTATAAATCATAAGCCATAATATATGTTATATGAAATAGTATTAGTGCTGTAAAATAGAATGTTCTAGAAAATTAATATTTTAGTATATACTATATACGAGTTTTTTATAAAAATGTATTCAGTAGCTGACAAGATTTTCTAGAAGCAACACCTATTTTAATTAAATTGTCACTACTGTTAAGAATACTTTACCTCCGCAGGGAAACACTAGACGACCTTTCAATTTAGGCGATTTATTTCAAAGCGATTTAAAAATCTTACAAGTTAAATATTTACAGTTCTATGCAGTTAAGTGTTACCGTATAATAATTAAATATAATTCATTGTTGCTAATATAAATATTATGCAATCGTGTTGCCATATATAAAATACATAGGCTGACTTCGTAAACGCAGTTTGCAATGTAACAATGCATGGTGTTCATAAAAGCAATAAAATTTGTTTTGACATTGCCTCGTGTTCATTATTGCATAGCAATGCTTTTCAGTGCGCATTATTTGTCGATTTCGTGCATGGTTTTTATTTGTGATTCTTTCTAAAAATTTAAATTTATTGGCGGCAAAAATTTTGTTGCAGAAATGGCAGGTTTGTGGTGATTTAACATTTAATTTTTTGTACATAGTGAAAGAAAATGGAATCAGGAAAAGAAAAGGCTACTCCTAGAAGTGCGTTTGAGTCATGAGCCAGACTTCATAGCACAAAAAGAAAAGAAACTCAATTTGGAAACAAAAAAGAATCTAAATTTTTCAAATTATACCATTAGGTAAATAAATCCCTGAAATGTACTTTTCCTCATTCGAAAATGAGAATAAAACTCGTCCTGCATGCTTGCGATAATTTTACAAAAAATTAAAGTTTTAAGAATTTTTCTCTTTGAATCTTGTCTAGTTAATAATGCTATACGAAGACGTTTTCTTTTGTTTAAAATATTTTTGATCAAAGTGCTGCTTGAATTTCTTTTATCAGCCAAATCGAAAGCGGTTTTCAAGAGAATACCGCATTATTTCTGAATATACATTTTAAAAACTGAAACTTTAAACTCGTTTTGTGTTAAAATTGAATTGCTTCATAAATATTTTATTCCTCTTCTTTTATATCTAAAACTTAACGAATAAACTTATAAAACTTAACGAATAAACTACTTAGATTAACAATAATAAAACTAAACAAGTGATGGCACTATACCTCCCTTTTTATAAAAAAATTAATTTATAATTATGTTTTTTTTTTTTTTTTTTTAAACTATCTTATCACTAAATTTAAAACTATACTTAAAAATAAATACATTTATAGGGATTTCCTTCCCTTTTAGAGAAAATAAAAAAAAATTATAAATTATTATTATTATTTTTTGTTTTACATAATATTTACATATTTATTGAGTATATACTTTTTTTTTTTACATTTTTCTCAATCTGTTTTTATGAACAGTTTTTTCCTCATTTTTTTTATTATTATAAATTGTAACATTGGCATCATTTATATTTTTTACAATATAGGGACCATCATAAATATTTTTAAATTTGTCATAAGGTTCCTTTTTCAACAAAACATTATCGCCAATTTTTAATTCAATAGGTTTAGCATGTTTGTCATAAAAACTTTTATTTATTTTTTGTGTTTTTCTATTAAAGTTCTAGCTAAAATGTTTGTCTTTTGCAATCTGTGTTTAACTTCTGTTTTATAATTATCAATATTATATATTGGTTCTAAATTCATATTTGTTTCATTCATTATTGATACTTTTTTTCCAAAAACTAGCTCAAAAGGAGTGAATTTATTATCAAAAACAGTGTTTGATGTAGTATTATGACAAAATGTGAAGTACTTTAAATATGTATCCCAATCAGATAAGTTTTCACTAATGTATGCTCTTATATATTCATTAAAAACTCTATGGTTTCGTTCTATTGTTCCTAAAGTTTGATGATGATAACTAGTCGAGAATTTTATATCAATTTCCAAAAATTTACAAAGTTCCGACAAAACTTCGTTCTTGAATTCCGTACCTAAATCGGATTTTATGACTTTCATTTTTCCGTATACAAGAATGAAATTTTCGAATATAGAACGCGCAACTGTACGCGCTGATTTGTCCGGTATAGCTATAGTCACTAAACATTTATAAATATCACACATTAAAGTCAAAGCGTATTTGTTACCAAAGTTCGATTCCGGTAATGGACCAATTGTATCCATTACAACTATATCGAAAACGTTAGCGGGTGTTGGAGTGAATACAAGTTTCTCTATATTTTGAGGTTTAACTTTATTCAACATACATTTTTCACAGTTTCTAACAAATTTTGCTATATCTCTAGTCATCTTCCTCCAGTAATATTTCGTCCTAAGCTTCGCATATAACCTCTTCTGACCGCAATGTCCTCCTAAAATAGGGTCATTATGGTAAATTTCCATTAATTTCTGTTTTTTATCTTCTTCTATTATTATTTCAATCGGTTCCGTAAGAATAATTTCAAAAGTTTTCAATATCTTTATACCATGGTTTTTAAATTCCTGTATTGAGAAAATTATAAAAATTACATCATTTTTTGGCCATTCTGCTCTGTAAATTTTTCCATTGTTGGCTTCAGTTTGTTACCTCGAAAGCATATAGTCTAAACTAAATGTTTCGTTCACAATTTCGAATTCAACAGATAGCAGTTTCTTAAATTTTTTTATAAATATTTATACGTAGTCTTTTATAATTATTCTGATCAATTATTTCGGTTCTAATTTTTGGAATATTCTTACTGAATTCCTGAGAAAATTTATCATAAATCTTTAGTTCAATGTTCTCATTTTTGGAAGATTGGTTAAATTTAATTTCATCATTATTTTGTCCTTTCGACATAGCACGGGTCGTAACTAATACTTGATTATTATCATTATTCTTCAACTCGTCTATTGATATTCTAGATAGTGCATCTGCGCCCACATTCGATTTTCCTTTAATGTATTCTACACTAAAGTTATATTCTGAAAGTTGAAGTATAATATGTGTTAATTTAGAAGAAGGGTCTTTAATATTGAAGAGATAAACTAAAGGTTTGTGATCTGATCTGACAATAAATGAAGTTCCATAGACATAGGGTCTAAACTGAGTTATAGCAAAATGAATAGCAAGAAGTTCAAGTTCAATTATAGGTTTTTTCTGTTCAGAATGTGAAAAAGATTTTGAAGCAAAGTATATAGGTAAATCATTACCATTAAAATTTTGGCATAATATGGCACCACAACCTAGTTTTGATGCATCTACAGTTACTATAAATTGTTTTGTAAAGTCAGGATATTGTAAAATTTGAGGAGAAAGTAATGCAGCTTTCAATTTTTCAAAAGAAATTTGACATTGATCATTCCAATTAAACTGAACGTTTTTCCTGGTCAGGTAATTTAATGGTGCTGCTATTGTAGCAAAATTTGGAATAAAACGTCGATAATAATTAACAAATGCTATAAAACGTCTCACTGCATCTTTATCAGAAGGTGTTGATTAATTTTCTACTGCTTTTATTTTTGAATCATCTGGCAGAAGACCATTAGCGGTACATTTATGTCCTAAAAAGGTAACTTCAGATCGGAAAAAATTGCATTTATAAGGATTTACTTTTAAATTATAATGCCTTAAAATATCAAAAACATCTTTCAGATTATTCAAGTGGTGTTGTTTACTACAACCAATAATAATAATATCATCAATTTATAAAAATGCTTTATTGGGCGTAAGGCCAGAAAATGCAATAGACATCATTCGTGAAAAAGAATTAGGTGCTATATTAAGACCAAAAGGTAAAACTTTCCATCTAAAAGATCCTTTATCAGTGCTAAATGCTGTAACGTCCCTTGAATCTGAGTGTAATGGAATTTGATGAAATCCAGAGAACAGATCAATTACTGAAAAATGTTTCGCACGTCCTAAATTGTCTAAAATATCGTCAATACGAGGCAAGGGAAACTTATCCGCAATACGTTTTTTATTCACTGCACGATAATCTACACACATTCTATAAGATTTCTGATTATTTGTGCTCTTCTTAGGAACAAGAATTAATGGACTATTGAAATTCGAGCTACTTGGTTCGATTAAATCATTATCTAATAAATGTTTAACCTGTCTATTTATTTCCTCTCTTTGAGACATGGCAAGCCTGTAATTCTTAATATAGACTGGTGATGAATCAACTAATCTGAGTTTCTGCTCATAAAAATTGTTTATTGTCATTTTGTCCTCTTTAAGTGCAAAAATGTCCGAATAAGATTCACATAGTGGCATTAAGTCATTTTGGATGTCTTTTGGCATTTGGTTCTCTAGAATGTCCTTTAATTCCTGAACACGTTGGTTATTTATATCCTGCTTGTTAATTGAATATATGTAATAATTTTGTAATTTTTCCATCTTTACTTTATCATTTCTAACATATGTAACTTCATCGGTAATAATAACTATTTGTAAAATTGAATACTCAGAATCGATAATTCCCTTCGCTATAAAAACTCCCTTTTCAATTTCCTGCGAATCAACAAACATAGGTTCCTTAATATCATGTAATTTAAAAATTCGAAATACCTCACGTCTTGGTGGTATAATACAAGTAGAGTTATTCGTTCCTTGAAATATAGGTATTTGTAATCTTTTAATATGAGTAGTAACAGATAAAATCATGTTTTCGTAGTCAATGTAACACTTATTGTTTTTAAGAAAATCTTTACCTAAAATACCATCAGCTGGTATATTGAAATCATCATTAATAACATGAAAAACCTGTTGTATTATATTATTCGAAATAATTAAATTTGTACAAATAGTTCCTAGTGTTTATTTTGCATCGGAAGTAATTCCGGTAATACTTAAAATTTCATTCTGATTTAAAATAATGTTAGGATGTAAACTTGAAATTTTTATTAACGGGATATCTGATTGAGTATCTACAAGAAAAGTAGTTGATTTAATTGTATCTTCACAATTTAATTTAATGAAATCAGCATAATTTAAATTTAAACTGTAAACAGACTTTTGAACAGTTTGTTTGTTAAAAATATCGAGTGAAGAAGTAATTGTATTTTGCTTTAAAGCTGTTCCATTTGTTGCCAACAGCTGTTGTTGAGGGACTTCCGAGTTTAAAGTCCTAACAGAAGCCCTTGAATTGTTATTTCGCGCAAAGCGACTTGTGTAATTCCCTGGATTATTCCGAAATTGATTATTGTTATTATGTCCATAGTTTGTTCTGGAGTAATTATGGGTGTTATAATCTCCACGATAGTTCCTTTGATGAGAATTATTACGAAATTGATTAAAACTATTGCCTCGATAAGCATTGGTCCGAAATTGTCTAAAGTGATTTGCTTGAAAATCATTATTATGAAAACGTACGTTACTATTTCTATTTCTGGACTGACCTTTGATTGATAAAACTTGTTGTTCCTTTACTTCAGTTGTTTGCTCAACTAATAGTTTTGCAACAACTTCCTTAGGGTCTTTAAAAACTGATGATGCTAAAATTGATTTGACTAAAGTGGATTTTGCATTCAAACGACAAACACTAATTGTTTGTTCAACTGCCATCTCATGAGCTTTGTTCTGTGTAATACCTTCCACAACCAAAGAACGTTTTAAGGAATCAGCCAGCTCTTCAGCTTGTTTAGCAAATTCCGTAAAATCATTGTTTTTAACATTAAGAGCAGCAATCTTGCCCGCAATTACCTTCGAATTCTCTGGTTTTATTCCGTTTTTCAAAGCTGTTTTGATATCACCAATTCTTTCAATTCTATCTGGTAGTGTCTCACGCGCTTTTCCCTCAAGTTTTGATTTAACAAAGTTTATAAAAGTAGTTTGTAAATTTGGTTCAGTGAGATCTTCAATAAGTTCGATTTTATCCAAAAATGATTGTAAAGTTAATGGATTACCACCGTAGTTTTCTCGAATCATTGAAGCACACATAGTAATGTATGACCTTTTCTGGTCAACGGTTGCCATATTGATTTCAATTTCACCTTCTATTACAAAGTTGTTATTTAAATGAACTACCAAATCTAAATTTTCCGGAATTTCTATATTACAATTAAGTTTTTCGAAACACTTTAATAAAATTACCCTACAACTTTCGATTTTAGAAAAAATTAAAGCTTTATGATTCTCCAATAAACTATCTGTATTTGTTTTTGCATATCCTAAAATGGCATTATAATTTTCAATTAGAAGTGTTATGTATTCACTTATTTTTTCTGAATTTTTCGATAAAACTCTACTCTGTAAAACCCGTTTTTTCACAGCACAAAATTCGGTAATTAATTTTTCAAAAACATCAATGTCAAAATTTGACATTTGCTAAAAATTAAAAATTATTAGAATTATCGTTACCACCATTGTCAATCGTAATATATGTATATACAATAATTTTCCAAGTGTAGACTTGTACTAAAATATGTATTAAACTGACATCTGTTAAACTAATGTGAAAGGGAAAAACATTATTCCAAGTGCCAAAAAAAAGTTTAATTAATCATGTGCACAATACTGTCTGTAAAAAGAGTATTTATATTTTGTAATAAGAAGTTTGCTCCCTATTCATACTAAATAAATTAGTAAAAATTATATTATTTATGAATTTATTTAATATGTAAATTTTTATAGAAATTTTAACACTCTAAATTGTAAACCGAATTTGAAATAAAGAATAATTTTTCAAAGTGAAAATAGAAATTAGAAACATGAGTTTTTATTTAAAAACTTTATGATGTCCCCATAATGTTTTTTTTTAATACAAACGAAGATTAATATATATATTTATTTATATTAACTATATGTTATAACTAATAACAATAATTTAATTTAATAATAATATAATTAATTAAATAATAAAAACAGTAATAATTAAAAAAAAAAATTTACTTGCTTGACAATATTTTGCAAATGTTGATTGTTGATTTTGTTGTATTTTGTTTTGTTTTTTCAATCCAAAGTTTTTTTTTTCAAAAAAAATTTTTTTTCCATCCCTTATTTCCTTTTTTTTTGTAAAAATTTATTTCAGAAAAAAAAATGTTGAATGTTGATTTTGTTGTATTTTGTTTTGTTTTATCAATTCAAAGTTTTTTCAAAAAAAATTTTTTTTTTTCATCCCTTATTCCTTTTTTAATTCATTTTATTTCAAATAAAAATAATAAAAAGAACGTGATATGAGGCACATAGAATGTTTTGTTTTTGTTTTTGTTTGATTTACTTAAATCATTTTTATTTTGTTTATTTTTAAGTCTATATCACATCTTATTGTATTTTTTTCTTCTTTAAATAATGTCATTTTATATTTGTTTCTTCTTTTTTTTTATATAAAGTTTATTATAACTTTTTCTTTATATATATATATTTACTTGTTTTTATTTCATTTCAAATAACTTTTTTTTTACATTTCTTTTATATTGTTGTCCTTTTTTCACTTCTTTATATTGTTATCCTTTTTTTCCACATATTTTATATTGTTGTTCCTCTTTTTTTTTCATAGTACCTTTTTGTCTCAAAATTTCAAATTTTTTTTTTGTTTACATTTGTCTCCCTTTTTTCACAAATTTTCTCTATACCACGATTATGACAATTTTCGATATTTAATTTTTATAGTCCATTTTCTCACGAATTTTTGTATTAATTCAATTAAAAAAAATTTGTCTCAATGGTTCGACTTCTTGGAAGGGATGACGTGAAAATTCATCTAATTTGCCTAAAGGTGTTTTGCCTTGTTAGGTTATTTGGGGTAGCAAGCGGCTAGTTTGTTTAGTAACATTCACAATTTGACTCATTTTGTCTAAATATTTGTAGGTATTTTTTTAGGAATATTGATTTAAGAAAAATTAAGTTCACAATTCTTTTACTTTTTTTTTTAAACCGAATTAATAAAAGTATTTAATATTTTTTTTCAACAGTTTTCTATTTATTTATTTTTTTTTTTTGATTAGGAATTCTTTTCTCTGGCAATCATTACAATGTTTTTTTTATTCTTTTGTAGTATTTTATATTCACACATATTATATTTTATTCATATGTCTTTTTTTTTTAAATTTTGTACCTCTCTTCAAGGCTTGTGTCATTTTTATTTTATAAAAATTTTTTTTGTTTTTGTTTTTTTTATACAAAAACAAACTAATTGTTTTTCTTTTACACTAGTAATCCAAAATGGAGAACTCTTTGAATTTATTCCTTTTCTATATTTTCCACATAAGATACGATTTTAATCCTTTTATTTTTATTTAATCCACAAAAATGCAATAATAATTGCTTTTATACCACAATTTTTATTTATTTCTTTAAATGAAATAATTTTTCATATCCTTTATTTTCAAATCTTTTATTTTTAAATATCCTTTTTTTAAATATCCTTTTTTTTAATATCCCTTTTTTTAAATATCCTTTTTTTTAATATCCCTTTTTTTAAATATTCTTTTTTTTTAAATATCCTTTTTTCCACATATCTTTTTTTTTATTTTTAAAATTTTGTATTTTATTTTTATTTTGTCACGGTCGCCATTTAAACTCGTTTTGTGTTAAAATTGAATTGCTTCATAAATATTTTATTTCTCTTCTTTTATATCTAAAACTTAACGAATAAACTTATAAAATTTAACGAATAAACTACTTAGATTAACAATAATAAAACTAAACAAGTGATGGCACTATAAAACTATACAAAAATTTTAAGTCATATAAGGGTCAGATCAAAGGTTTCGCGTTCATAAATGTATTAAAATGACATCTCATTATTTGACAAAGCAGTTTTTGAATAAAACATGTCTTTGACTTGTCAATGAATTTCTTTGTAATGTTGCATTGCAAACTTCGTTTATGACGTCAGCCATACTTTCAACACTCCTCCTCAACACGAATGCATACAAAATAAAAATAGTAATACACGTTTACTTATAATCTATACCATACTTTTGTGCACAACCCTTCGCAACAAGTCTTGCCTTGAATTTCTCATTGCTACCGTTTTTGTCTTTCTTAACACTAAAAACCCACTTCGAACCTATGGATTTCCGTCCGTCATGAATCTACCAATGTGCATGTTTCCTGATGCATGGCTTTTTTCCACTCATTTGTATACTTACTATTTAAAGCATCTGTGACTGAACTTGGAATAGATATATCTGTTACCTCTTTTAGTACATTAACAGTATTGTAAATCTTTTTTCCAGTTCGTAGTACCATTGGATTTCCGCTATCAGCTGTTGGCTTTTGTGGCTCCCCATTGTTCATATCATTAGCGTTCTGCTGGTCGCAATTGTTTTTAACATCACCCGAATGTGCTTCTGTACTGAACTCAATCAAGACTTTCCTGACATCTATTATGTTGTGTTCCTCTTTAGACTCGATAATGTTTGCAACCTCAGTTTCATTAAAATACACATCACGTCTATCCACAACATTTTTGGTTTCTGGATCGACGATAGTGAATAACCAACAATTTTAAACTTTTTGCCCTTTGATTGAAATTTATTCTTCCATGTTTTTCAAGAGCCACTGCGGTCGAACCAAATATTTTAAAAAGTTCAACTGAAGGCTTGAAAACAGTATACAAATCAAATGGTGTTTTATCTGCAATCAGTTTCGTTGGCGCTCTATTTCTAATGTATACTGCAGTTAAAATAGCTTCTGCCCATAAGTTTTCTGCCATACCGCTGTGAATTAACATACTTCATACCATTTCAATCAATGTACGGTTGGCACGCTCGGCCACGCTATTTTGTTGTGGTGTGTATGGAACGGAGAATTGTGTTTTATTTCCACACTTCTTTAAATGTTTGTCAATCTTTCTGTTTACGAAATCGCGGCATTGTCACTTCTGACACATTTAATTTTTCTTCCTGTTTGCCGTTCTACCGTATTTTGAAACATAAAAAATTTGTCATACGCTTCGTCGTTAGTCTTCAAAAAAATATACAAATATGCGCCGTGAATAATCATCGATGAATCTTATAAAACAATGCGAACCACCAAACTATTGTGTGTTGAATGGGCCACACTCGTCCATATGTATTAAATCCAGTATGTTTTTCGATTTTATTTCGTTATTACTGGTAGAAGGTCTTACGTGAATTTTTGCTTTCATACAAGTAATACAATTCGGGTTATTTTTAAAACATACCTGATTTAGACCTCGTACCATTTCTTTCTGTTGTAATTGGCGTAGACTTTTATAATTTAGATGTCCATATCTATTGTTCCACTTAACATTGCAGCTTAGTTTCATTTGATAAACTTTGCTTTTTCTATTTACTTCGAACAGGAACAAGTTGTTCAGCTTCCTTGCAATCCAGACGACTTCATTATTTTCGTCTATCAATTCTGCTTTCTCATTTCTAAATTTAACAGTAATACCCTATTAAAAGCTCGGTTTACAGAAATTAAATTTCCAGTTAAATTTGGCAAATACAAAACATTTCGTAAAAGTATATCTCCATGCTCTGTTCTGATGCTTATATCACCAATACCTTCTGAATAGGTGTAATTGTCTCCAGCAAGTACAATTTATTCTTTAGCTGAAAGTCCATACCATCCGTTTCATGCGGCCTTGCGTTACATGCATATACCGAAAAAGTAGAATCAGTGTAGTTACAGAAGAAAACGCATAGAATGCATAACGGATTTTTTTCACGCCGAGGAGGGGTAAATGTACCTAACCGCACCATACAGGAAGTCGTCACATCCTCCGTGTGTGGGGCCCTCACCCACTAAATCCCCCCTCGTCTCATGGACTTGTTGTGCCCACTCCGGAACTACGGTGGTATTACTTCGGAGTGGAGTCCCTTTGGCTCTTTGGCCCCTGCATGTTCATATCCGCGTCCGGATAGCGTGTCGAAAGTTGAAGAGACATCTAAGTGTCTCCACTATTCCTTTCCTCCAGGTCCCTGCTTCGGACTTCATCTATTCCGGCGTGCCCACATGTTCCGCAGCCTCAAGATCCCTCTTCTTCAGTTTTAGAATCCTCTCCACGTAATTCGCCACTGAGGTACAATTTTCCCTACTCGCGGTCATAACCCCGACAATGTTACCGGGCGTGATCGTCCCAACTATCGACGTCAGTGCAGAGCGATAGCTCTGCCAGCGTGCACACTCGAAAACGGTGTGCTCTGCGTCATCAATTATCTCCCCTTCCTCGTAAAGACAGTAAGGTGAGGCGGTCTTTCCCATTCTGTGCAGATATTTCCTAAACTATCCGTGACCCGATAACATCTGTGTAACGTAGTAATTTACCTCTCCAAATTTCCGACCAATCCATGGCCTTATGTCTGGAATAAGTCTCGCCATCCATCTTCCTCTATCTTCCTCGTTCCATCGTTGTTGCCATTTTGAAATGGTGTTTTCCCTGAAATGAGCGGTTATGTGACTTCCAGCCGATTCCGCCTTATAAATCTCCATCCGCTCCGCTGCCAGCAGATCCACAGGGATAATACACGCTATCATCACTACGGCTGGAGCGGATACCGTACGATATGCCGACGCGATACGCAATGCAGCCGTTCTCTGTACTGCTACCAGTGCGTTTGTCCGCTTCTTAACATCCAGTGTTTCGGCCCAAATTTCGTTCCAATAAAGCATAATGATGTTTCCAACCTCCATCAGGAGTCTCCGTCTCGCCGGTAGCGGGCCTCCAATGTTCGCCATTAATCTACTGAGCTGTCCAACGATCTTCTGGGCCCTGTTAGCCGAGTACTGAATATGATGTGAAAATGTTAGTCTGGGATCCAGCCTTATTCCCAGGTATTTCACCGAGCTCTTGGTCCTAATTACCGCGTCTCCTATACTCATGTCCACCTGCAAGGGGATATGACGACCAGTGATCAGTAGTAATTCCGTTTTATGCATGGCCAGATCCAGGCCGTGGGCATCCAGCCATGTTTTCGTTCTCAGCATGACACGTCTCAGTTTTCGTTGTGCCCCTTCCGTGTTCCTGGGCGTGATAACAGATGTAATATCATCTGCGTATCCCAAAAAGTTCCCTCTGGCATATCCTCTCTCAGAATTCCATCGTAGTTGACGTTCCATAGGTCGGGGCCAAGGATAGATCCCTGTGCCGCTCCTGATGTTATATGTTTCACCCTCGGGCCCGAGCTTATGTTGTACACCTGTCTGCTACTCAGATAACTACTGATCATGGTCAAGATGTAGTGTGGCACCGAGAAATTTTACTCCAAAGCATTTAATACGTCGCTCCATCTAATACTGTTTAAGGCATTTTTAACGTCCAAAGTCTCAATCAGTACCACAGGCCTCGAAGATTTGCTTCCTCGTTGTGTTACCCTGGCCGCTTCAGTCACCTCTCTCAAGGCACCAATTGTAGACCGACCGGGTCGAAAACCATATTGTCTAGCAGACAGTCCGCTACTATTCTCAATCGCGGCAGCAAGCCGAGGCTTCAAAAGCCTCTCGAGCAGCTTTCCCGCCGTATCCAGCATGCACAGTGGCCTGTACGCGGATGGGTTCTCTGGATTGACCTTTCCCTTATTTATCAAGACTAGCCGCTGTCTCTTCCATATTTCGTGGAAAATACACTCTCTCAGGCACGCGTTGTACATTTCCAGTAGGAATTGCGGTCTCTGATTGGCAATCTCCCGTATTACCTCAGGCGGGATGCCATCGGGCCCCGGTGCCTTTCCGGATTTCAATCCGAATGCAGCTGCTTTCAGCTCCTCTGCGGAAAATGGCAAATGTTCCGTACTGGGCGTATTCCGTCGTCGTTCGTTCGCCGGTTCATGAGTAGGGAATAGTGCATCCACTATAGTTCTCATTACTCGCTCGTCCATAATTTCCATTGGTTTCCTTCTGTTCAGTTTGTCCATTACAATTTTGTATCCAAGTCCGTAAGGGTTTACGTTTACGTCGTCGCGTAGTTCCTGGAATGCCTGATTTTTCTTTCGCAATATAGCCTTCTTCAGAGACTTCTTTGCCTCCTTATATGCCCGCATTTCGTCAGCAGCTGGTCCATCGGGTCTGGCTCTAGTGTACCTCCGTCGTAGTCGTAGGCACTCTCGTCTGAGTGCTGCGATATTGTCGTCCCACCAGTACACTGCCTTCCTACTGATATTCGGAAGTCTCCGCAAGGGCATTGCCTTTTTACATCCGCGCCTTATTATCTTCATGGTTTGTTCCACTCTTGTCCTCGCATCGTCCGAGAGTTCAACTCTGCTGCACAGTCTATCCACTTCCAAGATTAGCCGATTCGCATTTAATTTCCGTGCATCCCAAATTCGATTATTCGTGGTGTAATTGTCCTCCTCAAGTCTATTCCCTGGAGCAAAGGTGTACGATATGTACTGGTGATCACTGCCCGTATTATTTCCAAGACCCTCCACTCCTTGACTCTGTGATACATACTCTCCGAGACCATAGTTATATCAGGGATGGTGCCCTCGCAGCCTGGTCGTCTAAAGGTAGCTACGCTCCCCTCATTCTCGAAGACCAGGCCGGTTCGAGCTGCCATCTCTACAATTCGCCTGCCTCTTGGGTTGGTATTCCGCATTCCCCACTCTACCGCTCTGGAGTTAAAATCGCCTGCAACTATGAAGTTGCCGCCAATCTGCGCCATTGCATCCTCGAATCTGATGCATAGACGCATATAATGTATCAAGTAGGTTTACTATTTAGTTTACTATGGTATTCCGCATTCCCCACTCTACCGCTCTGGAGTTAAAATCGCCTGCAACTATGAAGTTGCCGCCAATCTGCGCCATTGCATCCTCGATTCTGATGCATAGACGCATGGAACGTATCAAGTAGGTTTACTTTCTACTTTCCTATGCGACTCATGCAGTGTTGGAAAAAGTTAGCAGTTTTTAAACTTGGCATGCCAAATTATATACTATAGTGAATGGTTTCTATAAATATGTTTAAATAGTGCATTACTATTTTCGCATTTTTCTTTTTGCATTACAAAAATATTAATAAAAACATATTTCATAATAAAGTTTATTACTAATTTAAAAGGAAAATACATTAAAATACATTTTTTAACACATTTCTTTCATGAACAAAATATGTATATGATGATTGTTTGTCATCTATTTTGAATTTATTAATTTGTAAACAAGAAAAATGGAGGATAAATTAACTGAAAACACTCATCTTGTGTTCTTTTGAGGATTTTCGTAGGCCTTAACAGCACAAAATATCACATATGTAAAATCATAAATTTGTAATTAATGCATAAATTCATTTAAAATTACAATTTGATTTTCTATTTTTCCCAAAAATGTTCTTGTTCACTTGTTTGTTGTTAACCCAACAGCTGATCAAAACAAAAAATCAGCCGCATAAAACGCATTGTGTGTAACTTGCAATAAAAACAACATAGAAAGCAAGAATCGCATGTAACGCAAGGCGCATGAAACGGATGGTATGGACTTTCTGCTTTTGTGTTTATTAATTGCTGTAAAATATTATCGATCACCATACATATGTACGGTTGCGCAGCTATCAACGCACCAGATGTTTCTTTTTAATGTGTTTGTTTCTGATGTCGCCAATGTGGTAAATTGTAACTGTTTATTTTCTTGTTAGTATCATGTAGCTGCAAAATGCCCTTGTTTACCATTAATATAACAACAGCCCGTAATTTTTCTTCTATTTTGTTGCTGGGTTCTTTTTGAAAGTGTTGTTTTTACTAGTTTCGGCATTCTGTGTTTTTGTTGCAAAAGCTGACTGTGTCTTTTCATTTGCTTTTTGCAGTGATGGTATAGATGGCTACGAGAAACTTATTACTGCGTCGGCAAACTAGATAATAGTATGATTGTTATCAGCTCCTCTTTCATATCAATACTAATTTCAGCCAATTTATCAATAATACTGCAGAACTTATTGATATGTATGTTCCGACATTTTCTCATCATCTCCCTTATGCGCATTCAATAACAGCTTAAGCAGATACACTTTTTAACGGGACCAATTGGGCGAAACACTTTCGGCAATCTGTTCCAAGCTTCTAGCGATGACTTACAGTTTTTTATGTGATTAAGTTGTGTCGCTTGAATACACAACGTTATCGTTGCAAGGACCTTCTCATCCCTCTCTACGCATTTTCTTTCTGTAGCACTTCTTTAACTTCACTTTCATTTACCACTTACCACAGGCCTGAATGTATTAATATACTTTTCATAAGCACACACCAGGCATCGTAGTTTGTCTATTTGACTTCTAGTTTGTCTATTTGATACAAACTCATTTTTATTATTTTTTTTACAGTTACACTTTCACTTTTTACTCAATATATATTTATTTTTTTCATTTTATTTATTTATTTACTATATTTATTATTAGTCATAGCACAACGAGATAATAATCTCATAAATAGCACTTTTATTGGGAGTACATAGATGAAAGACGATAATAACAAATCATTGATTATATAAGTAGTGAAATTGATTGATTTATAAGTAGTGAAATATATGAGAACATGTTAAAATCTCAGGACATAGCAATCGATACAAATAATAAGGATAAAAAAATGAATATATGTAAAATATAAATTAGGAAAATTACAAATATATACAAACAAAGAAAAATATATATACATTACGGTGGTTTTAAAAAATCGATGTCCATTTTGTTGGGGGGCATCCCCCTAAAATGTTTCTTTCTGTCAGATTTTAGGATTGCCAAAGTTTTAGCACAATTAGAAGATGTTAAAACGTGCCACTGGGGCCTCAAAGTTTTGAAAATATAGATTTTTTGGCAGTTTTGCGACTTCGGCGATCCACATCTCTGGAACGGCTAAAGCTATTTGCCCGTGTCATACATCAAATTAAAGGCCATACTGTTTATGATATTTTATATTCTACACAATAAATACGCAACTAGTACTGAAATCGAAAAAATAGAGTCAATGTCCCTAAAAACGTGACTAGGTACCCCTGAGAGCGAAGATGCGTTATTTGTATTATTATTGGTTATTATGGACAAATACTTGTACTTTTTAATCTCATTTCATTTAAATATGTATGCTACGGTATGCCGTTAATTTTAGACCCACATACTGTATCACTGCCGACCCCAAGCAGGTAAAACCAAATTAGTTTAAAAATGTATTGTTATATTTTAAGTAGAAGTCCAAGGGTTCAGAGTCTGTTATTGAAAAAAAAGCATAGCTAGGTGGTTTTTGCTTTTATGATTTTGTTTCTTGGTCAGTTGAAAATATTAACTACAAAAGACATTTTTATTTTAATTAGGTCGGTGCCTACTAACACGTACTCTTTGTTTTAGTTATTGTCATTCTGTGTCATTTATTCTAGTGAACATTTTTATTTCTCGTAATAGTGATGGATTCTACATCTGGCATTAGAAGTAGAGGTAGAGACAAAATTTTTCTAATTGACTATCCAGCTCATCAGATAACTGGATGTAAGCTGTCCTCCAATCGACAAGTTCTACAATTTGCGTACTGTGAAGTTAAATGTGAGAGACTCTGCCACAACTACTGTTGACGAGGTTTTCGTTTTTTTGACAAAAGCTCGAATTCCTACAAAACAAAAGAAAAATGTCATAGTAAAGTTGCGAAAGTACAAGGATAGAAAAACGGAAAGTGCAAGAAATGCTGTAAAAGAGTTTACACTAAAGTTGGATGATCTCTTTAATATTGCCCACCAAGATGCCCTGACGATGATGACTTCAGAAGAAAACAAGGACTTTCTGTTGAAACAAAGACAGAAAGGAAGACCAGGCTCCATGCTCGGAGTTGACCTGAAGTTGGCTCAAGCTGAAGAAAAACTACTACAGAAACAACAGAAGGTCTTGGACAAACAACTTGAAGCGGAAAATTGTTCATTATTCACAGAGACGGTGGAGCTCACGGACAATGAGACAACAGAAGAGTCAAGAGGACGTGAAACGCCGTATGAAGAGCTCGAGATGAACGTAGAATCTGAAGGGCCATCTGCCCCCAAGAGAATCAAGCGTGGCTTCAAAGAGGTTTTAACCATGAAATTGTGATTGTTGCTGGACCGCTGTAAGGTTTCCGATAGGAACGGTACTCGTATCATTTTGACTACAGTAGAAGCTCTCGGAGAGAATCATTTTTACGAGAAATAAAAATGTTCACTGGAATAAATGACTCAGAATGACACTAACTAAAATAAAGAGTACGTGTTAGTAGGTACCGACTAATTTTTTTCAACTGACCAAGAAACAAAATCATAAAAGCAAGAACCACCTAGTTATGCTTTTCTTTTTTTAATAACAGACTCTGAACCCCTGGATTTCTACTTAAAAGATAACAATACATTTTTAAACTAGTTTGGTTTTACCTGCTTGGGGTCGCCATTGATACCGTATGTGGGTCTAAAATTAACGGTATACCGTAGCATACATGTTTAAATGAAATGAGATTCCAAAGTATAAGTAATTGTCCATAATAACCAATAATAATACAAATAACGCATCTTCACTCTTAGGAGTACCTAGTCACATTTTTAGGGACATTGACTCTATTTTTTCGGTTTCAGTACTAGTTGCGTATTTATTGTGAAAATATAAAATATTATAAACTGTATGGCCTTTAATTTGATGTATGACACGGGCGAATAGCTTTAGCCGTTCCAGAGATATGGATCGCCGAATTCGCAAAACTGGCAAAAAGTCGAGACTTTCAAAACTTGGAGGCCCCAGTGGCACGGGTTAACATCTTCCAATTGTGCTCAAACTTTGGCAATCCTAAAATCTGACAGAAAGAAACATTTTAGGGGGTGCCCCAAAAAAATTTTTTTTTACCATATGAGATAAAACCACCCTAATATACATATACTGAGATTCAATAAAATTTAAAGACTAATTTAGAAAAATGAAAAATTAATAATCATTAATAGAAATAGACTAAAAATGTAAAAAAAACCAAAATATACTAAAAAAAACTACTTAAACAGATTGTATAACTCCTTTTTGAACTTAATTGCCTATGTTCTGGATATAATTAGGTAAAGTATTCTAAAGACTGATGGTGTATATAAAAAACTGGCGTTGTGACAAAAGAGTCCTATATCTATGATGGATAATTTTTATACCACGGTTGCATCTAGCAAATGGGCTGTTATAGATTGGACTCCCTTTGCCATACGTATGCAACTGGCTAAAACGTATTTGATTCCTGTCCTTTTATAGGGATCTGAAATTTTCACAAACTGTGATACTGATGATAAGCGGAAACTCAACCCGGCTTATAATAATATAGCCAGATATGTTTTTATTAGGGGACGTCGAGATAATATATGTCACAATTTTCATACAAGATATTCGGAGTTAATTTTGATAATCTATTAAATATAAAATGCTTTATTCTCCTCCATAAGATTATTACTCTAAAACAGCCAATATACTTATTTAGTAGGATTACGTTTGCTAGATCCAACCGCGGTATGAAAATTAGCCAACACAGACATAGGACCCTTCTTCAGTCTTTGGAATACTTTACCTATTTATATTCAGAATATAGGCAATGCAGTTAAGTTCAAAAAGGAGTTATACAATCTGTTCAAGTAGTTGTTAGCGTATCTTGATTTTTGTAATTTTTTTCTCTCTATTTCTATTAATGATTATTATTTTTAATTTTTAATTTTTTTAATTAATCTTTAAATTTCATTGTATCTTAATATATGAATGTATGTAGGAGTATCCCATTGAACGAATAAAACAGTTTGTTGATGCAAATGTTTGGTTGAATTCAGTTATTTATTTTAAGGGATACTTAAAAGTATTAATTATAATTGTTAGTCTTTTAGGATTATTTAAATTAAGTTAATGAGAACTGCAACTTCAAGTTCACCGTCACAAAATTGTTTAATTCTCCCGATTCAACTGTAGGGTCACTACTCAACTCTACGACTGGCTGCTGACTTGTTTTTCAGGGCTCTCCCTATTGTCAAATATAAGTATTCTGTAGTCTTTTAGCATGTCCGTTATGTACATAGTGAAGGGTATGTTCGACTGAGGTTGGCACCCTACATACGGCCCTCCTGACGGCAATTCGGCCCGGATTGCCATTTTTTCATGTGTTCAGCCACGGTCGTACTTCTATTCGGGCCTTTATGTTGGCCGACCTTTTCCACCTCATATCTTCCATAGCGTAATTTCTTTACAATCTTATAGGGACCAAGGTATTTTCCTTTTAGCTTAAGTCCCGTGCCAAACTGAGT
The DNA here is from genome assembly GCA_936449025.2 of Sarcophaga subvicina. NCBI lineage: Eukaryota > Metazoa > Arthropoda > Insecta > Diptera > Sarcophagidae > Sarcophaga > Sarcophaga subvicina. The sequence continues at coordinate 59,334,058 of OW388082.2, read as the reverse complement.
GCGCTTGATGGCGACCAACTCGTCTATCTCGTACTCCATCTCGGGTTTTCGATTTCGATTATAAGTTTTGCAATTTTCTTCCTGTATTCTGGATAAGCTTTCTCTAGCTTCTACCCGCAACTCGTCTCTGTCTTCTTTGAAGTCTCGTATAGTTTCTTCGTACAATATTTGCCGAAGATCTGGATAATCGGGCAATCTCATCTCTACACCAGTAAGTAATTTCATAGGGGATATTTGGGTACTTCTTGGGGTGGTTGAGTTCATCAGCATCTGGACTCGACGTACGTGCTTGTACCAGTTAATGGGATTCTCTGCGCACAATTTCGGCAACATAGGCACAACTATTTTGTGGATTCGCTCTACTTGGCCATTTCCTCGAGGCACACCTGTAGCTAAAAGCAGATGTTGGATATTTTCCTGAGTACAATAGACCTTACAGGCTTGGGACACGAACGCTGCCGCACGATCACTAATTATCCTTCTAGGGTTGCCGAAAATGGCAGACTGCTTCTCTAGACATTCTATCACCGCTTTGACGTCAGTTGATTTCGTTGGATAGAGCCAAACGAACTTTGTGAAACCATCAACAACAACAAAAAAGTGATTATAGGCCTTTTTGGTTGTTTCCATCGGACCGACGTGATCAACATGGTATGTCATAAGTGGCCTGTCTTCTTTATCAATCGGGTTAAGGTAACCTTCCCTTTTACCAGTTTTAGCTTCAGTTATGATGCACTCGACACAACTCTTCACCACGTTCGGTACTTTTGCGGACAATATTGGGATATAATATTGTTTTCCAACCAACTCCTTAGTCTTTACGACACCGAAGTGACCCTGGTTGTGAGCCAGGCGAATAATTTCATCTTCTAACTGGACCGGGATGACTATAAGCTCCTTCGCGGGCTCCTTATACAATATACCATTCTGCATGAAAAATTCTTCATATTCACCCAGCTCTAACACTGCTCGGATCGCTTTGGTACATTCGTCGTTTTCATCTTATTCGATGCGTTAGACTGCTATCCGACACTAAGCAAGCCATTCTTCTAAGGGCATCCACATGCTTCATGCGAGTTCCAGGCCTGTGCTCTATTTCATATGCGATATTCTTGCCGGCACGTCTTCTTTATTCATAGTGCACTTAAAAGCGTTACAATCGGTTACTATTTTGAACGGTATGCCCAGCAAATAGATTCTCCACTTGTTAAGGGCTTCCACAATTGCAAGAACCTCTAACTCATAAGAGTGGTAGTTCTCCTCGTACGGCTTTGTTCGACGACTTATGTATTGGACTGGATGCAACTGCAAGTCGTCTAGGCTCTTCTGCAACAGCACTGCGCCGTATCCAAATTTGCTGGCGTCAGAATGTACTTCGGTAATGGCATCAGGATCGAATAGTTTCAAAACTGGCGTACTAACAAGAGTTTCTTTGAGTTGTCTGCATGCTATCAAAACTTCATCTGTAATCCGAAATTGGACGTTCTTCCTTAATAAATCGGTTAGAGGCTTCTCTATTATAGCGTAATCTTCGATGAACCTTCTAAAATACAAAGTCAACCCCAAAAACCGCTGCATCATCTTCTGATCTATTGGAATTGGGAAATCGTTAACCGCTCTCACTTTCTCCTCTGAAGGTTTTATTGAACCATTCTTTACCACATATCCAAGAAAATTGACAGGCGACTGTAAAATTTGGCACTTCTCCCACTTTATCTGCAATCCGTATGATGCTGCTCTCTCCAACACAACCATAAGCTTTTCAAGGCCCTCGATCACATCCTTGGAGGAAATGATGACGTCGTCCATATAAACGATAGTTATGCCCTTATGGATGAGATCCGTAAACACAGCCGATATAAAGCGCGTAAATACTGCTGAGGAATTACTTATCCCGAACGGCACGAATAAAAACTCATACTGGCCACTATGGGTCACAAATGCGGTAAATTTTCTTGAAGATTCCTCCACAGGCACATAAAAGAACCCATTCCGGAGGTCCAAGGTAGTATAGCAACTAGCACCTTGTAACTTATTCAACACCTCGTCCATTATCGGCATTGGAAAATGGTCAAGAACAATTTTTTGATTCAACTTCCGATAGTCACACCACAACCGTTTTGAACCGTCTTTCTTAGAGACAAGGACGATTGGTGATGCGTACTCTGATGTGCTAGGCTGCACTATTCCGCTCTTCAACCATTCTGCTACCTGCTGGTCCACTACTTTCTGGTCGACAACTGGTAAACGTCTGGGGCGCTGATATACTGGTATATCATCTTTTAAAATGATGTTCATCTTCACAGGGCTTTGCGCGTTCTTCCGCGGTTGATATTTGGTCATGGCTTGAGTCACCATACTCTTAATGGAGTCATTCAAGTGATCGAGCTTTATCTGAACATCGGGCTTACATTCATCTACATTTAAACATAGGTCTGAGAATTCTTCTAAAAGAAGGTTTCTTTCTGTAATTTTCTTAAAACAACTTCACCATCAGTAATGGTGACTTCCGCTTTTCGCAATAAGCTGTTGCCCAACATAATTGAATGTAGAATGTCACGCTCTGCTACAACATAAAACGTAACTTCAAACTCAATATCATCAATTCGAACGACTTCATCAAATCGACCATTGTAATAATTCTGCTGTCGCTAACACCATTAAGCTTAATTTTCTCCGGCAAAAAATTGACTTCACCCAACACAAATAGCATATCGAATCGCACAAGACACAAATCGCATCCCGTATCCACTAGTGCGGATAGAGTCTTATCTCTGATAGTAATATCCTTAAACAACAATCCATCACTTTTGTTTTCCGATTTCCTAGTACCACATTCAAAGGAACGATGGCCAAAGCCTCGACATTTAAAACACTTAGGCTGTTTTTCTGGACAGTCTTTTGCCAGGTGTGATTTACCTCCATATTTAAAACATCTTCTTCCTTTCTCATCAGCCTCGACTCTAATATGTACAGCTCTCTTTTCACTACTCGCTGTATCTTTCCCCTTGTATGATGACTTAGGGTACGATCGCGTTTTCTCATACACCTTGATTTGTTTTTTCAAATCACTGATGCAGTCGGCCGTTTTATTGAATTTGGAATCAGGGATTCCCTCTATGAAGTACTCCACGATACTCTTTTCGTCCAAATTAATTTGTGCTCCTAACTACATGATACTATACAGATATTCTACCAACGATTCCCTGCTGGCAAAGCGTCTATTCCGAATATGCCGAATAACTTCTGCTGCAGAGAATTGCGCACCAAACTCCTTCTTTACGGTAATCTTCAATGAGTCCCAATCACCGATAACCCGTTGACTCCTCACAAACATCTTTGCCGCCCCAACCAACAACTGCTTACCATACACGTACATTTGGAGCGACGACCACTTCAAAATAGCTCCCATCACCTCGAACTCGGTTAGCCACTGAATAATGTCAGAGGTGTTAGTGCCTTCTTTAAGCGTGTACATACTTCTACGCAATGAAACATTGTTGGCATCCTCACTGTCATGCACAACAGCAGAACCGTCTGCACTGGCACCGCTCTCCACGTCCGCATCACTAATGTCCAACTCAAAATGTCCCAACAGTCTTCTCAAATCATCCTTAAGACCCTGAGTTTCTAAACCCAACTCTTCCAATTTCGCCTTTAAGCCCACCACATTCATTGCCAAAATTTCCTCACGATTCATCTCGAAACTTAAATTTCCCCTCGAAATCAGAAGTTGCAATTATTTACAGTTCGCAATATAAAATATTATAATATAAAAGATATTATAAGGATAAATCACCAAAAGATAAACAACACTAATAATACTTAAATTATTAAATTCAAAGATTTTATGAAAATGAAAGAAGTAAAAATATGAAATTGAAAAGTAAATTATTTAAATTTAAGTCTATTAAAAATTATATTTTCACTTGAGACAAGTAAATGATTATTTAATTAATACAAAATTCAATTCAGAACTCTTTTAAAATTAAAATTATTTTAAAATTTTAATTATTCAAAATAAAGTACAAAATTATGTTTTCACATTACCATCTTCATTGCCCACTGTGTCCCTCTGCTTTTATATTACAACTCACTCAAATTCTCTGTAGATATATTAAACACCATCCACTCATCAACACGGCTCTCTTCTCTACTCCAACACTGTCAGCTTTACAGCATAGAATTCCCTCAGCTTCACTGTAGATAACTTCCCCTCTGCTTAATTACGTCAACGCAACAACACCAGCACTGCTTACACTCTTTCACTCATCTCCCTGAACAACACAATCTCACCTCAACAAAGAGAATTTTAACAACTCGATCAACACTGCTCTGCTTGCGTATAACGACGCAACAACTCACATCCAGTCAGCTTAGTGGTTTTATTCTTTTCACAGTTAGAATGTTTTGTTATTTTATTTTTGCTTATGATGACACAACAACAACACAAGAGCTTGATATTTGGTTTTGAGTTTTTTCCTTGTACATAAATTTTTGTTGATTTCTTTGACCGTTATTATTTTTTATTTGACATTGAAATTTTTTAGCTTTATTTTATTGTAAACGTTTTAGATTTTTTGTGTTTCTTGTTGTTTTAGTTTCATCTTCCAATATAAAGTTTTTAATTATTTAACTTTCCAACCCTGTTCTGACTATTTTAAAATTGTTAGTTTGTGTATTTGTTCCTGTCATAGAACTTTTTTTATATTCGTTAAAATGTCTTTATTTAGCACTGAGTCGCTTATAAAAATCCCGGTTGAGAACCAAAATGATGTAGGAGTATCGCCTTGAACGAATAAAACAGTTTGTTGATGCAAATGTTTGATTGAATTCAGTTATTTATTTTAAGGGATACTTAAAAGTATTAATTATAATTGTTAGTCTTTTAGGATTATTTAAATTAAGTTAATGATAACTGCAACTTCAAGTTCACCGTCACAAAATTGTTTAATTCTCCCGACTCAACTATTCAACTGTACGGTCACTACTCAACTCTACGACTGACTGCTGACTTGTTTTTCAGCGCTCTCCCTATTGTCGAATATAAGTACTCTGTAGTCTTTTAGCATGTCCGTTATGTACATAGTGAAGGGTATGTTCGACTGAGGTTGGCACCCTACATGTATATATTTTTACTTTGTTTGTATATTTCTTTATATTTGTATATACTGTTTATAGTTTTCCTAATTTATTTTTTACACATATTCATTTTTTTATCCTTTTTTGTATCGATTGCTATTTCCCGTGATTTTAACACGTTCTTATTCATTTTTATTTCTACATTATTTCAAACATTTCATTACATATATAATCCATGATTTGTTATTATTTTCTTTCTTTGATGTACTCCCAAAGGACTTTGTTCACGCTGGCCACACTAATGTGATGTTTAGTTATAAGTAATTTCCAACTGTGTGTACTAAAATGAATTTAATTGTGGATTGTTAATTATAAAAACGAAAAGAGATTATTATCAAATCCACCACCGAACTGAAAGGTACGTTGTACTGAAAAATATAATCCTTTTATATCGAAAATTGATACTAGTTGTTTTTTCTCGTTTTGCCAAATATTTTATTTTATTTACTTTTCCCCGCTCAGCCCCACATTTTGGTGCACTCGAACCATATCATCCCCGTAAAAATAAAATTAAATATTTGTCGAATTTCTTTACAGATTTGTAGAAGATCGCCATATTGGTTATTTTTGTTGGAATACCACACCCTTTTCACCGTTTTGGATTGCGATAATTTGTTTAATTTATTTTCACTTCAAAATTTTTAACAAGTTATGTAAAAATACATATAATTTTGTGGTGGATAAATAGTGCTAAAAATTAAAAAAGAAAAACAAATAAATATATAAAATACAGTGAAGTTTGTCTCAGTGAAGTGCGTGCAAGAATATGCGATAAATGGAGTGATAAAGTGAAAAGAGGAAAACACAAACAATACAGAGTTTATTGATCTCGCGTGTTGTTGTGTTGTGTATATATCTTGTGAACAGCTGAAGATTGCCAAGTCGAGGTGGCCGCTGTTCCCATTTGTTGTATATCATATATTCTTACACCAGTATAATAAGCAAAATATATTGTTCATATCCTTTGGTTTGAGACATTTTGTTTGATTTGGAAAAAAATATATATTTATTATATTTAAAAATTTATATATTTTTTATTATATTTAAAAATTTATATATTTTTTATTACATTTTTATACATTTTATATATTTTTCTTTTAAAACTCAATTACTGATTTACTTTCTTAAGTAAACCTTTTATTACAATTTTCCTTTATTATCGGTGTTCTTTTTCGCGGACATTAACATTGTTTCTTTTCCTAATTTTTTTTGGGTTTTTTGGTTTTCGTGAATTTTTTCTTAATTTTTCGGACACTTTCTCGAGCTTTGAAATTTCCCATTTGTTCTTCTTAATTCTTAAAATTTTAAAATTCGTAGTCTCCCTTAGTAAACATTCTTATTCCTTCATTTTCTTTTATTTCTGAGTTTTTTAATAACCTTATCTCCATCCCAATTGTGATAAAATGGCTGCATTGAGAAACTTGACAAGAAACTACAATCGCTTAGTCGATTTTGACAGTTTCATTCAAGCTATCCCTAAAGAAGAACACTCTGAGTGTCCATTGGCAGGAGTTAACCCGTGTGTGGGAAGCTTTTCGTGACTCCTACGAGGACTTGTCGGAAAATGCCGAGGATACCAAGGTTTCTGCTAAAGACCTAAAGGCCAAGTATATGTCGGGATATACACTGTATTTTCAATGCGTCTCGCTCATTGATGGGTCCACTGACGGCCTTAAGAGCAAAGCCGCGAACCCCCTACCAATAGTTTCCCGATTCATCTTCCCCCCTGTGACACCCCAACCTTTACCGGTGATTACGCATCTTGGCCAACGTTTAAGGATATGTTTTCGGCCATATATGGAACCAACCCTCACATTAGTAACATCCAAAGGATGTATTATCTTTTGCAAAAGACGGAAGGTGAGGCGAGGGACATTATTCGAATATGCCCCATGACGAATGATGGTTTCGACATGGCGTGGTAGAACCTGGTGGATAGGTATGAGAATAAACGCGTTTTGGTGAATTCTCAATTGAAAACTCTCTTTAACCTCCCTTCCATATTCAAGGAATCTGACCCTTCCATTAAAAGTTTGCAACGGACAATCAATGATTGTATAACGAATTTGTCGTTGCTCTGCATAGAGACTCAGAATTGAGATATAATCTTTGTTTACATTTGCTCCACCAAACACACCTTAGGTCTTTGGGAACAGCCCCAAGGGCCTTGTTCAGACCTAAGTGGAGCAAGATGGATGAGTTCCTGACTGCCAGACACCGAACTCTGGAATCAGTGTCGGACATTATCGGCAGCCACAATTTTTCCCAAGGTACTGCACGGGTTAATAACCAAGGCAGCTCTGGTAACCCTCGAAAATTAAAAACCTTTGGGAACAACATGGCCCCTATCCTACCCCAAAGAAAATGTCTAGTTTGCAGCGAAAATCATCCCATTCATTTATGTTCGGAATGACGGTTAGCGCTCGTTTGGCAACCGTTAGGAAGCATAAATGCTGCACAAATTGTTTGGCAGCCTCGCATGAGTTCAAAAGATGTCAGAGCTCAAATATTTGCTAAATTTGCAAACAAAACCATCATTCGTTACTTCATCGTACCGAGTCTTCTCCCCTGGAGAAATCTAGGACTGGAACTAACCCCTTTGACCCTTCTACCCCTAATAGTTCTCTGGAAATCCCTCGGTCTTCTCCTGCACAAAGGCGAAATGAAGTGGATGGGGACCCATCTACATCCGCTGCTGCTCGATCTTTTCAAAATTTCGCCACTCGTATACAGTCCACCCCGTATTCGACAGTTTTTTTAGGAACTATCCAGGTGAATGTAGTGCATAAAGATGTAGTTTTTCCTGCTAGAACTCTAATCGACCCGGCATCTCAAGCTACTTTCATTTCCAGAAAGCTGTAACGGAAGCTAGATCTTCCAACACTTGTAGCACAAGCTGTCACTTTTGCGGGCCTTAATGGCGCAGTGGCAGCAAACTCGACTAAAGTCTGTGTTGTTTCGCTTGGGTCTTCTATTGACCCAGCGTTTAATTTAACTACGGAGGCATATGTGGTTGACAAGCTAACTGGTCGCTTACCCACATGTTCCTTAGTGAAGTTTGTTGACTTCAACACACCCGATCTTCCGTTAACAGACTTGAAATGTGCTCATATGGATTTGCTATTGGGCGGAGATATATATTCTCAAATCATGCTTCCTGAGGTTAGGAAGGATTCTAAAAACCCCTTAATCGCTCAACGAACTATCTTCGGTTGGATAGTAACTGGAATAATACCTCAGTCGAACCCGTTGCTTCCTTCTTTGGGCAACTAGACTTGGATGCGAAAATCAGTCGGTTCTGGGAGGTAGAGGAAATACCGAAGTCGAAGATATTGTCGCCTGAAGATCGCTTCTGTGGGGATCTGTATCGTCGCACGACTTATATGACTAGGGACGGTTGATATGTAGTTGCTTTACCCTTTAAACTCGAATTTTCGACGTACTTTAATCTCGGTCCATCTCAAAGAGATGGAGTGGTGAGAAATGAGTCTCGCATGTTGAGGAACCCTGAAGTTAAAGATCAATATGATCAAGTTATTGAAGTCGAAGATCGATCGCGACGCTGTTTATTCTCCTAAACCCACTTACTACCTACCTCATCATGCCGTTTTTAAGCCTGATAGCACAACCACCAAGTTGCGTGTCGTTTTTAACGCCTCTTGGCCTCCTCTAATGGCTTAAGCCTTAACAGTGTCTTCCACACTGGCCCTATTTTACAAGCCTATTTGACTATTTTGATTCTCCGATGGAGACTGTTTAGATTTATTTTCAATGTATAGGCAAATACTGGCCGTACCAGATCACACCCCTTTTCAAAGGATATTATTCCGTCGGAACTCTAAGATTTTGAATTAAACATAGTTACATTTGGTGTTAACTGTGCCCCCTATTTGGCCATAAGAACCCTACATCAGTTGGCTGATGATTGTGAAACGGATCACCCCTTTGCTTCTGAGATTTTGCGAAACCAAATGTATGTGGATGACATTTTGGCTGGTTCGCATTCCTTTGTAGAAGCTACCAGTAATCGTGATGAGATAATTCATGTTCTGAATGCTGCTGGCTTTTCCCTTCGCAAATCGGCTTCGAATGATAGAGGTCTTATTGAGGATTTGAAACCCGATTATCTATTGGATTCCCAATTTCTAAAATTGTCAGACGCCAGCACCGCTAAAACTCTGGGTTTACATTGGAATGCGAGCATTGATGCATTTTTCTTCAAGCCAGATCCAACGCCCGACTTCTCTGTAGTCACAAAACGCTCCGTCTTGTGACGGAGCTTCGCTATTTGACCCCGTTGGGTGGTTGGCACCTAAAGTCATAGTTGCTAAAATTCGTATGCAACAAATTTGGAAGCAGGTGGCTTGAGTTTGTCGATGATTATTCGTACATCGAAAGGATTAACATCCCCCGTTGGGTTAACTTTAATCCTCAGTGTGAGGTACAACTTAATGAATTTTGTGATGCTTCTGAGAAAGCATATGCTGCCACTCTGTACAGTAGGGTCCAAACCCCGTCTGGTGAATTTGTCACCCACTTACTCGCTGCCAAAACAAAAGTTCCGGCTATAAAAGTGAAAACTTTACCCCGTTTAGAGCTCTGCGGCGCAACTCTATTGGCGAAAATGGTATTTTCACTGGGAGCTGAATCTTACCAGATCGGAAGCCTTCTATTGGACAGATTCGACAATCGTTCTGTCCTGGCTTCAGAAACCCCCGTGCCATTGGCCAACTTTTGTGGCAAATCGAGTATCGTATATCGTGGACCAGGTAGGCACTGACAATTGGAATCACGTCGAATTTCATCATAACCATGCTGACTTGGCTAGTCGTGGTATGAGCGCTAAGGAGCTCTGTATTTCAGATATTTGGTGGAAAGGTCGTGAATGGTTATCTCGTCCACAGTCTGAGTGGCCACTGTCGTCTTTTAAACCCAATAATCAGCTAGAAACGCGTTTGATACAGGTCAACGTTGCCAAACGGATACGTCTGAAGAATTTTTGAGTCTGTATTCGGACTTACCGAGTTATGTCCTACATCTTTCGCTTTTATTACTCTTTACTCCCCGGAAAAAGGTCGTCACAAGTTCCCCTATCTCATACTTTGAGTCAAAGTGAGGTTAAGTTGGCAAGGGAGTGTTTGATCATTCTCTGCCAAAGTACCCATTCCCCCGAATACTCTTCACTGAAGAATGGCTCTAAGAATTCACTACAAGTGTTCAACCCCTTTATAGATTCTAGTGGATTTCTACGGGTTAATGGTAAACTCTCTCAATCACCTACTTTGTCCTACAACGAACGTTTTCTGAAGTTATTACCCTATAATGGCCGTTTTACGCGTCTCTATCTGGAACATCTTCATAAATTTTCGGCTCATGCGGTTATCTATCTGATGCTTCGGCTTATGCGACAGGAATTTTGGGTTCCTAAATTGCAGAATTTGGTTAAGACAGTTGTTTACAATTGCAAAGTGGGTTCTTTATATAGAAGAAGCTCGGTCAGCAGATTATGTCTGCCTTGTCGCCCGAAAGAACTACTCTCGCCCTTTTACTCATACCGGAATTGATTTTGCTGGTCCCTTTGATATAAAGTCATATATAGGGCGTGGTTGTAGAATAACGAAAGGATATATCTTAGTGTTTGTTTGTTTTGCTACTCGAGCCATCTATCTAAAGGCTACAAATGACATATCCACCGAATGTTTTTGACCGCTTTTGCTCGATTCTTCTCTCGTCGCGGTTGTCCTGCTCACCTCTATTCGGAAAATGGTACTAATTTTGTTGGAACAGCCAATCTTTTGAATAGGCATAAGACTCAGTTCCTTGAGAATCTTAAACGACCGATTGTCGCCAAAAATGCCTTTCAAGTGGTAGATTGGCATTTTATTCTTCCTGGCGCTCCACATATGGGTGGCTTATGTGAGGCAGGAGTGAAGAGTTTTAAAACCCATTTGCGTAAAATATCCCATGCCCAAAGCTTCACTTATGAAGAATTCTCAACTATGTTGACAAGAATAGAGGATTGTTTGAATTCTAGACCTCTTAGCTCGATGACAGACAACTAGTCTGACATCAATCCGTTAACACCGGGACATTTCCTTATAGGAAGTGCCATCCATTGCCCCCGGAACCTGATTTTTCGAATGAATCTCTAAGCTATGCTAATCGCGTAGGCTGAAAATTTTGCACCATTTGTTCGCGCGTCGGTGGAAGGACGAATATTTAGTCGAATTGCACAAACGCAACAAATGGAAGGTTCTCCAAAGAGATTTTGTTGTCATTCGTCATGACAATCTACCCCCTAACGAATCGAAGCTAGGTCGGATCGAGAAGATCTCTTTGGGCCCTGATTCGAAGGTGCGAGTGGCCGATAAGCGGACCGCCAATGGCGTTCTGACTCGGCGTATAGTTAAACTCGTGCTGCTTCCTGATTATGAACAGAACTAATTTTTCTGTCTTCCTTTGCCCGTTTTTTTTGTTGTATTTACAGATGTCGCAACTTGCACCTCGTCGCCTAGCCGTGGAACGTCCCAAGAATGAAAGCCTGGACGACGTTATTGCTACCTCCCACTCCAACTGTCGGTTGTGTTCGGAGCATCATCCTTTGCAGAAATGTCCCAAATTTCTCCGCATGAGTCCTTTCAAACGATTGAGCGTCGTAAAAAGGCTCAAATATTGTATAAACTGTCTGGCACATTCGCATTTCGTCAAGGAGTGTCAGAGCAGAGAAAGGTGTATGGAATGTTTACAAGAGCACCATACAATGCTGCAATTACATCGGCGAGCTGACGGTGACCAAGCGGGAAGGAAGAATGCTTCTGAAGCCAAAAGAAGCCACCGTAGAAAAAGCCAACTGAAACAACAAGCTGCTCACACCAACAAACGGAATCACAGCAAGAAACGTGCTCGTGTGCAGGTCAGCCTTCCACCAGAAATGGAACTGTAGTGCCCGCTTCTAATGCGACATCGGGGGCTCCCATCGTAATTAACGTGTTTAGTTTTTTTCCTCTTAATATTCTGTTCTTTTTAATTTGAATTTTTTAATCTATTTTTCATTTCTTTTTTAACTTTTTTATTTGAACTTATAATATATTATGAATTGTATATATGGGCAATTTCGTGTCAAGTGACCCAATTTTTAAAATCGATGTCTTCAAGGTTAGTACTATTGGATGGTAGGTCAAACACAAATTATCAGCTCTATCAGTCAAGAATTGCCGGAGTTAGAGGGGGTCAAAGTTGGACATTTTGGTAATACAGGGTTTTTTTAAATGTGTGTAACTTTTCACTTATTGGTCATACCAAAAATTTTCCAAATATTTTCCAAATATTAGATAGCTATTTCTTTAATCTTTCCAAAAATAATTTTTTTAATTTAAAAAAATAAAAAATTTTTTTTTTAAATAAAAAATTTTTTTTTTTAAATTAATTTTTTTTAATTTTATGCTCAAAAGAAAGCTTATAAAATTTCCTTTAACCCTTAAATGCTCATGGACGCCGATTTTGCTTAAAAAATATATGTTATGTGGTTTTGTGATCAAAAATAAACTGCGTCCTCCTTTTTGTAAAAAAAATATTTATGTGGTAAAAAACTGGTTGTATCTTAGAAGATACACTGAGCACTCTCCCTATTATAGTTTCAAAACAAAAGTACATATTAAAAACAGATATAAATGAAACAAATTTAATTGTGTCTAATATTTTTATTTAGGCAAAGTTAAAAAAAATAACATAACATTTTAATAATTCATAGATACAATAAAAATAGAGGATAATAATAAAAAAAACTTTACAATTCATACAATATAACATCTAATTGTGATGGTACTTATAAAAACAATTTTTTTCTGATGTTAAACATAAATTTACCTTGCATTTGCTGCAAAACATTCTTGTTTGTCCTGAGCAGTTTGGTAGTTTGCATCTCGCTTTTTTATCCATCGTACTCCAGTGGTCCATCATATCGAGTCTGGTGTCCTTAGGAGGTCCTTTTTGAGCATTTGGTTTTCGGTGTTTTTCCACAAGTTGACTTTCAAGAGTAGGTCGTCCACGCTGGCAAGATGCTTTTGTGTTGCAACGAAACAAAGCGTCATCTACTTCCAATTTAAAATCAATAAGTCTCATATTCAGTACTTTATCGTCTTTATTTATCCGTCTGTGTAGTATCCAAGCATTTACACAAGTCATATCAAGAAGATGATAAAATATTCGATTGGTCCACTTTCTGCTTTTAATCATGATTTTGTGGCGGCTCATGGAACTGTCCATTAAATCGACTCCTCCCATATGACAGTTATACTCTTTTATAATTTGTGGGCACGGAATATTTTTTGTTGTTTTGTCATTTTTATCAAATCTTTTTATTGTTACAGGTCCCTTATCTGGATTTTTACTATCCAATATACGTTTAACCTCAACGTAACCAGGTTAACAATTCTGTTGTCTTTCCATGACAATGATGTTATGTCCATGCCATAAATATTACAAAGAAATTCCTGACTCGTTCCTCGTTCATATTTCATCATGACTTTCTTATCGGGGAGCTTACAATTTTTGATTCGGTTGCGCCGAATTGTACCTACTGAAAGTATACCTTGTGAACGCAAATACACCAACAACGGTATTGTTGTATAAAAATTACTTTGACAATTTTAATTTACTACATAATTTTTAAATCTGGGTACTTCACGAAGTAGGCGCACAACTATATTCGCAGAAGGTTGAAGATCCGGTTCTCCTTCAGCACAAATTTCATTTGATCCACTATATATTTCAAATTGCATATTCCATTGTATCGCACATAACATAAAATTTAAAGCCCCACTTTTTGGGTTTATTATGCATATATTGCTTCATATAACTACCAATTTTCGACGAGCACATTTGCTTGTTCACACATAACCTGCTCAATTTTGGAACGGAGGCAAAATTTCTATTGAGAGATTCAATCTGATCAGATAAAGTCTATCTCGATTAGGATCATCTTATCATTAAAATGTATAATTTCTCGAATTTTTTCGAAGCGTCTCCAATTCTTTAATATTGTCTGGAAGACTTATATCTCCCCCAAATTTAACTTGCTCTTCTTAAAATTGGAGGTTACCCTTTTTCCACAAAACCTTTTCAAATTCGGAAGACTTGGGATTTATATTTACACCACTAACTGAATTCAGAAGAAAATGTAGACCAAACATTTACAGGTTTGTAAAGAAGACGTAGAAGGCATTAAATTGAGCTCTTCTGATTGTTCGTAATGTATATTCATGTCCATATCCTGATCAGCATTTTGACAAAAGAGTCATGTATAGATCCTTCAAGTTCAATTTCTTCGTCAGATTCAGAATCGAGATGTTTTTGAAGAATTAGTTGCATTTTAGACGTTCCCTGTGTGCCTTTGTTCTCTTTTTTTTCAATTTCCAATTATCGGAGTAAACAATCAGTGTCAGTGTCACTTTCGTCAGTGCTATTGTAAAGAAAATCATCGCTATTGCATAGCAGTTCGCGTACTTCTTCATCCGTCAACTTTCCTTTTTTGCAAGATCTTTTAAATTCTGACATACCTCAAAAATATCCTTAAAATAACACAAAGTCAATGGAAATAAAAAAATAAAGAAACTATATTGCACGATAAACAATATATGATTGAAAGCAGTCAACCTGTTTCTTCAAAGCACAATCTATGAATGAAAATAAAAAATAACGCAGCAAAAAATTCAAATAAAAACGAATTACAAATTTGGGGGCGATTGCTCAGTGTATCTTAGAAGATACAACTATTTAATGAGGCTCTGTGACAAGAAATCGGAATATATTTTTCCCTATTGTTTCTAAACGCTTCTAGACATATTTTTAAACATGATAATATTTTTTCTTTATATCAATTTGTAATCCTGTCTGATTTTTCAATAGAGCTAAGCCCCTAATTCACCAAATTTGGAAAAAATATAATTTTCAACTTTGATGTTTAAGCAATCAGAGAATTCAACATTTTTTTCTTTCAAATAAATTTTAAATATAAGACTGATGCTTTCTGAATGAGATTTTATTGTTTTTCATTTATTTATTTTCTAAATAGAACAGTGAGAATTTTTTATTTGGTTGTATCTTTAAAGATACACTGAGCATTTAAGGGTTAAGGCCTTTATAATCGCTTAATGGGATGCGAGTGGGATATCTATCAAAAAAATTATTTTTTAACTCAAGAATAAGATTTTTCAATATTTGGCATAAAAACGTACTACCTAAATGATCATAAAAATATTTATTTGCATTCTAAGGACATTCGGAAATTAGTCCTTTCGTCCTTCTTATTTATTGCCTTCATTAGGCATAAAAATGTACTACCTAAATGATCTTAAAAAAGTATTTATTTGCATTCTAAGGACATTCGGAAATTAGTTTTTTAAAAACAGTGTTAAAGTTTGGACGTGCGTTATTTACAATGGCTTCCGCTTCCAAAAAGGAAATGTTTACTTCTTTTTGTTGTAATCGCTTAAACAAAAAGAAGCACAGATCATCAGATATGCGAAATATTTGCGACAAATTATTGAAAAAATGCCCAACGCTTTCAAAACGTTTGCTACTTTGTGGATCGTGCAGGAAAATGGTGGGAAAGTTGGACACATTACCGGTTATTCCAGATGAGAACAAAATCAATTCTGAAAATGATGACAGTTCTGCAGTAGATGATGGTTGTTCTAACTTTTCAGAACCTATATATAAAACCTATAAGACCTAATAATGAGTGCCAAAATCAACATCACAAGGATGCAGTAGAAGTTTTTGAACAAATAAAAAAGAAGTACAAAACGTCACAGTGTAGATCTGAACGAATTCAACTTCTTACTCTTGCCCCATCGTCATGGAGTTGTTCAAAAATAATGATCGAGTTTGGAACCTCTCAACGAAAAGTAAGAATTGCTAAAAACTTGGTTGCTGAGCATGGGATTCACTCACTTCCAAACGAGAACAAGGGAAAAACTTTAGCGCGCGAAACTGAAGCTATAGTAACTCAATTTTATAAACGAGATGATATGAGTCGATTGATGCCAGGAATGAAAAACTGGGTGTCTGTTCGAATCGACGACCAGAAAGTCCAAATGCAGAAGAGGAATATTTTCTGTAACCTGAATGAGTTATATCAAAGAATATGGATATAAAGAATACGCATTATGTAGAAGTAAAATTTCTTATGGCGGGTTGTAACATTACGACCCGCTCTCACCAAAATCTTTTTAAAAATCATTTCTTGAAGAGGGGGGAGGAAGACAGAAGGAAAATAAACACAAACAAAGCGTAACAATGTGTTGTTCTCATCGCACGTATGTACATGTGTATGTATTCTTGTGTTTTTCATTTAGTTGTCGATCAGACTGCAACAAGAATACATGTGCTGCGGATGCTTTATCATTTTATTTCAGAATAACACTCGAAGAATATTTTGTGTTAAAAATGTTCTATGTCATTAGCTGGGCGTATTTTATTTTTTATTTTGTCCCATAGTATATTTTTTTTAAATGCTTTGGAATGCTCGTTTTTTTTCTTTTAATAAAAAATGGTTTTTTATTATTTTTATTTATCTAAAAAAACATGGCCTAATTTTTCAGCCAAAGACGGATAGGTTTATGTTCTTTTAATAATAAAATCGATTTTTTATTTTATTTTTATTTATCTAAAATTATTAAGCCAAAGATAGACAGCTTTACGTATGTATGTTGATAAAATGAAAATAAAAATAGAGTATATTACTAACACTTTTATATGGCTGTAAATTTTCTCAACTTATTTTCTCTCTCTCACTCACTAATGTTAATGTGTTAACCTAGAGGAAAATTGTTAGTAATAATTTCAAGTCTACTTATTAACCCAATGATATGTATATGTGACCGGAAAATATAGAAAAATTGTACTGCCCTAAATCCCTAAAGACACCGTATTTAACTTGGCAAGTATTCTTCCAAAAATCGAACTGTGATATTTCTTTGGGTGTATAATTGAAGTCTGAAAAAAGCGACATGAACCTTCTTCTTTAAAAGCTGACAAGATTTTTACGCTCTTTTTAACGAACATTCTTGATGTTCGTGTCCTATGTGTGTAAAAAGCCGAAGATGTTCTACCCCTGAGGGACATTGGTGCCGACGTCTGTTTTTAACATCAGAAAAATAAATAAAAAAGTGGTCAAACAACAAAAACGCACGATGAGAACAACGCATTGTTACGCTCTTGGTTTCTGTACTCTACCCTTCTATCTTCCCCCCTACGTCAAGATATATTTTTGAAAAATATTGCAAAATATGTTAAAATGCACATTCTTTATACTTTATTTTCTTTGGTTATATGCAACATTTCAATCTGAACACGAGGACGTCAAAATTGGATTTACAAAATTTACCCAACTGAGGCCAAAGCATTGCGTTTTGGCAGGAAGCAGCGGAACTCACACAGTATGCGTTTGCATTTACCATGAAAATGTTAAACTCATGTTGAAGGAAATCAACTTAAAGTATTTGACAGATGATTCGTCAGAAGATTTGCACGATTACCGTGATTGCTTTAAATGGACTACGTGTCCTTATGTAACAACTTCATGCCACTTAGGCGAATGTTCAAATTGCCCGGAGACCGCATTCATTAAGGAGAATTTAATGAACTCTTTTGATCGAGAATGTATTGATGAGATAAAATTTGAATCTTGGCTTCAGACTGAAGGATGTACCTTAAAAACAGTAATGTGTGTGATTTTGTGGAAGAAATATGCAAAGGTTTGCTAAATTTGAGAACCCATGACTTTTTAGTCAAACAGCAATGGTCATTTTTGAATGATTTGAAGACACATTTGAAGTCTGGTGAATTCGTGATTTCATATGATTTCGCAGAGAACTATAAATATGTTATTCAGGATGTCATACAAGGATTCCACTTCAATAATGACCAAGCAACTATATTCACAGTTGTTATTTACTACATAGAAGATGAAAAACTGGAACACAAAAGTATGGCAATCATATCCGATGATTTAAAACATGATACCGCTGCAGTTTATGAATACCAGAAGATAATTCTAAATTATCTAAAATCTAAATTTATAATCGAGAAGATTTACTAGGTTTCGGATGGAGCTCGTCAACATTTTAAAAGCAAAAATAGCTTCGCAAATCTTATAGCTCACGAAAAAGATTTTGGAATTCCAGGTGAATAGCATTTTCATCCAACTGCACATGGCAAAGGAGCATGTGATGGCATATGAGCAAATCTCATATCATCAAGATCACATCTTAGATGCGAACGCTTTATTCCGATGGACAAAGAAACTGAAATAGTTTTTTGTAGCAAAGATCATGAGGAAACATTAAAAACATTGAAGAGTAGATTCGACGCTGCTGTAACAATTGATGGTACAGCTCAATATCATGCTTTTATATCACTTATGGATGGAAGACTTCAGTTGAAAAAGTTTTCTGCATCTACTCAATGCGATTTCTTTCCAAAGCCAAAAAGAAAGCAGCAGCGAAATCAGCAGCTGAACTTAGTAACTCCAAGAAAGGATTGGCAAAAAAGCAGAAAATGAAGGCAATAAATAAGAAGGATGAAAGATTGGCAATTTCAAAATTTATATATTAATTTTATTAATTTTTTTTATTATTATTGTTATTACGTATTATAAGTAATAAATAAAATATTGAAATAATATTGAAAAATCTTATTCTTGAGTTATAAAATAATTTTTTTTGATAGATATCCCACTCGCATTCCATTAAAAGATTATAAAGGCCTTAGGGGAAATTTTTTAAGCTTTCTTTTGAGCAAAAATGAGCCCATTTTGAAAAAAAATTAAAAAAAAATTAATTAAAAAAAAAATAAAAAATTTTTTTTTTTAAATTTAAAAAATTTTTTTTTTGAAAGATTGAAGAAATAGCTATATGTGAAAAGTTACACAAATTTAAAAAAAACCCTGTAGGACCTAAATGTCCAACTTTGACCCCCTCTAACTCAGGCAGTTCTCGACAGTCTGGCCTACTATCCAATAGTACTAACCTGTGCAAATTTCATCCAAATCAGAAGGCGGAATCGATTTTAAAAATTGGGTCACTTGGCACGAAATTGCCCATATATGAATTATCCTAAATTGTAAACTTATTGATCTCTGGCCAAGTGACGTCTCGGTTCGCTTGTTGCAATGTTGCAAGGGGGGCGGGATGTTCACGCTGGCCACCCTAATGTGATGTTTAGTTATAAGTAATTTCCAACTGTGTGTACTAAAATGAATTTAATTGTGAATTGTTAATTATAAAAACGAAAAGAGATTATTATCAAATCCACCCCCGATATCAAAGGTACGTTGTACGGAAAAATATAATCCTTTTAAATCGAAAATTGATGCTCCTTGTTTTTTTTCTCGTTTTGCCAAATATTTTATTTTATTTACTTTTCCCCGCTCTACCCCACAACTTTCATTTATAAGATTAATCTTACTAATTAAGTATATCGGCTGTTTTAAAGTAATAATCTAATGGAGAACAATAAGGCATTTAATATGTAATAGATTATCAAAGTTAACTCCAAATATCTGGTAAAAAAAATTGTGATATATCGTATCAACGTCCCTTAACCGTAGATTGAGCTTTGTATCAAAAATTATACATTTTAATTTTTGGGACTATATAACTTTCATTCTGAAACAGTTAGATGACTGATATTTTTTTAATTCGTTAGTATTGTTATCGCCATTATTTTAAACCAAATAAAAATAAAAAATTTATACATGAGTTAAAAGATTCAAAAACTTCATAATTCTATGTAATTTTTTTAAGTTTTCAAAGATTTTGTGAAGTTTTATCGTAAATAATACATGTTATTTGAGAAGGAATTCATAGTTGAGATTGATTGTAGTTGATAGTAGTTGTATACTATTATGAAGCGTGTTAAATTATTAGACGTCAGACCAAGGTTCAAACCTCAGGTCAGACATTTCCAATTTACAACGAAGGTTGTAATGATCGATTTTGTATGTATGTATACGCAATGGAAACGCTTGTTGTTTGATGAAACAAAACTCTTAATGAAGTTTTAGTTTATTTTTTATTTATCTTAAGTTTTATTGTAAGTTTAGTTTTATTTTTAATCGTAGTTGATTTAATAGTGTAAATTGGTTTAACAATAGTTTAGTTTTAATTAATATAATAGTTTTAATCCAATAGCACAATCCATTGAACTTCTTTTAATCCCACTTGGGTTTAATAGTCATCCGCTCTACATCACTAAATACTTCTACTGTCTTCAACGTCAACTTCACTAATAATTCTCTTCTTTTAAGTCCGTTTTTCCCTAACTATTCAAAAATACCCACGCCACTCAAAAGAAACACCTTTACTTGAGCATAATCTCAACAGATACCGCCACATACAGTCCCGTTATTTTATTCATGTCAGTCAAGTAGCAGGCAAACGCGAAAAAGAAAGAAACAGAAGCTCGTCCTATGAACTGATGAAAGTATTGGCATCAACAAACATGACAATAGGATGTTTATCGCTAAAGACGTTAGTACTTGTAAAAGGGAACCGTATGCCTTTAGTAGCTTGGGAAGATAAAATATTACCAATTTTAACGCAGATTGCTAGCATCTGTTCTTGAAGTGTTATAGAGTCTTTCTTACTGCTCTTCTCATGTTTATCTCACGTGACAGACGAACATTAAAAAGTTTTCGTTTTATGTTTTATTTCATAGATATTACAGATGTTAATATTTTGGTTAACTATCGTTATCAACCAACATTTTGATAAAAAGTGCGAAATTTGGTCAAACATAAAAGAATTATATGACAAAGAGTAAATGAGCTTCGTCGATTCGACAAACAGTAACCAATTAGGGTTAAAGTGTTCGTCGATTCAACGAAGAGTAACCTTAATGTACAAAAATGAAGAGTAACCGTCCAGGGTTAAACACTTTGTACAATCAAGCGGTGTGTTATTATTATCATCATTATGTTAGGTTAGAGGACGTGTACTTGTCAAGTGAGACAAGTATTCATTATCTTGCACAAGAATCCATTTCATATACAAGTTTTCATCAGCGAAAGGGATCATCTGATATCATCATCATCATCAATCATCAATATGATTGATCTCAATCTACACAATATGTATGCTTAAATGTTGATCCATCAAGTAATCTTTGCTATATGAAAGCTGGACATTACGTTATACAACTTATCTATGCTTAATTGCTTCAAAGTATACATACATACATAACTGGTCATTACAACCCTTCATTCCGGATGTGGACCTTCTTCTCACACCACTTATGTTGTATGTGTTAATTTTATACATGAGTGGCAGGATCTACAGTTTGAAGTCGACTCCGAACGACAGATATTTGAGAAACTTTTCATAGCAATTTTATTTACTCGCAGAAACCTGCTGAGAGGCAGTCGCCGAAGAAATATTTTTTCATATTTCGTTTTGTTAGTGATGTCTGACCTGAAGATTGATCCGTGTCCTCACGTCTAATAAGCCAACTGACTACCTACTAAACTACGGCGACTAAGCATACACGCTATATGTATACGGCTTCAAAGTATGGCGTGTATTAAAATTTTGCTTCAGTGGACGCCACACTTTGTTCTTTCAATTAAGGCCGTGTCAGATAAAACTTTTGCTTCGCGTTGCGTTACATATACGACATTTAAGATAAATGTACATGTTTATATAGCACTTCTCACATAAAGTTTATTTGACGCAAAGCAAAGCAAAAAGTTGGACATCTCTCGTCTTTTTGCGCACTTTGACAATCAGCTGCTTTCATTTTCTTTAATTTTTTCTTGGCGTCAACAGAAAAAAAAATTCCAAATAAATAAATATATTTTATTAATTTAATAAATAAATAAATTTATTTGAAAAATATAATAAAATAAACAACAAATAAGGGAATTCCAAAGAAGGTATGTATATACATACGTACATATGTGGAATAAGTAGTAAAGATGCACCCATGTCTGCTCGACAAGAGTTCCTCACTATTTAGAAATAAATACTTAAAAGATCGAGCGTGGCAGGCAGTAGCTGCTTCAACAGGCATGTCAGGTAGTTTTTTTAGTATTAGTCGCGCCGTTTTTGCTATCTGTTCCTTTTAACGTAGAGGATCATTGTAAAGTAAGATGGAAATCGCTGCGCGACCTATTTATACGTGAAATATCATCCAATAAAATGAAGTCTGCTAAAGAAAAAGTGGAATAGTGTTACATGGAATCAATGCGATTCTTAACAAAACATGTGTCTCCAAGAAAGTAAGTTCAACTTATTACTATGAAAAACTAGCCTGCTTTCCCAGGCAAAAGGAGACGACTTTGTTTGTCACACCATCACGCTTAAACGCGTGGACCTTTTTAAACCAAACTTAACATAAACCATGTACATATGCCCTAAAACTTACCCTGTGTGTAAATTTGGTTATAATAGGTCCACGATATGCGGCGACATACAAAAATCAACTTAATTTTTATATATAGCTAACGTGGCCGTCACAGTATTTTTCATATCGTTTACAACATGTATTTTTATATGTTGTAGAAAATACAACACAACATCAATGTGTTGTACAATAGCGATTAAAAATTGAGCTGCTATGTTCACAACGCCAATTAATATGAAAAAGGTTAGTTCAACATCGTTATAATGTTCATGTTATATTCATAGTGTTTTATATTAATTTAATATTAAACAGTTAAGATTTAAAATTTTTTACATTGATTAAACATGATTTTAGTTTAAACAACCTTTTACAATTTTATTTCAAATTTATATTTGAAAAATATCAAGTCAAAACTGTTCAATATTAAATTAATATGGAATAATATGAATTTAACATAAGCATTATAACAAAGCTAAATTAACCAGTATGTATGTGATTGTAAACGTTTTCGACAAAAGTTGAAATCGATGGAAACTTCAAACTGCTATACTTTTCAAATTTGTCAAAATTTTGATTATTCTTTACCCTCATTAGCTTCGTGAAATTAACATCTTTAGTTATTACATACATACATACATAATTGGCCATTACAACCCTTCAGTCAGGATTACGGCCTAGCTTCTCACACCACTCATGTTGTGTGCGTTAATTTTATACGTGAGTGGCGGGACCTACAATTTAACGTCGACTCCGAACGACAGAATTTTGAGAAACTTTTCATGGCAGGTTTATTTTACTCTCAGAGTTTTTGCCAGAAATCTGCTGAGAGGAAGTCGCCGAAGAAATTGTTTTTTTTCATATTTCATTTTTGATGTCTGACCTGGGATACGAACCCGGGCTTTACGAATAGTAAGCTAACACACTACCTACTACACCACGGCGACTTCATCTTTAGTTATTAAAATGTGAATTTATTTCATTGTTATGTTATGTTATCTTATGAATATTTTTATTTTTTTCTTTGAAATGCATTTTTTACTTTTTAACTCATACCTAATGTGATTTAAACTTATTAAAAAAAACTTACTTTAACATGTATTTTGAAAATAAATTAAAGGCAATAAAAACCTTTTAAGTTCTGTATAAAAATTTGAATATTGAAGTTTTTATTACTCTTTAAAATGAGATTTTATACAGTTTATTTATTAATTGGATGGGACATAATGTAGTCTTTTAGTTGGTCTCTCAAGGCGAACGCATTTCTTATTGCATTATTGCAAGTCATTTGGCCATGGTTTCGCAATGGTGCTGAAACTTCACTCCGCCACAGCTCATTTATAATTTCGTCACCTTGAAAGTGATCCATATAATCAGGTGGACAATAACTGCCGTCGTGAAATTTAACAAAATTGTGCAGAACTACAGTGACTTTTACCAATTTTTTTGCATTTTATGAGTGCATAAATAAAGGCGCCAACAAAACTCTCCAGCGAGCGCACAAAATTCCAAAAGCATTCTCTATTACTCTTCGGGCACGTGATAATCTCTTATTAAAAATTTCTTTGTCAAGTGATAAACGAGTTCCTAGTTATAAAAAAGTCGTTTAAGGAACATACATATTTTTAAGTACATAACTAAGAAGGTAAAGTGAATGTACAAACCCGGGTATGGACGCATAATACAGTTCTTAAGGGGGAATGCAGCATCACCAAACATGAAATAAGGGAATGTGGTGCGTGTTTCAGGCAGGTTTAGCATCTTCAGGTAAATCTAGGTTACCATTCAACAACCTTTGTCCAAAGCCAGAATTCCATAAAACTCCACCGTCACTTTGGGAACCATACACCCCAATATTACGGTCGTGAAAGTATAGTTGGCGTCGCAAGTTGCTAAGAGAACAATATAGTAATTTCCCTTATAATTGTAATAAAGAATTACTGAATTGGGTGGATATGATATTGTGATGTGCTTTCCATCCACAGCACCAACAAAATTTGGAAATTCCCACATGGTGTTGAAGTCTTCGGCAATGCGTTTCCACTCATATTTTTGTGGAGGTGACAAATAAATTTTTCCTAATTCCTCCCAAACAGCTTCACATACCTCAGTTACAATGGTGGTTACTGTGGAGCGTCCCTTTTTAAAAGGTATTTGTTAATCACACCTTCCTTCAGGCGACGTAACAACAGTGGCGAACTAATGCTGTCATCTGTGAACATTCCTACAGGCTACAGCTCCTCCATTGGCATCATAACAATGGAGAAGGGCGGACATAAATATTAGGGGTGAGTGGAATTTCTATTTTATTATTCTTAATGTGCTGGTACGTCAGTAATACGACGACTTATAGAAATCGTATTAGGAAAGCTGTTATCGATATTGCGCTCTCTAACATGGATAGATCTATGATTAGAGACCTGAGGGTTGGTTCTTGGATCACAAACTGCTTACCTCAAGTATTAATTTATATAGTGGCTTTCAGAAGCCTTATAGGAATCCGAGAAGAACCGACTAGAGCAAATTTAAGAAGGCTGCGGAGGAATAACTTAAAGCTCTAGGGGTCGTTTCCCTCCTAGTATAAATGATCGAGTTGGATCTTTGACAGACGTTTTTTGTCTTGTTACAGAGAAGCTTGTCCCCTTACTTATTCAGGTAGGAGTAACCAGCCAACCTGGTGGAACGCGGAACTTCAGAAACTGCTGTACCAGGAGGCTCTTTAATAAAGCTAAAAGATCAGGCAAGTGTCGACTGAACTGCTTATAGATCCAGTTTTAATGCATATAAAAGGGAAATAAAGCGCACGAAAAGAAAGAGTCTGCGAAAGTATCGAGTGTGTTGACAGTGTTGCTCGTTTCCGCAGGATGTTGTCTAAGGACCCAAATCCAAAAGAGAGTGGCGCATGGACTGAATCAGGAATAGAAACCCTAGGGGTTCTACTGAACACTCATTTTTCCAATTGTGTGGAGCCTGAAATCTTTTCGTGTGACGCCAGACTTGAAATAAATCATTACCAGGGATAGGGTCAAATGGGCTATAAGTAGCTTTGAGTCTTTTAAGGCGCCTGCTCCGGATGGTATCTTTTTGGCTTTGCTTCAAGATGCTAGCATCAACATCAGCAACAACGATTGCTCGCGTATAATGCTTTGTAAATTTGATAAAATATGAATCGTTTGCAAATTCACTTTGATAAAGCAAATTTGGCTAGAGGTGAGTACTCTCTATCAGCCTTCTTAGATATTGAGGGGGCCTTTAACAATGTTTTTCCATTGAGGATTCACTTAGGGATATACGTGCCCCAGATTTTCTGGTACGGTTTATCACTCACATGCTGCGTAATAGACTGATCTGATCGAATCTGGGTAGATGTTCTACCGTTAAGCGTGCAACCAGGGGTTCCAGGGTGGTCCTGATAACAACATCTGCCACTTCTACTGAATGGGTCAGTGAGAAAGAGCAGAGGTGTTCGGGGATGGACCTATGTCCAGCTTTAGACAGTGATGCAAGAGGTATGCTGCTGGGATTACATAAAGCCAGCCCGAGGTTAGTTATTGGTTATATTACAGAGTGCTGCGAGATTAGATTGCTGACAAGGTTCTGTAACAGATCCCAGCCGGAATATTGCAGGATTTGTTGCCTGCTTTGCAACTGTCTAACCTTTTTTAGGGTGAGGACCCTGGGCAGGGGCTTCTT
This sequence comes from Sarcophaga subvicina, assembly GCA_936449025.2. Taxonomy (NCBI): domain Eukaryota; kingdom Metazoa; phylum Arthropoda; class Insecta; order Diptera; family Sarcophagidae; genus Sarcophaga; species Sarcophaga subvicina. Next base: position 59,307,823 of record OW388082.2, on the reverse strand, counting down.
CTAAAGTTTAGGCTCTCTGTCGAGAGCCAACATTAGGGCTCTCCAAAGATTCATAAATAGGTTGAGCTGGTGGAGAAGTGCTAGTGGTCCGTCTTTTATATCTTCCCTGTCCTACCTCTTCTCTATTTCCAATTTCCCTATTTCCTTCCTTATCCTCTCTTTCTATCTCTCTCTTCTAGATCGAATTTTAAATGGGTTATTTTGACCTCTGTGTATTGTACTTGTCCCACGTCCTCAAACATAACCTAAGTGTTTTGTGCGGCTTTGTGAGATCAATGTGCATCTTATGGAACTGATTTCATATAATTGAACCATATTCTGAAATTGTATTAGTAATATGCGGGGCCTTAAATCCTTTTACCCGACGTTTTATAAGTGCTAAAATTTCACGTGCTTTATATATGATAAGTCGGTAAGACTTAGCTTTGAATGTATTAAAATACTCAAATTATGCGTTTTGAAAGTTCTAATTTACAGTTATTAAGTATATAAAAATGAGGATTACTTCTTCCTATTGAGAAGCGCGTATGTTTGCATTTTGATTAGTCTAGTTTTAAGATTACATCGATATAGAAGTTATACAGATTATTCTAAAGTTGAATTTAATTTAACTCATGTTCTAAACTCAAAAATTCGTTGACATCACTACCAAATCAGTATGATTCAGGTACCCAGTAGAGTTAAAAATAAATATAATTGGTATGCCATTTGATCACGAAGAAAATGAAGAAATTGTTAAAATAAGGAAACAAAATCAAATCTTCTCAAATGCCAATTTAAAGTTCATTGAAAAATACAAAGTGGTACAACATGAAATCGAAAATTGATAATGAAAATTATAACAAAGGTAAATATTGGATGGGAAAGGTGCAACGTTTATGATAAAGCGGAATTATTTCAATATATAAAACGAAGAGAATATAATAACAATTAATTAAATTTCTGCCACAAAAAACATCATTTTTGCTTTTTGATGATACCTATGATCTAAAAATAAAGTTTTTAGTAATATAATGTGAAAAAATCAAATTGTCATTTTTGGCCAGTTTTCTGAAAATTGCCGCGGCAGTCAACGTGTTAAGTATCAAAATGAGAAGAATTGGTCTGAAAAATTAACAATTAGAGGAAATAAATATTCTGTATATAAATGTACAAGACTAATTAACAATTACAATCAAGTCGCAATTACTGCATTAACGGAGAGCCCAGATCTTTTATACACATGTAACAAAAGATATAGATGATATAAATAATAAATTACGTTACATGGTTACCATCGTATTGTGTCGTTATCGACATCATTGAGAACAGGTGATTACGTAATATATTTTGAAAAAGAATGGGGTGTAACAAAAATAAGTGAAAAGATCGATGTGCTGTACTGGATTTTAGTTTGTAGAACCACACATGACGACAATAGCATTGTAATCTGGACTATACACGTATATCGCCTAGTCATAGTGAATACGACTTTTTAACGAATTTGAAGAAATGGTGGAAGAAATATCTTATAATGATTGTAATAATAACTGCGATATTTTAATTACCGGAAGCTTTAAGAGACTGGAGAAGAAACTTAACACATAGAAATAAAATTAGTTGTATTATTAACGATAATGGTCTTAGGCAAATAGTTAACGAATGCACCCGTATAAGAAAAACATCTAGTACAATAATTGACTATGTAATAACAAACAATTTTTTTGTTTTAATTAATCTCTTTATTTTACATATAATTTTATTTATTTAAAACAGTAAAACTAAAAAAATTCTAAATCTTTAAAACAAGTCTATTTATACTCTGGAATATTGATGAATGTGTAATACATTTTAGAAGTAATGGTCAGTAATTTCAATTATGTTAAAACAGATATTTTACTTTTGCGAAAAAAAAACGAAAGCACGACTATACATTTCTTTCTTATCAGTTTAAGATTCAATTACGTACTATGAGTCAAGCGCAACATGGACAAATATATTTATATTTCTTCAACAATAAGTCATACAAAAATAAAATAAACAAAATCCACTTGAGAAAATCATCATGGATAACTACCACACACTTTAAAAATGTTACACACACTCATTCTGTCCGTCCAATCATTCGTTTGCAAAATAATACAAATAAAAGGTACATAAAAAGCAGGTATGAATCAAATTTATACATAAAAAAGCAGGCATGATCCCAAATTTATATGGAAAAATTGATACACAAGGTACATAAAAAAGCAGGCATGCCCCCAACTTTGTATGGGAAAACTGATACATAAGGTACACAGAAAAGCAGGCATGATCCCAAATTTGTGTGGAAAGATTTATCTAAACATACTAGTAAAAACCTACAAAATAGAAAGCAGACAACTAAAGTAAGTGATTCCCTGTCAGGGAAAATGCAAAAAGATTTTGCTATTTATAGTATATATTAAGGACGTTCCAAATGTAATAGAGAGATGGGAAACGGTTCTATATACAGACGATACATTGGTATTTACGTCTGCTGAGGATAATGAAGATTGTTGTGCAAATTTATTACACGATATAAGTAAAATAAACAGCTGGTTGAAAATGAATAAATTAAAATATAACGAAAATAAAGCAAAGATAAATAGAAAAAATAAATGATCTATTTAAAATGAACGTCTCGCTAGTAAAAAAGTCGAATATACAAAATATCTTAAAGTTAAAAGACACATAGCTGAAATTTAGTGAACATATAGACTATACTTGCAAAATTGTTGGGAAAAAATTGGGTTTCTTAAAATAATTATAAGTATAATATCGAAACCTTCTGCGATAAATATTTATAATACAATAATTAAGCCCGTTCTGATCTTCAATTTTATGTACAATACAAAATAAAGCCGTGAAATAAATTAATAAAATGAAATGTTAGACAATCTCAATTATACTCAATCTCAACATAAAATATGTTGTTACTCAATACTCTTAAGTTTATTGTCAAAATTAAGCAAATTGTGGCGCCAGAATATCTATGTGAGCATATAAAATTTGTGAGTGATTGTCAACTATAAGGACTTCGAAATGCCAATGATTTCCGAATACAGAGGGTTACGTTAACTGTAGCACAAGAATCATTATTCTACAAGGGTTTTCAATTATTTAAGTCTTTACCGGATGTTATAAAAAATGTAAGAAATTATTCTGTACATTTTAAAAGGTGTGTAAACTTTGTTAGGTTGAATATAAATACATACATAAAAAATTCTCATTTACAAATAATAAAAAGCAATACATGCCCTAAATGGCTGTACAGTTTTGTTAATGTAGATGTTTAAGATACACTTTGTAGAATGCTTTAAAAAATCAGTGCAACTAGAAGACATATGTTGACTATTATTGACAAACTTTGAGAACTGTTTTATATTGGTCACACATGATAAGTAAGAAAATCGTTGGAACTTTTTTTGAAAAGTTTTTAATTTAAATTTCCATTAATCCATTCATCCTTCCATTTTTGAGTATGTAATAAATTATTATCTTTAATAAAGTATTATAAAAAAGTGAGTGGTAGAGCCAAAGCGAAAGAACAATTGATTACAGCCCAACTCGATACGTCTTCTGGTCCGATAAATATTAATCGTTTAAAGATTTTTATACCGTGCTTATTGAAGACATATATACTATAGTTCTATATGAGAAAACATTGTGAGTCTATGGTATTCATAATGGGCATTAGAATATGTGTTACCGTTATGTTTTGATGTTTTGTTTTTATATCGTTTAACATTAAAATTGTAAACAAAAGCTACAAAAACAAAAGCGATAAACAAGTAAACAAAAATATTCCAACAAACACCAGCACAAAAAAGTGATAACCAAGTAAACAAAAATGCAACAACAAACACTGCAAGAACAAATGTAAACAAAAATACAACAACAAGTGCTACAAGGATAAATGTAAACAACATGTTTACAAACATGTTTACATTTATAGAGATTTCGAGAGGGCGAAGTCATTCGCCTTCAAGAGCTTTCATCAGACTGTTTAACTTGCGATATAAAAGGCAAGGCAAAGCAGGTGTAGCACGATCCCGCTGTCGCTTATGCCGACGCGATATAATGCATAACTAATGATCATTATCACCACAACATGTATAAACAAATAAATATCAAATAGCATACGGGATGTCCCCTTGACTTATTTCTTGTCATTGACTGTCGCTACTTTAAACACGTGCTCAAGCTCATAATTAATAATATGCATGTTGTTGTTGGTGGTGCTTTTGCACTGTCTAGCGTGGGAATTATGCATCGTTTGTATTGTTGTGGTTGAACGGAAGGCTAGGATCGTGTTGCATACAGTTGTCCGTTGATTGACAAACACAGAAACATGTGTATTGTTGTAGACTAGTATGTAAGTACTTTAACAAACAAACATGTTATGTAATAGTCTTAAGAATTTGCATAGAATTAAGGGACTAATTCGAAATTGTCGAATCCGCTAAAATTAATTATAAAAGAGGAAACATTTCTCAAAATAAAATTATTATTAATCAACATACAATTATAAAAATATATCAGAGCTTCTAGTTGAGCACTAAGAAAAAATTCTAATATAATAAATAAATAAATTAAACCATAAAGAAAATTTATACTTTTTGTTTTCTACATGGCGATCCTACCATAATCTTGAAGTGCTACCAATTAAAAAGCACACAAGATTCGAGGCAGATTAAAAGGAGTGCAACACATATTGCACCAATTTTTTTTTTTGAGTGAATCAGCCAAAACGGTCCGCCAGTAGCGAAGAAGGAAGATATTGTCTGGCCAAGAGACAGTAAAGTATTCCTCATGGCTGAAGGACCCAAGCCAATTACGACAGAGGAATATAGAAGAAGGACTGGGCAAAACCAGGAAAGGTCCGCATCTTCTAAAATACACAAAACACCAAAACCAAAGAGAGGAGGAGGATATACGACCAATTTCCGAGGGCAGAAAGCCATCCTCGTGAGAATCATCAACAACGAAAATCACCCTCCATGGGACGAGGCCACCAGGCTCTGGACAAAGGTGGATCAAATTGATCAACTATTAAAACAACCCCGGATGAAAAATGAGAATTGAAACTGCATGGTAAACAAAAAAAAAAGATTTTTGGATTAGCTGTTTAAAAGTGGAGTGTTCTAACCGTCCCCATAGTCCAGAAAGCGTTAAACGCCCTTGGAAATTTATATTAGAAATTAAGTTACCAAAAAAATTCTATTTAAGAAAGAAAAATTAAAACAATTTTTTTTAATTAATGTAAGATAATATTATTACATGTATAGGATATTAAATAATTAAGCCAAATATAAAAAAATTTTAATTGTAAAATATTAAATAAAATTCCTCTATGGAAGTAGGATAGGACCAAAGAATCCAATTCAGGATACAGTATATGAATTTGAGGATAGGGACTTCAGAATGAATAAAAAATAAATAAAAATATATGCAGAACACAAACAAAATTAGATAGGCCAACCGCCAATGTTATAAATGAGGTAGAAATACTTCAATATAAAATAAATTTGAATAAAATTGAAATTTGTTTAATAATAATAACAATTTTAATGGTATTGAATTTCCTACTTCGAATTTATGCTTTGCATAATAAAAAATTAAAGAAGAAATACCTAAGTAAAGCCAACGACCTAGACAAAATATAGATGGACTGGCAGGACATATTACAGAAATTGAGACTAATAAAGGAGGACTTTGACACGTCATACAAATGTTTGAGCATAGAGAGAAGTATAAGGGACGAAACAATTGCAAAACATCTTAGAATTTTGCTTGACAAGTTTGAGAGAATTAGGACAATACTCAACGTTATTTATAATAGACTCACTACTCCTCATAAAGCAGCGGCTGAGAATTTTTTTTCAGACTTGAAAAGTAGGATAATAACTATATTGGCTAAAAGAGGTTTGGAGATAAAACTACCAAATACACATCACGAGGAAGTGACTTATGAATTGGAAAAGACACACCCAGTAGCAGGTGAAATCTTAATAGAATTGTTTAATAGAGCAGAAGATTCGGGAACAATTGCAAGAATGACGCAGACAGTAGTAGAATTTTTGAATATATCTTCAAATCTTGTTCCAGATTTCGAAAATTTGAAAATTTGCGTTCTTTCTTGACTCTGTCATTAGTGGACTCAATAAAGGGAGCTCATGAAACCGTCGCAGTATCCCTTATTAAAACCAAATTGAAAGGAAATACCAGAAATTTACTGGATAATGTGACAACAATTGCTGAAATTATAAATAAACTAAATGCCTCTGTGAAGGATTAGTCGGTCAAGGTATTATCAGCAAAAAATATGAATATAAAGCAGGGCAGTAAAACTGCAAATACATACTGTAGTGAAATCAAAAGCTTGACAAAGTCCTTGGAAACAGCATATATAATAGACGGTTTATCGTCTGAGTTAGCAAACAAATACTCAACACAAATTGCTGTAAAAGTACTTACGAAACATTCCTCCATCGATAAAGTTAGACTTGTCATGGAAGCAGGCCAATTCAAAAATATAAATGAAGGAGTTAGCAAATTCGTAAATAGTTGCACAGAAGCAACAGGACAACAAAATGCCTTACTGTACTTCGGGCAGAAAAATAACCGAAATAGTTACTAGGGCAACAATAGACAATATCGTGGGAGACTCAATAATCCACGCAATAATGTTAATAATGCTGGTTTCAGACCTCAACAAAGACCACCTAATAGTTCCTAAAATCAACAATACCAGAACAATAGACGTAGGTATAAAAACTACGTTAGAGCAACTGAATCATATGAAAATGGTTCGGAAAACTCAGAGTAACCCCTAAGATAAATACAAATTATATATATAACCTTAGTCTCAACTTAAGCTTTTGTATAAACGTAGTAGTTAATGGCACCGGCCATGTAGTCAAATTGTTGGTGGACACAGGAGCGGACATTTCAATCATAAAAACTAAATTTTTAAGACCACAGCAAATAGATAGGAATATAACAATAACAATAAGTGGAATAAGACAAGGAAAACTAGAGTCAATGGGAAGAACACTTTTAGATATAAGATTTAAGATTTACCCCAAGTAGTACAAAACAACTTCCCCATACCCTGCGACGGAATTATCGGCACAGGTTTTATAAGAAAATAGAATTGCATATTGGAATTTAATCAGGAAAATGACTACCTTATTTTGAGACCAACAACCTTGTCTCATTCAATAGATATACCAATAACAAATAATTGCAATGAAATAGCACTACCTCCAAGGTCAGAAGTAATTAGAAGGATAAAATTCGAAAACAACAAGAACGACATACTTATACCAAATCAGGAAATATAACCAGCAGTTTTTATACCAAGCATCCTGGTCAAATCAAATAGAGCATTCGTCCGTTTCTTAAACACAGTATAATTACAATTAAACAAAATAAAATTAAAACAGAAAACGTTTCCGATTATAATGTAATTACATAAAAGACAAATAAACATCAAAATAGACAATCAAAGGTTATGAATATTTTAAAGAAAAATTTTCCAGAACAACTTAAATTTACACTATCAAAAATCTGCAAAGGATATAGTGACATTTTTGGTTTGGAAGCAGAAGCAATATCTACCAATAATTTCTACGAACAAAAGTTGAGAGTTAATGACAAACAGCCAGTGTACATCAAAAATTATCGTATACCACCTTCACAAAAAGACGAAATTAATAAACAGGTTAAAAACCATAATTTTCTGAATATAATAGTCCAATTTTATTGCTTCCAAAGAAATCACTTCCAGGTTCAGATGAGAAAAGATGGCGACTTGTGATAGATTACAGGCAAATAAATAAAAAATTGTTATCGGATAAATTCCCATTGCCTAGAATTGATGATATTCTAGACCAGCTAGGCAGAGCAAAATATTTTTCCCGTTTAGACTTAATGTCAGGTTTTCACCAAATAAAATTGGAGAAGAGCTCTAGAGATTTAACACCATTCTCAACGAACAATGGTTCATATAGATTTACTAGGTTACCCTATGGTTTGAAAATCGCGCCAAAGTCGTTCCAGAGAATGATGACAATTGCTTTCAGTGGTTTGAAGCCAGACCAAGTGTTCCTTTATATGGATGACTTGGTAGTATTAGGATGTTCTGAAAAACATATACTTTCAAATTTAAATGATGTCTTTGATTTATTTCGCAAATATATGTTTAAAACTAAATCCTGAAAAGTGTTCATTGCTCATGAAAGAAGTGACTTATCTTGGCCACAAATGTACTGACAAAGGAATATTACCAGACGGTAGTAAATATTCGGTGATCGAAAACTACCCGACGCCCAAAGGCGCGGATAGCGCCAAAAGATTTGTAGCCTTTTTTAATTATTACCGAAGGTTTATAAAAAAATTTTCTGATTATTCCAGACACCTCAAGAGGTTGTCAAGAAAAGGTGTGCCATTTGATTGGACAGAAGATTGTGAATTTGCATTCAGATACCTAAAGAAAGCATTAATGAGTCCAATATGATTACAGTATCCAGATTTTACGAAAGAATTTTGTATAACAGCCGATGCAAGTACACGGGCATGCGGTGTTGTTTTGACTCAGGAACATGAGGGTAAGCAACTACCTGTAGCTTATGCCTCGATGACATTTACAAAGGGTGAAAGTAATAAATCAAACATTGAACAGTAATTAACTTCTATACACTGGGCTATCACACATTTCAAGCCATATGTTTATGGAAAACACTTTTCGGTTCGTACTGACCATAGACCTTTTTCTTATCTGTTCTCAATGAAAAATCCAACTTCCAAATTAATAAGAATGAGACTGGATTTAAGAAGCAAAATAGTAGTAAAATAAACAAAAAGCAAGAAACAAATAAATTAGATGAGCCCAAAATATATGTACCAATTAAAATCAGTGACGTCAGAAAATATTATAAATTAAAGATTTAAAGATACATAAAGAAGCGAAAATCAATATTTGCTAATATAAATGTTATTTTTACTAAAGAGAAAATTGACCTAGGAAAATTTTTCTCAAGGCTTGAGAAAGTGGCCAGTAAATTAAATATCAATAAACTACAAGTAGCACTTAGTGAGAAGATTTTCGAATTTATCTCAAATAGTGAATTTAAAGATATGGGCAATAAAGCACTTGCTGGAATTTATCAGATTTTTCTGAAATTGGCTGATGCAATAGGTTTACTTGATTGCAACACACACAACGATTTAATGTATGCTTTTTGTGTTTTGTTTGTTGTTCATTCTTTGTAGAGCGCGCTTATTATAAAATAAAATTAAAATATAAATAAAATATAAGATTTGGTTTTTCTTATTTAAGTGCTAAATCTTAACAAGTATATATATATATATAGAACACCTTTTGATGGAGAAAAATACTCCATATGGAAATTTCGTGTCCGAGCCCTTTTAAGTGAAATGGATGTGATTAAAGTTATTGATACAAGTCCACCAGTAGTGATGCGTTTCTTGGATTTGCAAATAGTGAGAGCAGTGCAAAAGAAATATTCAAGAATCTAGACGCCATTTATGAGAAAAAGTTTGGCTTTACAGTTGTCCATCCGAAAGCAATTGTTGTCTTTAAAATTAAAAGCGAAATTCCCGCTTTTGACTCATTTCAATATTTTTGACGATTTGATAATTGAATTGTTAGCGGCGAGAGCAAAAATCGATGAGATGGATAAAGTGCCTCACTTGCTGTTGTCTTTACCAATGTGTTATGATGGAGTTATAACTGCTATTAAAACAATGTCGGAAGACATTACGTTTTGTAAAGAATCGATTGCTGAACCATGAAATAAAATTAAAAAGCGCCAGTAAAGATACTAGTTCAAAAGTTTTACAAGCCGTGAACAAAAATAAGAATGACTATAAAATTAATAGCTTTAAAAATAAAACCAAATTCAAGTTATTTAAAAAGCATAAACCAAATTTAAAAATGCAAATAAAAGGTCATTACTGTGGCAAAGCTGGTCATATTAAAAGGAACTGTTTTTCATTTAAAAGAAATTCAAGCAACAAGAACGAGGGGAAAGATAAACACTCACAAATGGCTACAGTTCAACCTGAAGAAGGATTTACATTTATGATGAGACATGAAATCTCTTCTAAGAGGGAAGGTAGGTATTGGATTCAGGGGCCTTCGATAATATCATTAACAACGAAAGTCTGTTTACTGATTTTATGGTCCTTTAGCCACCCGTCCAGATAGCGGTGGCAAAATGTGGACAATATATTTACGCGAGCAAAAAGGGTATAGTTAGGCTCCTGAATAATTCGATGCATCAAATAACTTTAGAGGACGTTTTATTTTGTTCGGACATTCCGCAAAATTTGCTTTCGGCATGACCATCGAATTTCATCAAGGAGGCGTAAGGATCAGGAAGGATGACCAGGTAATTATAAATGGTACATACATGCACAATGTACCAATTATTCAGTTTATTGTAGTGTATAAGCAGGCATGTGTATCTAGTGTTGGCATGATTAACACTATTAGTGAATATCGATTGTGGCATGAGAGACTAGGTCATATTAGCAAAGGGAAATTTTTAGAGATAAAGGGAAGGAACATGTTTGATGATTCTAACCTTCTGGAAAATGTACGACCTAATGATGAACTTTGCGAGGCATGTGTATATGGGAAACAGGCTAGACTTCGATTTGGAAAATTTTAGAATAAGGACCATATAAAGAGACCTTTATTTGTTATTCATTCTGGTGCGTGTGGACCAATAACGCCTTCTAATATAGATAGCAGAAATTATTATGTAGTTTTTATTGATCAATAACTTATTGTTGAAGTACAAGTCTGATGTTTCTGCTATTTTTAAGGATTTCGTGACTAAGAGTGAGGCTCATTTTAATTCGAAGGTTGTTAATTTGTATATTGACAACGGTAGAGGATATTTATCTAATGATATGCGAGAGTACCGTGTAAAAAGAGGTATTTCTTATCGTTTGACTGTCCCACATACTCCACAATTAAATGGTGTTTCTTACAGAATGATAAGAACTATCACCGAAAAGGATCGTGCAATGATTAATGGCGCTAAAAAGCTTTCTGGGGTGAGGCTGTTTTGACAGCAACATATTTAGTAAATAGAAGTCCGAGTGTTGTGTTAAGGGAAAATATGAAAACACCATATGAGATGTGGCATGGTAGAAAACCCAATCTTAAATTTTTAAAAATTTTTGGTTCAACAGTATGTGTTCATGATAAGACAAGAAAAGGAAAGTTTGATCAAAAGTCATGGAAAGGTATACTTGTTGGATATTAACCGAATAGTCTTAAGATATGGGATACAGAATCTAATAAGTTTGTAATTGCTAGAGATGTTATTCTTGATGAAACAAATATTATAAATTCTAGAGCTGTTGTAGAAAGTGATTATACAGAATTTAATATCCCGAATGAAAATACGGAGTGTGTCCTGAATGATAGTAAGTAATGTGATCAATTTAATATCCCGAATGAAAGTACGGAATGTGTCCTGAATGATAGTGAGGAATGTGATCAATTTAATATCACGAATAGAAGTACGGAGTGTATCCTAAATGACAGTAAGGAACGAGTTATATCTAATATCTGTGAGAATACTAAAATTTCTGAAATGGATTTTTTGATAGGGAATACAGTAAAAGAATCTGATAAATTAAGTTCAGATGAACTCGTTTAAATCTTCTTTGATTTGGGAGCATGGTACTACTACTAAATTGGTTGATGTTTAGATAGGTTCAGACTATCCAATTGAAATATAATTAATCAGTTTTAAACTGTTCCTTTTTGTAGTTTGATTTATCAATTTTTGGTAGCGGATAGCTGTCCTTTTAAATGAGATCATTGAATTTCCTGCAGTCAAAGCAGAATCTCGTACTAACATTTCTTTTCTTGACTAGGACTACAGATGGGTAGTTACTTTATTTGCTTTTCTTTTCCACTGTTAATTTTCATTATGGCCGTTCTTCCATGACTTTGACCTGGTATTGCAAAAACAGTCACGTACTTTTTCACCAATTGTTTGAACTTATTTCGATCTGTGGCCGCTAGACCTGCCGTCAATTTTTTATATGCTTCTCTCATAGCTGTCGATCTTTGTTTGTCAAACTGGTCTGTCCAAACTATTTAATACAACTTCGACTGGAGTACAACGGTGGTGTTTTCAGTAATAATTCTCTTCTGACTGGATAAGTTATCCACTCTCACGGGAACTATTCAATTCTTATTGGTTTTTATAGGGGCTTTTGTTGTTAACATTTCAAACTGCAGAAATAAGTTCTGTCCACCAACAGCAACCAGACCTTCAACATGTATTTGACTCTTAAATCCCACGTGTTTTTTTCTAAACTATATATAATTTGTTGCTCAATGTTTAAATAATGCAGTTAGCTATCATAAAATTTATCCAATATCGGCCACTCTGAACATGTGCGTCACACCCATCTTGGCTATATCGACATTTGTCTAACCGTGGACTGTACGCAGGCTTTTATTTCTCACTTTTTCGCATCTATCGTCGGGTTTAACTACTGACTGCGACGCTCCAGTATCCAAGGTACGTATTTATTGTCGTTAATCATACGACACACTTGCACGTTACTGTTTTCCTGTTCCATCGCCGATATGGACACTCGTTTCCTCTCAGTGCAAACTTGTTATAGTTTATCGGACACTCTTGTAACGTCGGCCGAGTTAATTGTTTTCTCTGGCAATGACCACGTTTCCCGTATGCAAAACACTTTTATTTGGTTTGATCCTATTTTTCTTCCAGTAGCCGTGTCATTGCCATTGTCATCATCTCCACTTTGTAGTTGCAGTTGGTATATCTCTCTTTTATTATACTCTACCAAATCCTCCTCGTAAGTATCGGCTGAAAATAGGACATACAAACTCATTCGATTCCATTATCTGATGAATCGTGGCTCCCACCATAAGTGGAGGTATGGACTGAACTAAGGTGTTATACGACCGTACCGAAGGTCAGTTAACCTAGCGGCCGATCAAAAATATCGCAGTCACTAACGGAGTATCCTGAATACCATCAATAATCAGCCTTACCTGGGATACCCTTATCCGCAAATTAAAACAATTGAAAATAAAAATTATGCAGAAGACAACAAAAAGTCCTCCTTTTTGAGGCCTAGAACGGAACTCGAAAAAATTTGCGTGCGGGTATTAACCCGACGCCCGTCTCAACAGAGGAGGTGAAGGAAGAGGATAATGCAATGGTAGGCCAGAAACCTGAAACCTCAAAAAATGTAAGAGTACTATTAGCTAAAAGCGTCAGCCTTACCAAAACCGAAGTTGCTGCAAAGTCGGATCTACGTATAGCAAAAACGGCATTGGTAATGTGAAGGTTGAGGCGACACCAAACATATCAAGACTCTAAGCAGAAATACAAAGAGCGACTAAGGGCTATCCCAGAGGACAGCCGATACGCAGTCGGTGACCTGGGGATTAAAAAATTGCCCGAATTAGAACAGTCAACCAACGAGACGTCTGTGAAAAGGCAAGTTATGCCTAAAATGACACACCCAGTGCAAAGAAGCTCTCTCCACACCAACAATATATACAGCTACATACTGAAAAAATATTGATATGGCGGTAGTTGATCGCTCGGACATAGATGGTAGCATCACATCGTCAAACTTGAAAGCGTCCTGGCATATATCTTCTAGAGGTGATGGAAGAGTATCAACGGACTAGTACCAGCTTACCAAATGTGTGGCTGGCACCAAGTACTCGTTAAGTTGGTAACTTGTGCCGATAAGCGAGTTCTACATCTGTTCTCTATCACTATCTCAAGGGTGGGGAATTAGATGTGCAATCAAAAGACGCCATCCATAACTTAGCACGAACGCGCTCCCGGATACTACTAAACCCGAAGGAGCTGTAAAAAGTCTTAAGGATGATCAAGATGTGCAATCCGAATTTTCAAATTGCCAAAATGACTTAACCGGTCACCACCAGATCCGGTGAAGATTCTGGTTACAGAAGCTAAGTGCGCTAAGGTTGGTCTACTGAATGGCTGTGATGACAACTCTCATCACACTATATCGGAAAGCTCGGACGTCAATAAACGGGGTGAGTCACATTTTGCTTTTATTATCTTCAATAAATTAATGCCTTGTAACGTGAGTAACACGTTTACTTTTATAACTAATAATAGAAAAGATGTATTGAACACAACCCTTACCTCTAGCAATATTTACGACAACACCAGAAGGTCTCGGAGGAACATGAAGCTGCTGTGGATAAATTTACAAACGTCATAATAGGTGCTTTTGAGAAAGCATGTACAAAAAAGATTGACAGAGGCGGGAAAAAACTACACCGGTAGGACCAAGATCTGGACATGCTCACAAAGTAGTCAGGAAGACTTTACAATGTGACTGGAAAATCCGGTAACGCAGAACATTAGAGGGACCATATGGGATATATCCAGCCCATTTACAACATCTGAAACTGAAACACATCGGACTACTCGGGGCGATGTTTGTTGTCACTATTTATATGAACCATGTACCGTCGGAATAGTGTAGAGTGGGATATTCTTTATACGGAAGACTGGAAGAGATTCCCATACTACTACAATCCATACTACTCTAGACCCATAATCTGCGTCAGACCCCGAATGGAAATCAGCTGTCTAGGAGACAGCACGTATAATACAAGGGAATATCTGCTGAGACCGCCTTTCATAGAAAAACCCTGGTACAAAAGGAATACACTTGGCTACATACCTACATGTGTACATATATACTTGGACACTGCAACCCTTCAGTCTGGATTCAGTGTTAATTTTATACATGAGAGGCGGAAACTACAATTTAAAGTCGATAACGAACAACAGATTTTTGAGAAACTTTTCTTGGCAATTTCATTTACTCCCAGATTTTTGTCGCCGAAGAAATATTTCATTTTGTTGGAGATGTGTGGCCTGAGGTTTGAATTGAGGCCTCATGTCTAATAAGCCACACTACCTACTAGACCACGGCGACTACTCGGGCTTCTTTCCTGGATATTGAAGCCTTCAACAATGTAGAACTATTCGCTATATATCGCGCGTTGACAAGCTTAGGTGAATAGACCACTATGTTGACCTGGATATCTAACTTACTTTGTGGGACAATTTACCCCAAACTAAGAAGTTGGAAAACAACCAGATCTATTTAGGCAGGGGAGCTTCATAGGGTGTTGCTGGAAACGATTGGATGTAGGGTAATTGCCTATGCAGATGACATTGTTTTTGCAATTTCGGGCAGATATAATCATAAGCTTTCAGAAAACATAGCTCTTCAGATTTATAGCAAACAATTTTTACTACTACTACTGTCGGCTAACAAATTAGGTTTTATCAGAGTCCCTGAACCTCCGCAATCTCGTATCTGTATCTGAAAATTTTAAACAGGCTTCTTGACGTTAAATTAGTTTCAGATACTAGTAAAACTTCAATATTTTTTAGTACCCATTTTTATGTTGGCGTTTGCGTTCCAGCAGAAGTTCATCGCTTGCCAATCGTTACTGCGAGAGCATTAAACTGGTCAATTAAGTCATAAAACTATTCATTATATGGATCAACTTGTCAAAAGTGGATTCAGGACGATTAAAATTAAAACTGGAAGACCCCTTTGTTAGCATCGATTTTTGTGTTGGAACTGTATTATTATTTAAACATCTGAAATTTGGCTGCTTGTTGGCTGTAATAGATGTCGAAAATTTTCAAATTTGGTATTAATTATCCAAATTCTTTGCCACTGTGCACTTGTATTTAAGCTGAGGTTTAAGGTTTGCTAGATTTAATTTCCAATGGTGATCCATCAACTTTACATACTAGTATGGAAAACCTGACAAGTATCATTTCCATCTCTAGGCACTTTAGGCACAAATGCAATTTTCGAAAACTTAGAGCTTCAACCCCGTGTTAGCTTTTACTACTCCAATTATGTTGACACACACACTGTACTTAACAATGATAATCGCAATGTGAATGTTTGGTCAGAAAACTGTCTTCATATAAGCTTGTGATTTAATGAGCGCATTTGTTTGAATTGGGTGCATTTGCACTTATTAAATCCCAGATTTCCGTATCTGATCTAACCACATGGACGTTGTGAAGCGTAATAATATTTAGCAGCTGCGTGGATGGGGATGTAAGAGGATGCTCTGGTGAGATGGGTATTTGATGTGGAGATTAGCTAAATCGGCATTGAAGATGAAATTGTCTATGTTGGAAAGACAAAACTGAGAAGTTCTATAATCGGTTGGTGTGACAAACTGACGAAGGCGTGCAGGAAACAGAGTCGTCTGGCAGAATATGTTAAGGCAGACCGATATCCGATAAACGGGTTGTTAATGGCCAGTTAAGTAAGTAAGTGAATAAATCCCTGGTCTGTTATGTTTCCATTACTGATGCAAGGTGATCTTAAAATAATTTAAGCACTGGCAATTCCATTATTGTGTATATTCACTAAATATTTCTTTATATTGTATTTATTAATGTACACATGCAGACTTGATGGTAATATTTAATAAATGTTTATTTTACTGGGTCGTAATCCTGACTGAAGGGTTGTTATAACAAATTATGTATGTGTTATTTTATTACAAAAAAAGTCGGTTATTTTGGCACTTATTTGCTTTCTAGTTGGTTTTTATTTATTAGGTTTAAGTTATTCGTTTTAGAGCCATTATAACAACTTGTGTTAACTGAATGAAGGATTTTAACGGGTAGGTAAATTGTTTTTCTTTATTATAAGTGGACAATAAGGTAGAAGTGAGCGTTAAGCTAGGGAGGCTCATCCTACCAGTAACTTTTAAAGTTAAGTTTATGTTTGAACTTGCCATATTATATATTATTTTCAATAACAACAAAACGAGCAAATACAACAAAAAAACCCGTCGTTGCTACTGCGTTGAGAAAGAATTGTTTAATTGAGCAATATTATCGACATTGCTCCGGCATTGCAGTATTTTTTAAAAAGTTAAATTTATTTTCTCATTAGGTTGTTATAACGAAAAGAAGTTAAAGGTGACTTTAAAGTTCACTTTAGCTAAAGTTACTGTACTCTGTGTGGAAATTGACAGATGCAATACATACATACATACATAATTGGCCATTACAACCCTTCAGTCAGACAGATGCAATAGGCTTATGTAATTGCAACACACACAAAGATTTTACGTATGCATTTGAATTTTTTTGTTCATTCTTAGTAGAGCTTCTGTGACAGGTCGCGCGATTATTAGAAATAAAATACATAACTTATAAATAAAATATAAAAAACAAGTTCTTCTTATTTCGGGGCTAAATCTTAATAGGTTATGGGCCCAGTGTATTCTATATACTTATATATATATAAATAAAAATATATAGTAAAATCATGGACACGACAAAAAGGAATATAAACCTTTCGATGAAAAAAAATACTCCATATGGAAATTTCATTTCCGAGCCCTTTTAAGTGAAATGGATGTGTTTAAAGTTATTGATACAAGTCCACCAGAAAAAATTAGTGAGGATTAACAAAAAATGGAGAGAACTGCTAAAAGTATAATAATTGAATACTTATGTGATGCGTTTCTTGGATTTGCAAATAGTGAGAGCAGTGCAAAATAAATATTCAAGAATCTAGACGCCATTTATGAGAATTTCATCCAGGAGGTTTAAGGATCAGAAAGGATGTCCGGGTAATTATAAATGGTACATATATGCACAATTTACCAATTATTCAGTTTATTGTAGTGTATAAGCAGGCATGTGTATCTGGTGTTGGCATGATTAATAGGATTAGTGAATATCGATTGTGGCATGAGAGAAGGGAAATTTTTAGAGATAAAAGGAAGGAACATGTTTGATGATTCTAACCTTCTGGAAAATGTACGACCTAATGATGAACTTTGCGAGGCATGTGTATATTGGAAACAGACTAGACTTCGATTTGGAAAATTTTAGAATAAGGACCATATAAAGAGAGCTTTATTTGTTATTCATTCTGGTGTGTGTGGACCAATAACGCCTTCTAATATAGATGGTAGAAATTATTATGTAGTTTTTATTGATCAATAACTTATTGTTGAAGTACAAGTCTGATGTTTCTGCTATTTTTAAGGATTTCGTGACTAAGAGTGAGGCTCATTTTAATTCGAAGGTTGTTAATTCGTATATTGACCACGGTAGAGAATATTTATCTAATGATATGCGAGAGTACTGTGTAAAAAGGGGTATTTCTTATCATTTTACTGTCCCACATACTCCACAATTAAATGGTGTTTCTGACAGAATGATAAGAACTATCACCGAAAAGGATCGTGCAATGATTAATGGCGCTAAATTGCCAAAAGCTTTCTGGGGTGAGGCTGTTTTGACAGCAACATATTTGGTAAATAGAAGTCCGAGTGTTGTGTTAAGGGAAAATATGAAAACACCATATGAGATGTGGCACGGTAGAAAACTCAATCTTAAATTTTTTTTATTTTTTTAAATATTTGTATATATATATATACATATATATATATATGTTTATGATAAGACAAGAAAAGGAAAGTTTGATTAAAAGTCATGGAAAGGTATACTTGCTGGATATGAACCAAATGATCTTAAGATATGGGATACAGAATCTAATAAGATTGTAAATGCTAGAGATGTTATTGTTGATGAAACAAATATGGTAAATTCTAGAGCTGTTGTAGAAAGCGATTATTCTGAATTTAATATCCCGAATAAAAGTACGGAATGAATGACAGTAAGGAACGAGTTAAACCTAATATCTGTGAGAATACTAAAATTTCTGAAATGGATTCTTTGATAGGGAATACAGTAAAAGAATCTGATAAATTAAGTTCAATGAGGAATAGACCACATATATCATATAGGGATTTGTTGAACGATTGTGTAATGAGTGCACACACCTTGTTTGAACGTATACCGAATTCTTTTGGTGAGATCAGAAATAGAGATGATAGGATACAATGGGAAAAGGGAATTAGGGAAGAGCTGGACGCACATTTCTGTAATGGAACCATAGTACGTAAACCGCGGGATAAAAACATAGTAGGTTGTAGATGGATTTTTACGATTAAGCATGATGAGTTTGGGAAACCAGTTAGATATAGAGCTAGGCTTGTTGAATGAGGTTTCACACAGGATTATTTGATTGATTATGATGAAACTTTTGCTCCAGTGGCAAAGTTTTAGAATTTTAATGTCATTCTCGAATCAATTTCATTTGAACGTTCATCATATGGATGTGAAGACTGCTTTTTTGAACGGTACACTAAAAAAGGAAATATATATGTGTGTTCCTCAGGGTTTGTCCTGTGGTGATGGTAATGTGTGCAGGTTGAATAAGGCTAGGTAGCTTGGATTCAGATGAAAATTGTTATGCACGCCATCAGATTTAAGTACTGCAATTAACATTTTGAGTCGATATAGTCATAGAGGTAACAGAGAGCTATGGCAGTGTCTAAAGAGAGTTTTGTGGTACCTTAGAGGGACAGTCGATTTGAAACTGACATTTGTCTCCCATTCTGCATTTGATGATTTATTAGTTGGATATGTAGATTTTGACTGGGGTGGAGATGTTGGCGTGAGGAGGAGCACTACTGGGTTTTTGTTTAAGATGTTTGGATCAAATTTGATTTGTTGGAATACTAAAAAGCAAAATGCTGTTGCAGCTCCGTCAACTGAAGCGGAATATATGGCTTTGTTTGAATCTGTTAGGGAAGCATTATGGTTAAAGTCACTATTGAAGGGTCTTGGGATTGAATTGAATGGCCCTGTAATGTTATTTAAGGATAATCAAGGTTGTATTAGTATTGCTAATAATCCCTCATGTCACAAGAGATTGAAACATATTGATACAAAATATCATTTTTTAGGCTACAGGTAGAAAACAAACTAATTAAAATTGAGTATATTTCCACAGATAAACAAATAGCCGATATGCTGACGAAACCTTTATCTGGACCCCGATTCATTGATCTAAGTAACCAATTGGGACTGGAGGATTGATGTTGTATATATATATATATAAAAGTAAATTATATATATATACATATATATATGTAGTCCTGATTGGATTTTTTTTTTTTAAATTTAATTCTTTTATTATATTTTTTTTTGTTCTGATTGGGTTTTTTCCAATCGTTGCAACAAATGTTTAACCATACTCCACGTATATTTCCCAGAATGCTCGGCCTGTCATATTAATGGTGTATTTATTATTTTATGAATGGAATATAATTTAATTTTTTTTTGTGTCTGTAGAGGAGGCGTGTTGGAATTTATCAGATTTTTCTCTCTGTGTTGAAATTGCAACACACACAAAGATTTTATGTATGCTTTTTGCGTTTTGTTTGTTGTTCATTCTTTGTAGAGCTTCATTGAGGACATGTCGCGCGCTTATTATAAAATAAAATTAAAATATAAATAAAATATAAGAGTTGGTTTTTCTTATTTAAGTGCTAAATCTTAACAGTACTAATTAAGATTCAAATAGCGCTATTAAATGAAATAAAAGTAATTGATATGAAGAATTCTAAGGAAATTCTTGAAATCTTGCAAGAATATCATGATGATCCCATTGAAGGAGGTCATTGCGGTATATATAAAGCCGCATAAAAAATAAAAAGATACTACTACTGGAAAAATATGACAAAAATTACAAAACACGTTACAAGTCCGATGATCATAACGGAAACACCTGACAAACCGTTTGATGTAGTGTATGTAGATACAATCGGACCATTTCCAAGATCAATATATGGAAATGAATACGCAGTCACACTAATATGTGACCTAACAAAATATTTAGTTACGATACCAATACCAAATAAATCGGCTAAGACAATCGCAAAAGCGAAAAGACGTTAATTTCGCGCATGGGTACAGAGTACAACAATTTTATTTTAAACGAGCTGTGCACTCTATTGAAAATTGTGAAATTAACATCAACGGCACATCATCACCAGACTTTGGGTACGGTGGAAAGAGCCACAGAACCTTTAATGAATATGTACGCACACATATATCTATAGATAAACCATCTGGGATGAATGGCTAAAATATTTTACATACTGTTTTAATACCACACCATCAACTGTACATAGCAATTGTTCTTTTGAGTTGGTTTTTGGTAAAATTTTATGGATTTCGATGATGTAGATGGAGTAGCTCCATTATAGAACGTATATGACTATGCTAAAGAGGCAAAGTTTAGGTTAGAAATAGCGTTTAAAAGAGCAAAACCTTTATTAGAAATAAATAAAGCTAAACAAAAATTTAATTATGATAAGAATATGTTAGACTATGACTTTAGATTAGTAGACTTAGTTTTACTTAAAAATGAAAAGGGACATAAGTTAGATGAATCATATAAAGGTCCTTTTAATGCATGGTTTACCATTTCATAGCACAATTGTGCAGAGAGAACTCACACGCATTCTTGTGTTCTTTGATTTAGTTGTCGATCAGACTGCGACAAGAACACATGTGCGCGGTTGCTCTATCATTTTATTTCAGAATAATACTCAAAAAATATTTTATGTTAAAAATGGTCTATGTCATTAGCTGGGCGTATTTAATTTTTTTTATTTTGTCGCATAGTATATTTTTTTAAATGCTTTGGAATGCTCGCTTTTTTTTTCTTTTGATAAAAAATTTATATTTTATTTTATTTTTATTTATCTAAAATTATTAAGCCAAAGATAGATAGCTTTACATATGTATGTTGATGAAATGAAAATCAAAATAGCGTTTATTACTAATACTTTTCTATGGCTGTAAATAAATAAATTCTCTCAACTTATTTTCTCTCTCTTACGCACTAAACCAAAAAATTTTTTAAACCCTGCTTTAAGGTTAAGAAACTAGACTTAAGAAACAATATAACAATATTAGATAAGAAAAGAAGTAAAGAACAAATAGTCCATAAGTATAGACTTAAGTTATATAATAAATAAATTTGACACTGTTATAGAGCACCCGGGTAAAATAGTAAAATAGTAATTGTAAAATAGTAATTATAAAATAGTAATTATAAAATAGTAATTGTGAAAGAGTAATTGTAAAACTTTCAAATAAGAATCAGTGTGTTACATTAATTAGATTTAATTTTTTTTTTTTAAGTTAATACAATAATAAAAATTTATATACATATAATAATTATTGTTCACACGAGTGAACAAATGCACATAATTTTTAACCGTAACACTTCTTCAAACACCCACTATTATTTACCCCATCATGCTGTGTCAAACCCGATCGTACTATAACCAAAGTTCGAGTTGTTTTTAATACATCGAGCAAAACTTCGAACGGCAACAGCTTGAATGATACCATACACATTGGTCCTACCCTACAACACGATTTGATTGTTTCAATCTTGAGATGGTGCTTTTATAGAATTGTTTTTAATGCCGATATCACTAAAATGTATAGGCAATTTCAATATAACCCTACCCACACACCCTATCAAAGAATTTTATTCCGTAAAAGCGTCAACGAACCCATTCAAGATTACAAACTGCAAACAGTCACATTTGGCGTTAATTGTGCCCCTTATTTGGCTATCAGAACCCTAAAATGATTAGCCAAAGACATTCAAGATACCCACCCAATTGCATCTCAAATTTTAAGAGATAACATGTACGTCGATGATGTACTAGCCGGTGCTCACACTGTTCAAGGAGCTGAAATCGCTCAAAACAGTTGATCACTGCTCTTGAATCGGCTGGTTTTCCTCTCCGAAAGTGAACATCAAATACCCAAAAACTCTTGGATAATTTTCTCAAGCATCAGCAATTCGATGCCGCCTTACTCACCCTTCCGGAATCGAAAAACCCGAAAACCCTAGGCATTCGGTGGAATCCAAAAGAAGACAATTTTTTCTTTGAGGCCCCCAAAATAGAAAGAAAACCAGCCTACACTAAGCGAGCAGTTTTATCTGACATCGCGAGACTCTTTGACCCAGCTTGTTTGTTAGCACCAATTATCATATCCGCCAAAATAGTGATGTAGCAAATTTGACAGGATAATACAGCTTGGGATGAATGTCTTAACCCACTCACCCTTATTAAGTGGCACAAGTTTCTGCAGTTTTATGATAAAGTTGTGTACGGGTATGATAATACCTCAGTATTATACTATTGCTAAACATATGGCAACTCGTTATCGACATTTGCTGTCAATACTTTTTTAATTATTTTCACTTTTTGATTTACTTCTTTTTATACACGACATTATAAACTAATAAAAATGAATTTGCTGAATTAATAAAATATAACTTTAATTTCGAAAATATAAAATTGGTGTCAGAAGTAGGATTAAATGAAGCAATGGAGAATATGGATCTGAAGAATTTAACGGACTCTTTAGCTGAAGCCATACGCAGAGCAGTTATAGATGCAACACAAGCGGCTGTTGCGGACATGAATCCTTCGATGCCAACCTCTTTAAAGTCACCTGCTTTTTCTATGGAATTTAAAAGAGATGATGGGGCATCCGTAGCTGACTATTTTCAACGATTTGAATGGGCATTGCAACTGTCCAAAATATCTGTGGCTGAATACCACAATTACGCACGTGTCCACATGGGTGCAGAACTTAACAACGCATTGAAAATACTAATTAGCCCGAAGAGCCCAGAATCATTAACATTCGACGAAATTAAAAATACACTAACTAATCATTTTGACAGCAAGAAAAATAAATACGCTGAGAGCATTAAATTCCGTAAACTAATACAGGACAAAGATGAACCTATTGCAAATTTTGCTTTGCGTCTGAAACAAAATGCTGCTCACTGCGAGTATGATAATTTCCTCGACCGAATGTTAACAGAGCAGCTCCTATGTGGTATGAGATCACGCGACGTGTGTGATGAAATCATCAATAAGAAACCTGAAACGTTTGCAGCGGCGTACGAAATTGCGCACAATATGGAACTAACACACTCCACGACGACAGAAATCAACCCATCAACATCAGAACCGTCTCATGAAGAGGAGATACATAGACTGCATCCCTCACTGGTAGATTATAAACGAAATACTGCTAAAGGTAAGGCAACTTCGCACTGTGCACAGTGCTCGGGATGTGGTGGTAGATATCTGAGGAATGATTGCAAGTTTAGACAAGCCAAGTGTTATCGATGTGGAAAGGTAGGACACATTTCAAAAATGTGTCGAAGTAAGACATATCAGAATCAGAGGGAGAAGATCCAACCGACATGGTGCAAAGACTCAACAAAATTGAGATTGTTAACTTGATAGGATCAAGTGAAAGGAAGTTAATAACCACACTTATAGATGGTTATGCTGTGAAGATGGAACTGGACACTGGTTCTCCCTGTTCTATAATGGGTATGAATTCGCTACGAAAAATTAAGCCTTTTTGTAAACTCCAAGCAACAGACAGACAATTTACAACCTATTCTGGCCATAAAGTAAATTGTATGGGTCGCCTTCCTGTCAATGTATGTATTGGAAACACCCTCTGCAGGCTTAATTTATACATCGTAGACGGCAAGTTCGACACCTTAATGGGCAGAGAGTGGATACAAAATTTTGCGAAAGAAATCGACTTTGTTAAAATATTTACGACATCCAACCAAGTGAACAGCATTACAACAACATCCCCGGAAATGTCGCCACAACAGCAAGAGGAACTAAATCGGTTACTTGATGAATTTAAAAATATATTTGGCAAAGTTGCAGGTAAACTAAAAGGACCACCATCAAAAATACACCTTAAACCAGATGCCACCCCGATTTTTGCAAGGGCACGTGAGGTTCCGTTGGCACTAAGAGAAGCCTATATAAAGGAAATTGATAAGAAAATAACAGCTGGCCTATACAAAAGAGTTGAGTACTCCGAATGGGGTTCAACAACGCATATTGTGACAAAAAAAGTGGAGGCATTCGCATAACGGGTAATTATAAGCCGACAGTGAATCCACGTATAATCATTGACAAACATCCAATTCCAAAAATAGAGGACCTACTGAACAGAATACGAGGTTCAACGATTTTTTGCCATCTTGATGTGACAGACGCTTACTCACACTTGACAATAGACGACGAATTTGCACATGTACTCACGCTAAATACTCCAACTCATGGACTAATCCGGCCAACTAGGGCAGTTTACGGCGATGCTAACATTCCTGCAATCTGGCAGAGACGCATGGAAAATTTGTTAAAGGACGTGCCAAACGTCCTATGTTTTTTGATGATATCCCCGTGTATGCGGATAACTTTGAACATATGATTTTAAGTCTTCGATCAGTACTGGACAAAATGAAGGAAGAGGGGCTTCGTTTGAATCGAGAAAAATGTGTGTTTGACCAATTGCCTATGCAAGCCGCACTATGACTGAAACAGAGATAAGATACCCACAAATTGATAAAGAGGCGTTGGCGATCGTGTGGGCTGTAAAAACGTTTTTCAAGTATGTATATGCCAGGCACTTTACATTAATAACGGATCATAAGCCGTTATCACAAATTTTACACCCCGGAAAAAGTTTGTCTGCGTTGTGCGTGAGTCGAATGGCAAACTACTCAGATTTCTTAAGCAACTTTAACTATGACGTTGTATATAAGCCAACCAAGGCAAATGCCAATGCTGATTTTTGTTCAAGAATACCTCAAAGAGTACATAACATATCTAGTATAAATACTAATGAAGAAGAATTCGACGCATTTGACAATTTTATTATTGGCCAGGTGAACCAACTACCAATTAGAGCAGAAGCTATTGCCCGGGAAACTAGAAAGGATATTACATTGGGTAAGATCGTTCAAACCTTAGAAGCAGGTCGAAGCCTTAGAAACGCTGGATATAAGTCACCTGAAGAAAACTACACACTCTCTGCTGGATGTTTAATCTTCGAACATAGAATTGTAATACCGAGTAAAATGCGTGAGAAAATCTTAAATGACTTGCATGCGGCACAACTTGGCATTGTGAAAATGAAGGGTCTGGCGCGGTCTTTTGTATACTGGCCTGGTATCGATAGTGATATTGAGAATGTGGCAAAATCCTGCAACTCGTGTGCAATCCACGCAAACAAACCAGCGAAATTTGGTGATCACCACTGGGAGTACCCTAGTGGACCTTGGGATCGTATTCACATTGAATACGCTGGCCCCTTCTTAGGAGTAATGCTACTGATTGTAACTGACGCCTATAGCAAATGGATGGAGGTAAAAATTACAACTTCCACTACATCAAGTGCGACAACTCAAATTTTGGATGAAATCTTCAGCGCGTACGGTGTTCCAAAAACTGTAGTGTCTGACAATGGGACCAATTTTTCATCCGCTGAATTTAGTAACTTTTTGAAAGTAAGTGGGGTGGTATATCATAAGCGGACGGCACCGTACCACCCGGCGACTAACGGACAGGCAGAAAGAAGCGTCCAAACCATAAAAAATGCCCTTAAAGCTATGGGCTCGACGAAGTCTTCTATCCAGAGCAACATTAATAAGTTTTTACAGCAGTACAGAAATGCACCGCATGCTGGAACTGGCCAACCACCATCAATACTGTTTCTAGGACGACTACTGCGCTCTCGGTTAGACTTGGTTCGACCAGATAGCATTATCAGCAAAATGAATGAAAAACAATATATCGACTTCAACCCTCGAAAGTCTGGGTTGAACGTAACGAACGAACGTAATCAACCAGTATATTTTTTGTCTGGTAACCCCAGAATGGAAAAATGGCTGCCGGGTGTTATTAGAACCCGCATGGGCGATCTCCACTACCAAATAGAATTCAGGAACAAACTCTTTAAAAGACACGTTGATCAAATTCGAGGCTCAAGTGGTGACAAAAAGCGACAGACGGGTGATGAATCTAGAAAAAAACCAACCACTACATTGACAACGCACGGTGACTCTGCGCTATCAAACCCTCAATCAACGAATACTACTATTGACGCTTTCAGGAACATCGAATTTGCTACAAGTACCCCAATCAGTGGGGAACCGTCCACTATGCTGCGAACAACGTCATCTGAGGGTGCGACTGTGATAGAGGCTGAAGTCGAGGAGGCGGAGGATATTGAACCACATGAATCCAAACGCATGGTACCTCCAGCAGCAAACTTCTCAACTACAATCAGCAGTCAATCAAATGACACAACCAATGAGCCAATAGCAGCGCCAAGACGTTCGGCCAGACAAAGAAGACCAAGGGTGTTGTTTTCTCCTTAGGCAGGGGAAAAAATGTTGTGTACGGGTATGATACTACCTCAGTATTATACTATTGCTAAACATATGGCAACTCCTTATCGACATTTGCTGTCAATAATTTAATTATTTTTAATTATTTTCACTTTTTGATTTACTTCTTTTTATACACGACATTATAAACTAATGAAAATGAATTTGCTGAATTAATAAAATATAACTTTAATTTCGAAAATATAAAAGATAACATTGACGATATTCGAATTCCTAGATGGATAAATTTTTCACCTTCAGCAAAAATTAAATTTCATGGCTTGTTAGATGCTTCTGAAAAAGCATACTCTGCGGTTTTATAAGCACGAGTTATACCCACAAACGGACCTATGTCCGTAACCCTACTCTTCGCTAAGACGAGAGTTGCACCTACCAAGGTCATTTCGTTACCGAATTTAGAATTTTGTGGTGCAGTGTTGTTGTCAAAGATGACACAGAACATAATTACTCAGCTGCAATTAGCCCAATATCCAATGCATTTCTGGACGGACTCCGCAATAGTTTTGGCATGGCTCAACAAACCACCGACTACCTGGAATACATTTGGGGCAAACCATGTATTTGCAATAACCGAAGCTGTAGGAATCAATAATTGGAGTCACGTGGCCTCTCATGACAACCCAGCCGATGTTGCGAATTATGGTTGCAACGCAGGCGAGAAAAAGGACGACAAGCTATGGTGGGATGGACCAACTTGGTTGAAGAAAGATTCTACAAAGTGGCCAACAACACATTTACCCTATGAAACTCAAGCTGAAGCTAAAATTTGTCAGTCGTTCTCTACGCCTGTAAACCCCCCCTACCCAAGACATTTTGGAAAGATTTTCTAAATGGTCCAAAGCGCTTAGAATATTGTTATATGTCTATCGATTTTGTGTTCGCGCATCAGTTACTCGAAGAAATGGAATTCGACATCACAGCATAGTTCTGGATCGAAAAATTTCACAATCTATTGATAAAAGACTCAAAAGATTATTAACCCACCCGAGTATTGAACTTGATGCGCATGAGATCAAATCTACCCGTGATAGACTGATAATTCTTTGTCAGACACAATATTTCAATGAGCAATATTCATGTTTGAAAAGATCACACTCTTTACCCAAGAAAAACAATTTACTCATCCTTGCACCCATGGCATATTTATAAGAGGTAAGAGCAACTCAACAGCTGACGAGTTTTTGAATGTCAAAAAAAATGTTTGTTTTTTGCGTATTTTATTTCGATATTCAATTTCGTACTTATATTAGTCATAAACAGTCAGAAATTCTTTAGGATTACTATTTTAAAGCCAATTATATTAAAATTTTTGCAAGATGATTAACAATATTTAAGCCTTTAACGCTAAATACATATATCTTTATAACTACAACCTAGATTTACTATATTTATAGATATTTAGATGAAAGTGATGAATTACCCGAAAAAAAGAAAAATTCCATGTCTCCAACTAGGTGCCTAAACTATGACTGAAATAACTTGTGTGATATTTTTAAAACAAATTCTCTTTCAGAGGATTGGGATATAGGGATTAAAACAGATTGTGCCAATCTTCTGTTGAAAATATGTTTTTATATAATTCAAGAGAAAATAGTTTAAATAAGTATTCAATTTCAAAATTCGGTCATAAAATACATATAAATTAGGTACAAATTTTAATTGGTACAATAATAAATAAGAAATAACGTTTGCAGCTGATATTTTTTTTAATTTACAGGTGCTGCTCTATTGTGTAATTTAGCTTAACATAAAATTCATAAGAATTTTCAATGTATAAAATTTATTTAGTTTTTTTTAATTGCTTTAACTAATTTCCTATGGAGGTTTGAGAGTTAATTTTTTTGACATACTGAGTGCTCTTTAACAAAAACAAAATGCCTGTTGTTTTTGCATTGTTGTACTTGTTGTAATGTTGCGGCTACCTCTTATGAATATGCCTTGCTTGCACCCTTCTTGGACAAAAAGAGTATCATGAGCAGCGTTGCCGTTTTGGTCCAATTGGACCAAAATTGGTAGTTTTTATTTACAAATGCTACGATTGGTAGTTTGGTTGGTTTGTTCAAATAATAATATTATTTAAACTGCACTTTTTCTAAAAAAATCGTTTTTGATTTTCAAAAGAAACACATTAAAGAGAATAAGTGTAAATACAATAATGACAATAACGTATTGTATTAAGTCGTAAAAAAGAGACAACTAGACACATATTACGAAAAGACTACTAAACAAAATCTAAGTGGTGTCATCAATGTTATTATTTTTAATGTAATTTTTTTTATATGAAATTTGACAATTAAGTTTCACAGAAAGTTCATGTATAAAAGACAAAAGTAAATAATCAACATCATCTAATAGTAATTCTGCCTCGCTCAAAATAAAATTAAATAAATTTGAGTATGTAACAATTTTGAGAGAACGACATTATTAGTAACTGTTATTTGGTAATTTCAATCACTGTAGTTACCAGTGAATTATCAATCACGGTGATTAAATCACAGTTTTGAAAATATCGCTCATCTCTACAGTGTATAATAAAATCGTTATATTTACCATTTGTATTTTAATTATATAAATAGTTTACATTTATTTAAAATATTAACAAAAATGCTTCTTGAAAGCGACAGCAATTGCTTTCATATTTGAATTAGGAACGATTTTAATGCCGTAAAAATAAAATCTTTTGGCTGAAAGAAACATACGTTTTGTGGTATTACTGACAATTTTAACGAAATTTAGGTATTAGCAATGTACTTATTTAATTATTTATTTCTTGAAATAAATCAAACAATCACATTAGGTTAGGTTAGGTTAGGTTAGAGGACGTGTACTTTGTCAATTAAGACAAGTACAGTACCCGGAGTTCGAATTGACCCATTGTACAACGTCCTAGTTTCTCACACCACTTATGTTGTGTGTGTTAATTTTATACCTACAGTTTAAAGTCGCCTCCGAACGACAGATTTTTATTTATTGAGAAACTTTTCATGGCAATTTTTATTTACTCTCAGAGTTTTTGCCAGAAATCTACTGAGAGGAAGTCGCCGAAAAAATACTTTTTGTATTTTGTCTTTGATGCCTGGCCTGGGGCTCGAACCCAGGCGTTTGCGTCTAATAAGCCAACACACTACCTACTAGACTACGGCGACTACATCAATCACATTAAATTGTGTTTCTTTTTCTCTCTTAAACTTTCTTGTAAAATAATAAAAGTATATTGTAAAATAAAGTAAAAAATATTTTATGGAATACCTTGAACAATAAGTGCACCCAACGCAGCCGCTTCTCCAATTGAGCAATAAAGACGTCCATGTCTTAAATCTCTCTTTAACTGCTGATATAGCATTATTCGCCCATTACCCGTCAATCGAAAAGGATCGGCTGGGTAGAATTTAACTCTAAACGAAAACAGAATTGGATCGACATCTAAAATAAAAAATTGTAATATCTTAGTCTTAAAATACAAACTAATTACTGAAATATTTTTGTTAAGTTTAGTTACTCATATTCAGTCACATGTCTACATTTGTGCACTAAATTATATCTCGTTTTAAAATCTTAGTAACATATCATAAATAGTAAAAATGAGATATACCTATTATAGGCGTGCAAGAGTGTAACTTAAAGTATTTCTAAAACAAATATACTACTATAAGTATGTACATAACAGTTACTATGGGTATAAATGAGAGAATGAGTGTAACTGATATTGTATGGCTTTGCTTTTGCACACACACTATACTCTTAAAAACCAGAACAGTTGTTAATTGTATTGAGTAAAGTATGTTATCGGATATGAAATATTGTTTGTAACCACACAAATTTTTAAATATTGGTAGGGAAGGGAATGAACAAGTAAACTTTGGTGCTGTAAGTAAATACTAATAACAACAGCAAAGAGTACGTCCAGTGAACAATACTAAAAACGCCATATCTCGGGAACATTTTTATTAATCTTCCTCTATAGGAGTTACTGATAGGCCACCTCGAGACCTATTATTAACGGAAGAACCTTTCAGCATCAGCTGAACCGCAAACTCTCTAAGGGAGAAAGCACTTTCCCCTCAACCAACGCCAAATTCACATTACTTTATCTCCAGGCCTTACATATCCAAAAAATTGTTGACCCTATTTTTTCAAAATTATTCATTTCTACCTTCACTGTACAGAAATCTTCATATAAATCATACAACCGGATTTTTATTTGCTTAGTACAATAAGTTACTTATTATATATGTATATTCCACCATCAACTAAAAGCTTGTAAGAAATATAGGAAAAATAAGTTACTCTCATTTTCTCTTTATTCACTCATACCCTAACTGCTACAAAAAATAACAATACCATCTTATAAGTGAAACGCATGTCCATTTATCGCAATCTTATTTTTTATTAAATTTTTTGGGTTTTTAAAAAAATAAAAACAAATTTTTTATGAGCTTTATTGCTCATTATTTTATGAATTCTGATCTATGAAATGAAACCTATTTCGTCGTCTGCCAAACTGATTAACTTGCATATTTCCACGAATTGCAAAATTTATTTTGTCCGTCAGCAAAAAGGTGTTGTGAAATAATTCGAAAGAGATATTAAATTACCGTCTGGTTACTTTTTATATGATTTTAGACATTAGGCAAGTTAAATTATACACTTAGGGCCATTATTACAACTTGCCGTTAACTAAAGGGAGGATTTTAACGGCAGATACATTGTTTTTCGTTATTATGAGTACCCAATAAGATAGAAGTGATCGTTAAGCTAAAGGGAGGATCATCCTACCTTTAACATTTAAAGGTAACTTTAAGTTTGAACTTGCCATATTATATATTATTTTCATTATGGCAACTGCAAATTTAAACAAAATGAGCATATACAACAAAAAAACGAAGCCCACGGTTGCCACTGCGTTAAAAAACTTGTATAATTGAGCAGTTTTATCGACATTGCTTCGGCACTGCCACATTTTTGAAAAATTTTATCTGTAAGTTGTAATAACGAAAATAAGTTAAAGGTAAATTTACAGTTCCCTTTAGCTAAAGGTACCTTTAACCAAAGAATATGGATATAAAGAATGCGCATCATGTAGAAGTAAAATTTCTTATGGCGGGTCGTAACATCACGACCAGCTCTCACCAAATTTTTTAAAAAACATTTTTGGGTGAGGGGTGAGGAAGACAGAAGGAAAATGAACACAAACAAAGAGCGTAACAACGTGTTGCTCTCATCGTACGTATGTACATGTGTATGTATCCTTGTGTTTTTAATTTAGTTGTCGATCAGACTGCGACAAGAATACATGTGCCGCGGATGCTTTATCATTTTATTTCAGAATACCACTCGAAGAATATTTTGTGTTAAAAATGTTCTATGTCATTAGCTGGGCGTATTTTATTTTTTATTTTGTCGCATAGTATATTTTTTTAAATGCTTTGGAATGCTCGTTATTTTTCTTTTAATAAAAAATGGTTTTTTATTCTTTTTATTTTTATTTATCTAAAAAACATGGCCTAATTTTTAAGCCAAAGATGGATAGCTTTATGTTCTTTTAATAATAAAATCGATGTTTATTTTTATTTTTATTTATCCAAAATTATTAAGCCAAAGATAGACAGCTTTACATATGTATGTTGATGAAATGAAAATAAAAATAGAGTATATTACTAACACTTTTATATGGCTGTAAATAAATAAATTCTCTCAACTTATTTTCTTTCTCTCACTCACTAATCCATAACCATAGGCATGTGTTAACCTAGAGGAAAATTGTTAGTAATAATTTCAAGTCTACTTATTAACCCAATGATATGTATATATGATCGGAAAATATAGAAAAATTGTACTGCACTAAGACACTAAGACACCGTATTTAACTTGGCAAGTATTCTTCCAAAAATCGAAATCATTTCTCATTGATATTAGTGAATACTACTGTGATATTTCTTTGGGTGTATCATTGAAGTCTGAAAAAAGCGACATGAACCTTCTTCTTTAAAAACTGACAAGATTTTTACGCTCTTTTTAACGAACATTCTTGATGTTCGTGTCCTATGTGTGTAAAAAGCCGAAGATGTTCTTGCCCTGAGGGTCATTGGTGCCGACGTCTGTTTTTAACACCAGAAAAATAAATAAAAAAAGTGGTCAAACAACAAAAACGCAAACACAAAATGAGAACAACGCATTGTTACGCTCGTCGACCCGCTCTCACCAAAATATTTTTAAAAGTCATTTCTTGATGAGAGGGAGGAAGACAGATGGAAAATGAACACAAACAAAGAGCATAACAATGTGTTGCTCTCATCGTACGTATGTACATGTGTATGTATTCTTGTGTCTTTCATTTAGTTGTCGATCAGACTGCGACAAGAACACATGTGTGGCGGATGCTCTATCATTTTATTTCAGAATAACACTAAAAAATATTTTGTGTTAAAAATTTTCTATGTCATTAGCTGGGCGTATTTCATTTTTTTATTTTGTATCATGGTATAATTTTTTTAATGCTTTGGAATGCTCGCTTTTTTTCTTTTAATAAAAAATGGTTTTTTTTATTCTTTTTATTTTTATTTATGTAAAAAACATGGCCAAAGAAGGATAGCTTTATGTTCTTTTAATAAAAAATGGATTTTTTATTTTTATTTATCTGAAATTATTAAGCCAAAGATAGATAGCTTTACATATGTATGTTGATGAAATGGAAATCAAAATAGCATATATTGCTAACACTTTGCTATGGCTGTAAATAAATATATTCTCTCAACTTATTTTCTCTCTCTTACTCACTAATCCATAACCAAAAAATTTTTGGTAAACCCTGATCTAAAAGTATTCACAAATGTACAGAAGTACGAACAATGAGAGCTACGCATTGTTACGCTACTTCTGTGTTCCCTCCCGCATCCAGAAATGCCTTTAACCAGACGTCGGCACAAAGACAACAAGATAAAAATGTGAGTTTATTTGTGAGATGCATGTGTTAACCTAGAGGAAATTTGTTTGTAATAATTTCAAGTCTACTTATTAACCCAATGATATGTATATGTGATCGAAAAATATAGAAAAATTGTACTGCGCTAAATCCCTAAAGACTCCGTATTTAACTTGGCAAGTATTCTTCCAAAAATTTAAATCATTTCTCATTGATATTAATGAATCCTACTGTGATATTTCTTTGGCTGTAGTCTGAAAAAAGCGACATGAACCTTCTTCTTTATAAGCTGACAAGCAACAAGCAACTGAATGCATTTTTACGCTCCTTTTAACGAACATTATTGATGTTCATGTCCTATGTGTGTAAAAACCCGAAGATGTTCTTCCCCTGAGGGACATTTGTGCCTACGTCTGTTTTTAACACCAGCATCAGTGCTGCCGTTTTTGGTTATTTCTAACCATAATTGGTTATTTTTTTGTTCAACGTGTAGATGTGTAGATTTTTCCAGTTTTGGTTATTTTTTTCTGTTTCGTTTGCTGTCAAAATATGTATCTAATTCTGAACATGAAAACTTTTAATTTTTTTTATAATCAAAAACGTTAAATTTTGATTAATGTTAATTTTGAATACATTTTATGATACATTGACAATACCAAATATCAACTATAGATATAAAAATTATTGCGAATTTAATAAGTTGTTGATTTTTTCACAAATGTTGGTTACAATATTTTTTTTTCGTGGCAACACTGACCAGAATAAGTGATTTCAGAAAAATAAATAAAAAAGTGGTCAAACAACAAAAACGCACAATGAGAACAACGCATTGTCACGCTCTTGGTTTCTGTATCCTTCCCTTCTATGTTTCCCCCCGCGTCATGAAATATTTTTGAAAAATATTCCAAAATATTTTAAAACGCACATTCTTTATACTTTATTTTCTTTGGTTGAACTCAAAAATATTTTTTTACATTTTTTGAACCCTCCAGACTCGTTGTATTTGACAAAAACTGTTTTTTTGGGGCTTTAAGCACAAATTTATGGATTACACAAACATTTCCTAACCGATGTCCAAAATTTAAACCTTATTAGAAAGAAGAGGAATGGGCCTTTAAAACGATGTACATATACATATATATTACTTGACTTAATATGCTATGCTAATATGGTATGAGGACAAAAATTACCGTAGTTATTATTTAAAGAGTCTTTTAGAATGTCATCATTTATTTTATATTTTTTAATTAAATTTTACAATTAAGAATAGCTATACTTTAAAAAATGAAAAAAAATCATGTTTTCCAAGTTTACTCCA
This sequence comes from Sarcophaga subvicina, assembly GCA_936449025.2. NCBI lineage: Eukaryota > Metazoa > Arthropoda > Insecta > Diptera > Sarcophagidae > Sarcophaga > Sarcophaga subvicina. The sequence goes on along the minus strand of OW388082.2, from coordinate 59,272,310 downwards.
TCAAAACTCATAACATGTGAGTTCGAACAATATGTTTACGTATACCATTTAGAAGGCCCCTTTCAAAAAGCTTTGGATTTTGAAAATAGGTTAAAAATATTTGGGTAATCAATAATTTTGTGTGAAAAGATCAAGAATACCGTTTTTGTCAAATAAAAGAACTTTGGAGGGTTCGAGAAATATAAAAAAAATATTTTTGAGTTCTCCTCAACAAAACTCACAACCTACACTATGTCATTAGCTGGGTGTATTTTGACTGTCGCACAGTGTAATTTAAAATGAAACATTAAAGGTCGATTTCAAAACTACAAATAATGTTAAACTTAAACTGTATTCGCCCATATCGTTCACACAAAATTTTTGTCAGGACAGAATTATTTTTTTGTTGAGATTTCTAAAATGTTGTGTAGCTAATTGAATCTGTCAGACGGCACATTTGAATTTTCTATGATTTATATTCATAACCTATTGACTGTTCAAGTTTGTGCAGACAAAATATAAAATTTAACCAAATCGAGATGAGAGTTGTTCGTAAAAAGTATTTTGTTTCTCCCAAGAAGAGAGCTGTCAAATTACTCATAAGACAAATTTTATATGAACAAATACATATGTATTTTGTTTGAACAATATGACTGAATCCAGCTTTATATTAAGCTCAAAGCCGAACTTTAAGACCAACGAATTAGATTATCATAAAGAAATTTTAGTCAAATAGAGTTAGCGATAAAATGATACCACAAGTATCGACGCTTGAACTCGAAAGGTATCACTAGAAAAGTATTGCTATCTACTTGATATCGACAGCAAAGTATCAAGTATGTACTTGTATTTACTTTCATTGTTTCATCACTAACTTTATTCTCCGTTTTTTTTAAGTGCGGTAAAAAGTCCGCAAATATCACATACAAGTTAATTAATTTACAGTTTTGAAAAATCAAAAAGAATTCTTATTTTTCTTTTATTTGTTTTTAAATTATTTAATTAAATTTTATTTCTTTATTTTGCCTTCACAGGTACCCCGTGTTAGACTAGTGTATGATCCGGCTATTTTGTGTTGAAATTTCTAACTGAACTCAAACTTAAAATTTTATCATGCAAGAAGCATAAATATTTTATGTTATTAATCAGAACAGTTTCCCCAGGTTGTCATTTTACCTTTAAAAAGGTCTTATGTTACTATGAGAACAGATTCGCAACTCAGTTCTGTGGGTAAACAAATTAATTTGAAAATAGGACTTTAAGGGACGTCGCGACATACCTTAATTTCCCTTGTGTAACATCAATCGTCCTTATTGTTAAATTGTTGGTAATACGTTAGCTTTACAGAATCTCTCTGTGGATTCTCGTATAAATGCAATCTTATAAACGGTTGTCCTTGGCTCGATCTCTTTATCGACTATTGTTATAACATTATTGTTAGATTTTGATTTGAGTTTGATAATTATCAGGCAAACTACAACAATTATCAGAACGTTCAAAACAATATATCCTTTATTGGTTATAGAATTTATTTTATCTATGTTATTGATGTTATTGATTGATCATCATTTCCAAATATATAACTTCGTCAGTTACAGTTGAAACTTCTCTTGAAGTGAATGTGAGATTTGCAATGGGAATTGTTTCGCTGTAAAACCGAATTAAATATGTTCCCGACAGTTTGTTTGTTTTATTCTCAAATGCTTCTAAAATTCCGTCAAATTGTTTCAAAAGTATTCTTCTTTCATTCGTTTGCTGTATGGTACGAACATGTTGGTTATTAACAATGGTACAATTATGATTTTTGCTTAACAAGGACAGTATACAATTGGTGTTAGGTATACCTAAAAGATTATCATTATTACAAATATATAATTTATTGTTTTGTAGCAATTCTTTTTTATCTCAAGAATTTTATTTTATTTGTATTTCTACCTTGTATGTCCCAAGTAATGTAAAAAGTATTATTAAGGACTTCATTGTCTATAAAAGATAAATAATAAAAAATAAACCAAATTTTATTATTATCCTTATGTATTATTCTATCGCGAGATTTTTTGTTTTCTGAATCGAGGCAATAGTTTATTTCTAGGGCCTATAATCTTCTCATGTATTACATCGCCTGTTTGACAAGTTTTTACTTGGCCTGAAATATTTCTTGATACCATTTCGCCCTGAGCCTTATTCAACATTGTGTGAAACCTTATTAAAAATAGAGTCACATTGGCGCAGACTGTAAACAAAAAAAACCTAACAAATAAATTAAAAATTGATAAAAAGAAAGGATTTTAACTATTATTAAACATAAAATTAAAATAACTGTAAATTTTAAATAAATAATAAAAAACAATAAATAAATTAATAAATGTAAAACAAAAACATAAGTATTATTAAACATAAAAGAAAAATAAGTGAAACATCATTTAAAAATAAAAACATAACAAATGTGAAAATTTTTTTTTGATAAATAACGAGACGTAACATAAGCACAGACAATTTTATCATCAACAATAAATAAACTGTGTGAACTGATCTGTTTCTATTATTACCAAACAAAAGTAGTGTATAAGAGTTTTTCAAACGTTTGAATTATATTGGTAGCAGAAAAATTACACTAGAAGAAGAAAAAATATCAGCTATAAAAACAACTGTACCAGCAGTAACAACAGTGGCCAAAACGCGTAGTTAACCTAAAGAAAAAGAGAATAGTTGAAACAGCGACGACAACAGTTTCAGAAACAGCAACCGTTAGTTCTCCATAGCGGCTAAAAAAACAGGATGATGATGATGAAAGTAATACGATTAGAATGTAATTTATTTATTAACTAGCTGTACCCTGCGCGTGTTGCTGAGCCACCAACTAAAATAAATTTGATGGAAAGACATTAAACAAATATCGAATTAATTATGAATCATTTTATTGATTTCGTTTCCCGTTGTCCAGATGACTCAGACGAACAGGTAGTACGCATTCGATTAGTTTCTAAGAAGAAGTGTCTCGTTGTTCAAGTGGTTCATGCCAACGGATCACAGCGGCATGTACTCGAAGATTTTCCAGTCTCAATGCTAATTGCTCGTCTGATCATGAGGCTCGATATGGTCTTTTCTTCCGTGCTCGAGGTGTAGGTCGACCAATTGCTTGGAAGCATGATTGCACGGGAACGAAGTGAAAAATGTGTTAAATTTATTAGAATCTCACAATGTACCCAATCCAATTGAACCCAACAGCATTTTTAAAAAATTTCCAATATTAAAATGTTTCAAATTTTACGGCAATGAGTTATACTAAATGTTGTTAAAATCATTAATGATAAATGCTAAAATGTCTTGTATTTGCCCGATCAACACATGATCAAATGCATAGTTTACGATTCAATTCATTTTAAATAATTGTTAGTGGCGCCATCGGAAATTAATCGCAACAACTTTTCTAAAGTTCATAACATGATCAAATGCACAGTTTGCGATTTAATTCATTTTTATAAATTTTCAGTGGCAAATTGGTCATACGAACTTAGAAGCCTTCGTCGGCTCATACGCAATAACTTTGCTAAAGATCATAACATGATAAAATATACAGTTTACGATTTAAATCATTTTTAGTAATTTTCAGTGGCACCACCTGTCGGAAATTGATCATACCAACTGAGAAAACTTCCCCGGCTCATGCGCAACAACTTAGCTGAAGATCATTGCATGATCAAATGCATAGTTTACGATTCTATTAATTACATACAAACAAACATTCATTTTTATATATGAGCCATTCGTGATTGTGCATTCAAAGAAGTATTCTGCAACGTTAGTATTTTCAAAACCAAACGAAATAAAATATAAAACAAAAAAAAAAATAATTCTAAAATATACAAACACTTTACAAAATAAAAAATAACAGTTTGATAATTAAAAACAATTTGTAAACAATTAGCAAAAAACAAACAAGAAAGAAGATCAAATAAAAAACAAATACACTAACTGGTCAAGAAAGTTTCTTAATCCCTATACCTTATTAGGGATTAAGAATGAAAACAAGTAGTGGTGATGATTCCAGTTCAAGTGATGATAATTTGCTTAACTGGCAAAATGTAATAACAAAACGTAAAAAATTTTTAAACCAACAAATATTGAATCTTCGAATGTAAATAAATTTGCTACACTTGCAGATGACGAAGAAAATGATAATGATGATGTTAACATGGAAAATGAGAAAATTATTAAACCGCCACCTATATTTGTGAATAATGTGACAAATATAAATAAAATGATCAAATGCATTTGTAGTGTGATTTCTGGTAGTGATTTTAATTATAAAACTTTAAGTGACGGTCAGGTTAAACTTAATATAAAGTCGGTTGATGCGTATCGGAAGTTAACCAAATATTTTGACTCGAACAAATTAAGTTACCAAGTGATCGCGCTTACAGATTCGCCATCAAGGGCCTGCATCATACTACTAATGTAGAAGATATAAAAGCCGACCTTCTAATTAAAGGTCATGCTGTAAGGTTTGTGACTAACGTAAAAAGTAAATTTTCCAAAAATCCAATGTTTCCAATGTTTTACGTGGATATCGATTCGAGCCCAAATAATAAAAAAGTATTTGAAATACGAGAAATTAACCAATGCGTCGTACAAATTGAAACTCCTAAAAGTACCAACGAAATTGTCCGATGTCACCGCTGCCAGCAGTATGGGCACACGAAATCGTATTGTAGAAGGCCGTTCGTATTTGTCAAATGTGGACTTGGACATCCTTCGTCGGATTGTCCTAAGGAAGCTGAAACCCCTCCCAGATGCGTTCACTGTTTACAACAATATACTGCTAGCTACAGAGGGTGCGAAATTTACCAAAAGCTTTTAAAGAAGAGGTTAGCTGATAGGCGGCTAGTTGTACATAACCAATTTTCACTTAATGAGAATGACTTTCCTAGTTTGCACCCAAACTATAATCAGTCACAAAGTAGGACTTATACCAATCCCAATAATTTTACACCTGGTGAAAAATATGCAAATGTTGTAAGCCAGAATGTAAACAACAGTATTTTTAAAAACTTAGAAAATCGTTTAAATAAGCAATTTGAATTAACCAATACGCTAATGAACATCATGTCACTCCTTATAAACAAATTATGCAAGTAAACCTGAGAGTAGCTGTATGGAATGCAAATGAAATTATAAATAAACTAAATGAAATTGAATTTTTTATGAAGTATAAACACATTGACATTTTTCTTATATCTGAAACGCATTTAACTGACAGATCTTACGTTAGAATTAAAGGATACGATTTTGTTTTCACCAACCATCCTGATAACAAATCTCATGCTGGAGCTGGCTTATTTATAAAATCGACATAACATAACGGCATATTTTTTCTCTTTAAACAGCTACACTAGCATTGATATATTGCTTCAAATACAAGTAATTGTTCCTTTGCTAAAAAATTAATATCTCAAGTGATATTTAACAGTACGAGTGAAATAGTCGTAAAAAAATAATAAGAACAATTAAAAAAAAATGTGTTCGTGTAATTAATATAACAATTTGTACAAAGGGTCAATCCGACCTCCGGGTACTGTACTTGTCTTGACTGACAGGTACACGTCCTCTAACCTAATATAACAAAGGTATGAGTAAAAAAATACTGCTTAAATTTTTCATAAAATATGTTTTGTTTATAAATAAAATGCAATTATGTACAGGTGTGTTTTAAATGTGAAATTTTTGTTTAATGTCCGAATTCAATTAGAATTTCAAATGGTAATTTATCGTACTTAAGCTTTAGTTTTTATGTTGTCGTCATCTATAAATATGTAGCTTTATAATGTTTAAAAACTTAGCTGCCGGATTTTGCCCAAACGATTTTTATTTAATTTAGAGTTTAACATGTCCATTACAAGAAAAGAGCTGTATAATACTTGGCGTAATGAAACACAACTAACTAAGAAAACTGATGCTGTTGTTAAACACGTTGTTGCTAAGATTGATATTGAGAATGATGAAACGGATAGCTATTACAGAAAAGTAAGGCAATCTGTTCGAATGTTTGTATGCATTTTAACGAAAAAGTGGGCGCAAGCCAGTCGAACAAGGCTCACGTTCGAAGATAAAAATAAATATTGGTTAGAAGAGTATTTTAATATTCCACCTAAATTTTCTTCATCATCTAGTGTCGAAGGATGCTTGGATGGACCTTCGACCCCCAATTATGGCAGGCCTTCTAAGGAATTTGTATGTAAAACTAAGAGAACAAAGCGTAGAAATATTGCTCCTTTATTGGAGACTTGGTCGGCAGAAGAACTGACTTTTGCTGCTGGAACAAGTCTTTATAAGTCCGGGAAACGAAGTGCTGCAAGCATAGTCAAACTATAGATTCTTCTCCCTCTAAAGCATTAGAATTAAAAAAATGAGCTTTTCTCCTCCACAACCAATCCCTTACACAAATGAGGAGGCGTTAGCTTTGTTTGTCGATGGTGGATATACAAGACACACTTATAGTCTATTACGTGCAGGTCCCAAAAATAATAACGCTGATATTTACCCTTCATAACATAAAGTTTTGGCTGCCAAAGAAGAATGTTATCCGAGTGGTGATCTTAGAATTACTTAAATATCGGCAGAGATAGCACAAATGTTTATGTGGATATCAAAGTTGTTCATGCAGTTTCCATGAAATAAGACTTTTAATACTTAATCCTTAAGGTAAGCGTGGCACTTCACTTGTTTAAAACTTTGGAATAAAAATTGGCCTATAATTCCACCCACACATACAGAAATACGGTGTGAAAATTTTAGGAAAATCTGTTCAGTCGTTTTGTCGTCTTTAGGCTTCAAACAGACCCCCAAAAAACAAATTTACATACATACACACACTCATACACACACATATACATTTGATTTTTTTCTCTCTAATTGTTTATATTGATGAAGTCTATAAACGTACCAAGTTTCATGTCGGTACGGCTTTGCAAAAGCAAGTTATAACTTTTGTCCGGCTAGATTGAGCATTTGGACCACTGTGCGCTGGTGTAAAAATAGTCTGCACCAGTAGGCCTATAAATATTTGTTCAATATATTTTCCACCTAGGCATAGCGTAAAATCTGATGATTACGAAAGTTTTTTCTTGAGTTTAGGACATTCTTTCATAGTTGCCGGGGATTTCAATGCTAAACATCCCTGGTGGGGCTCTAGACTAATTAATCCTAAAGGTAAAAATCTATATGAATGTATTTTAAGAAACAACCTTAAAACCTTATCAACCTTATCCAACTTACTGGCCCTCAGACCCCACCAAAATTCCGATATACTTGATTTCGTAGTTTATGATGGTATTACAATGCTAACGTAATTACAATGCCAACGTAAAGATAGTTCCAAATAAGATTAAATTAATTAAGAGACACACTAATTTGGACCTCTTTAAGCCTCAACATGGCAATCAAATCCGGGAATGATTTGGATGACGCAGTTGAAATACGCACTTCCTCCATACACGAAGCTGCTGTTTTATCTACTCCCACTTTGCAGTTTTCTCAGAGTATGGGGTCTAAAGATCGAGCTTCAGCAACAGCAAGGGAGCTGATAAGACAATCGAGGCGGTTGAGAAAATTTTGGAATTGTACAAGAAATCCAACTGACAAATCAAATTGGAATCTGGCAATTAAACTGTGCTCAGAATACTTGGCGAAGGAAAGAAATGAAAATATTGGTCAGTTTTAAAAAAATTTAAAGCCACATAATAAGAACAAAGAATTTGAGCTGTATAATGCTACCAAATATCTAAAACGTCCTGCAAAAAGTAACGATCCGATCAAAAATGAGCTTGGCATATGGTGTAGAAATGACGTGGAGAAATCTGTAGCCTTTGCAGATCATTTGAAGTAAACGTTTAAACCAAACTCCATCAATGTAGGTGATAATATCATTCCAAATTTTTTAATTTAATTTCCATTAAAAAGTATATCTCCAAATGAAACCAAAGCGGAAGTAATGGCGTTGAACAACAAAAAGAGCCCAGGTTATGATAAAATAAATGCAACTGCTATCAAATGCTTACCAAGAAAAGGAATAATTTTCCTGACATTAATATTTAACGCAATATTAAGTTTGCAGCATTTTCCATACCAATGGAGATAATAATGGTTTTGAAAACAGGCAAGGCAATAAATAATATATCTTCCTATAGGCCAATTAGCCTAGTGCCAATTTTTTCAAAAATATTTGAAAGGCTCCTACTAAATCGCTTACTACCGGTTCTGGAAAAAAAAGATAATTCCGGATCATCAATTTAGCTTTCGACTAAAGCATGGTACTCCTGAAGAATGCCACCGTATTTGTAAAGATATATCTGATGCTCTTGAAAAGAAGAAATACTGTTCCGCTGTATATTTAGATATACAACAGGCATTCGATAAAGTCTGGCATGCAGGGTTGTTATATAAGTTAGAGCTGCTGTTGCCTGCCCCATTTTATATGTTTTTCTTATCGTATTTGAGTAACCGATATTTTTACGTCAAAAGTAACAACAATATGTCCCAAATGCATCAAACTGAAGCCGGTATTCCTTAGGGCAGCGTTCTTGGTCCTGTTTTATATAATATTTTTACATATGATATGCCATTTATAGAAGATGTAACGATAGCAACATACGCTGATGACACAGCCTTTTTATCATCACATTTAATAGCGTCCGAAGCTTCAAATAGACTACAAATACAGCTAGACATTCTTCAATCTTGGCTTAATAAATGGAATATTGTTGTCAACACACAAAAATCTTATCATATCACATTTACATTAAGGAAACAGACCTGTCCTCCTGTGTTTTTAAATGGTATCGAAATTCCTAGCAAAAATTAAGTCAAATATCTTGGACTTCACTTGGATAGACGACTCACATGGAGTAGTCACATTAAGGCCAAAAGAAAACAACTTGATGCTAAATTTAAACAAATGTACTGGCTATTAGGACGGAAATCTCAGCTTTCTCTGGAAAACAAAGTGCTACTTCTAAAACTATTTTAAAGCCAATTTTACCTAATGAATAGAGTTATGGGGAACTGCAAGCAATTCTAATATAGGAATTCTACAATGATTTCAGTCAAAAGCCCTCAGATCAATTACAAACGCTCCATACTATGTCACTACTAAAATTTAGTAATAATTATTTAAATAGACTTAGTAATCATTCTAATGTTTTGGCAATCGCACTACTGGATGAGACAGATGAGACCCGTAGACTTAAAAGAAATCATATATTAGACCTACCATTTCTATAACATATTGTTACGCAAAGCGAAACGACCTAATATCGTTTAACAATTAAAACTATAAAGAAAAGCTACCAGCTACACCAACACAAAGCCACACGATACAAAACGCACACTAACACTAAGTATACAATGAACGTGTTGGTTTATCTAAAGCTACACTACACACACACATATGTATGACGAACCTGGTTGCGCCTAGTACGGCAACATAACCAAAGTACACAAACAACAATGTACTAGCAATAGAGTTCTCGAGAAGGCGCGAGCGAGAACCTTCCATGTCGGAGAACGTTCATCTGATTGATACGCGTGTGTGCGGACTATAAAAGGGCTGGACAAAGCAAGCAGCACTCAGAGTTAATTCAGTCAGCCTTGTGTGAAGTTGCGTGTGAACAAAACAAGTCGTGGTTGCAAAGTGAATAATTGTGTGAACTAATAAAGTGAATAAGCAGATTATTATTGTTGTATCGTTAAGCTCTATACGGTGGCACACAAAAGTAGTGTAAATAATAAAGAGAGTTAAGAAAAACTAAAGACATATTTGTCTTTACTTTGTTGCAATTAACGAACTCATATTTAAACGTTTTTAAAAAGGTAAAAACGTAACAATATGTTTAACTAAATCGCCTTTTCTTTTGATATTAGTCAAACCTTTGTTCTGTAGATCTCTCATTTTCATAGTATACATATTTATATAAATTTTTTCGAAATACTCCTGCACTGTTAAAACTATTGATATTTTTCTTATATAAATATTTTATATTGTTGCTTCTGATGGGATTCAACAGATTCTGTTAATATTTACTTATGATCAATTTGCTTATTATTGTAAAATAGATTGCAAATAAAATTACAATAAAAAAAAATATATAAAAAAAGTGGCATAAGTCACTTTGTTTTTAAGTTTTTAATAATAATAATAATAATAATAATAATAATAATAATAATAATAATAATAATAATAATAATAATAATAATAATAATAATAATAATAATAATAATAATAATAATAATAATAATAATAATAATAATAATAATAATAATAATAATAATAATAATAATAATAATAATAATAATAATAATAATAATATTAATAATAATAATAATAATAATAATAATAATAATAATAATAATAATAATAATAATAATAATAATAATAATAAATAATAATAATAATAATAATAATAATAATAATAATAATAATAATAATAATAATAATAATAATAATAATAATAATAATAATAATAATAATAATAATAATAATAATAATAATAATAATAATAATAATAATAATAATAAATAATAATAATAATAATAATAATAATAATAATAATAATAATAATAATAATAATAATAATAATAATAATAATAATAATAATAATAATAATAATAATAATAATAATAATAATAATAATAATAATAATAATAATAATAATAATAATAATAATAATAATAATAATAATAATAATAATATAATAATAATAATAATAATAATAATAATAATAATAATAATAATAATAATAATAATAATAATAATAATAATAATAATAATAATAATAATAATAATAATAATAATAATAATAATAATAATAATAATAATAATAATAATAATAATAATAATAATAATAATAATAATAATAATAATAATAATAATAATAATAATAATAATAATAATAATAATAATAATAATAATAATAATAATAATAATAATAATAATTAATAATAATAATAATAATAATAATAATAATAATAATAATAATAATAATAATAATAATAATAATAATAATAATAATAATAATAATAATAATAATAATAATAATAATAATAATAATAATAATAATAATAATAATAATAATAATATAATAATAATAATAATAATAATAATAATAATAATAATAATAATAATAATAATAATAATAATAATAATAATAATAATAATAATAATAATAATAATAATAATAATAATAAT